>CM062294.1:67020615-67128644 GCA_031216915.1 Pictodentalium vernedei | reverse complement strand
TATTTTTTTTTTCGAACTGGAATCAATGGGCACCCTAATAGTAAGACACAGTAATAATTTGAAGTAGACTATATAGATTTCACCTATCCGACATCCTATAGTCCATCTCAAACGGGCCATCCCTTGAGTTCCACACGTTCCCAATGTGTTCTATGTGCAGTAGGCATATAGAACACATTGGAACTCAGTAGCCCGGGGTGGTGAGACTCTAGCTTTTGAAGTTCCAACATTATGGAAACATTCAATTAACTCTTTACAGCCTCTGTAGATTCCATCGTATTACTCGTGTATCACATTATACCATATAACAACTACGAGTACTGGAAAAGTCAGTTCTGAAGTGAAGGGAATTTGGGGGTACTAAGGATTAAAAGGTCGAGTACCACCGGTATCGGTTTCCCGAGTACATACTGCAAACCTTGGTTTTCAACAAGAAATTTGACTTTTAATTAAATGCAAACCCGGTGATCCATGTGATGTGATGAAAACTTTGCATGTTGCTTTATATTTTGTATCACTGTCCTTGTGTATTTTTCAGCGGATTATTTCCTTTCACTGCAGTAAGATGGAGTACATTAACTAACGAGCATGCTGTTCTGTGCTAATTGTGACAGGACTTTCTTATCAAAAACATTTCTTTGTTTAGGGCCCCCCCCACCCACAAAGTAGATCTTCTTCTGTTTCTCAGGCCATTTTTTTGTAAACATTGCATATGGGTGAGCCATTTTTTATTTTTATTTTTCATTTTCATAATTATTTCTTTACATCATAAAAGTTCATGTTCTTGGTTTTTTGTTTTTATGTTTTATAGGCCTCATAATCTACAGAATAGCATGGGTGGGGTGAGTGTGTATATTTGAGTGCAAGCATTGCAAAACCTTGTTGCACTCAAGGGACAAATTTATCAATATTATTAACTTGGGGTAAAATATTGGACATAAACAATTGAATTTTTATTTTTTTAAGTTTGCACTGGTTATAAAAAGAGAGCATACAGCAGCCAAAAGGACCATGTGGGGAGGGGCGCTGAGAAACATATTTTTAACTTTTTTAGACCTTATTTAATACTTTTTTCTTCCTTTCCATAATTCTTTTGGAAGGTAATAAATTATTTGCTCCTAATTTTTATTTGGAGTGAATAAACAGTGAGTAAAAAATAATCAATGAAATTATTTTATAAAAGTTAAAAATAACCTTTCACGTTTTTATTATCTATATTTAAAAGAGCCAGGGTAATACTAAATTAAAATATTGTACTTCAAGTGCAACAAGTTATCATCTGCAATGCTTTAGCACTACAGATGACACCCTAATGTGCTCAAAGGATGAAAACATGGTTAACCCTTTACTGAACGGATCGCCTGCATCCGCCGCGACGGTAATATGCAAATTGAGCAGTTGAAAAAATTAAATTTTTCGACATATTTCAACAAAACCATATCATGTGACCCCTCATTCGAACGAGCTCACTGAGCTCATTCCAATGAGGGGTCACATGATATGGTTTTGTAGAAATTTTTTGAAAAATTTAAATAAATGATATTTAATATAATAAAACTTTGATATCGTCTGCATTGGGTAAAGAGGTTAATTTGTTCTCATTTACAATCAGATTTCATGTGGAACTAAAATCTTTCAGGTTGGCAAGAAAAATACTAATTTAGCACCAAACAAAAATTCCACTTGGTACCAAAACATTTCAGTCCAGTGGTGGAAGTCTGCTTTTGAACCCTGGATATTTTTTTGAAAAGTTTGCCACTGTGAGAGTCAAACAATAGTATATCTATCACATTCCAATTGACAATTTCTTTCTGATTATTATATATAATCCCCATGTAGATTGCATATGGAGAGCTGACTGAAATGTCATCTTATTGTCTTTTATTGGAAAGCTCCCTGTATGAAGCTGTCACGAATTTTGTTCAGCCTACTAAAATTGAACATCGAATTAAATTACAAATAAGACAAGATGTCTGAAGGGGCCTTAATCGCTCACCTGACAGTTTCAAACAAGTAGTTTGGGTCACATTCAGTTAGTCATGGTTCATCAACACGAAAGAGGAAATAATCAAATATCAAACTATTTTTCACTGGTGATCTGACGAATAAGATTTTTAAAGAATACTTTCTCATAGTGTACTAACTTAAGGATGCTGTGTACCAAATATCAAAAGATTCTACGTGAAAGAAGACTTCTAAAGAAATTTCCTCATATTGTACTAAGTTAAAATATTAACCCTAGGACTTGATTTGAACAAACTTGAATCTGACTCTCCCCCACCCCATTTCCCCTCCCAGAGATGTTGTATACCAAATATAAAAAAATTCTGACTATAGGATCTGAGGAACAAGATCTTTAAAGATTATCATCCCCCATACTGCACAAAGTAAAAATTCAGGACTGCTCAGGAAGCCCAAATATTAACTGAGGGACTTATATTAACTTGATTTGAACAAAATTGAATCTGACCCTTGTAACAATGCTATATACTAAATAATAAAAGATTCTGACTAGTGGTTCTGCAGAAGATTTTTAAGCATATTCCCCATATTGCCCTCAGTTAAGATTTGGGCTTCTGTACTGAGCCCAAATATGAGGGGTTTAATTTGAACACACTTGTATCTCCCCCTCCACCAATGGATATTATATACCAAATATTAAAAGATTATGAAAAGTGGTTCTGGAGAATATTTTTAAAACATTCGCAAATATATATGCTGACTCAGTATTTTTTCGATGCCTCCCTTCCTTCCTCTCCCCCCCCCCCCCCCCCCCCAGAACATCCTGACACAACTGAAGGCAGTTTTTTTTTACTATTTCATTCTACTGGTCATAAGGATGCTTCAACCAAATAACAGTTCTCTGTTCCGTGTGGTTTGGGAAATATGGGTGTTTGAAAATATGTCTATTTTTATCTCCTAGGTTCCCACAGGGATACAGATACAGAAATTTTTTGTTTGGCATGAATCAAGTACTTATGACTCAATAATACACCATATCAATTTCTGTTCGAATCGGACCATCGGTTCCAAAAAAAGAAATTTCGGACAGGAAAAACCTTGCCCCTCCCATTACAAAGGCAAATATTGATCTATGAACTTTGTTAAAACAAACTTGATTCTGCACCTCAAAAGGAAGCTCCATGGATGAAATGGTTTCGCGCGCCAAAGGCGCGCACGGACAGTTTGGGGGCAAGCCCCTTTCGACCCTCTTTAACAGTATGTGATTCGGTTTGTCTGGTCTGGCCGTGGTAAAGGAGGAAAAGTGTTAAGATGCTTAGCGGCGTCTATGATTTCGTCTGCTTTTCTTAGGAGGAGGTGGCTGAGTTGGTGATACCCCCTTTGGTGGTGTTGAAGGAGTGGTGGCGGGCTGACTCGGTTGGTAAGGTTCTGGCCCTCGCAGCTGCAGTGGTGAAGAGCTTTTTGGTGTTGTTCTCAGGTAGTGGTTGCTGAGACTCTCTAATCCTATTCTGAGCATGTTGCCTTTGCACCCGCGATCTCTCAAGGCCTTAATATGGGCTTGTAGAAATATAAGGTGGTCGCGTCTCTGGCCTTTTCTCCTAGGATACTTTCCACGGACTCCGCGGTGTTTGCTTCCTGGATGGTGTCCTGGTCGGAAAAAGCAGGAAGAGCAAGAGTGGTTTAGCGACATGTGCAATGTCAGCCTCAACTTCCTGCTCCACAAACAGACTATCCTCCTCCATCTCCTCTTCGGGGGAAGAGTGTGATGGGCTGGAGGTTACACTATTACCTGGCAAACCAGCATCGTCCGGACCTTCCACCGGAGTGGAGGGTTACCGAGCTGGACGTGGAACGGACAGGGGTAGCAGGCATTGAGCATTCAATGCCATGATTAGCCTCCCTCTCTTCCTTCTCCGTCCTTTTCTTTTCCATGAACACCGTCAGTTGGCGGGCATCGCGTCGTCTGGCAGAAGGGTCCCTTCTTTCTTTTCCTTTTCTTCTTCTGGCTGTCCTTTGTCTGTGTTCGGCACTTGTCATCATCCTTTTGCAGGTCCGAGTCACTTGGAGGATGACCAGTGCGGGGGGAAATCCCCTCACGAAAGGTACTACACCTCTCCAAGGACGTCGGTTCGACTTCTCTATCAAAATCCACTGTCAGGTGAATTTTACCCTTGAGCACCTGGATACTCCAGGTGGTAGCAAGGGTAGCCTTCACTCTGACAAGTGTTTCCTGGATAACAAGTGGGAGCTCCATTGTTTAGTAGTTAGCACCTCGGAGTCCAAGGTGCGAATGGAAGCTCCATACCAAATATCAAGTTATTTATTTAACCCACTGGTTCATGAGAAGATTTTTTTAAGTGAGCTAAAAATAAAATTGAAGATAATAAAGTGAAATGTATGTATAAACTCAGATTTCAAGAAATGGCACTTGTCATCATGTCAGACACTAGTGAATTAGTGTCAAATTGTAATGTCAGTGACCACAACAGATTGCTTATTTGCTAACTTGGATATTTCACTCATGAAATGCCAATTATGAAAATTTAGCTTCATGTGGGCAACAACAGTGTATGTCAGTTTGTGTGAAGGAAAAGAATAGACTCTGTGAAGTGTTAACAGTGCATTCAATTTTACTTGGACAACAAAAGTGTTTGACAGTCTCTGTGACGGAAGAGAATATACTTCATAAAATTTTACTTCCCGTCATTATTTCTGCAAATCAAAAGATGTCCATGAACCATTAATTGCCATAAACCTTGCTGCTAACTAACCAAGAATTATTTGTTGTGGATGCAATTTGAAGGATAAAAGTTCTATTGATTTTATTGTAAAGAAAGAAACAAACGTTTTTCAAGAATAAGAATAAGGCTCCCCGATGAGAACACAACTCATTCAAACAATATAGAAAAATACAAGCAACATCAGTTATAACTCTCAACATTTTCAGCTCCTTCAAAATGACTTCCTTTCATTCCAACCTTTTAACCTTTTGCAGCAGGGATGTGGCTAGATGTTTCCAATTGGGCGGGGGGGGGGGGGGGGGGGGGGGGGGGGGGGAAATTTCAACTAGGGGAAGGGACTGGTAGGGGGTAATCCCCTCACAGTCCCTCCCCCAGTTGGAAATTCACTACCAAGAAAAATTTTGAAAATGAAGCCATGAATGGGGGGCATAAAATTGATTCTAGTAACTGAAATGCCACCACATTTATGATAGAATTATCAGGTTATTATTATTTGGTATTATTCTGGGAATTGAATATGTGGTAAACAAATGCTCAAGCTGAGAACTTTCAGCAATTCACATTCTCCTAACATTAAATCTGATCATATGCAGGAATGATCAATTTTCAATGTTTCATCATTTTTTTAACTGTGAATGATTGAATTAACTCAGGATAACGATTTTACATAATGCGATTTTCTTGAAGTGCATTTTGAGGATTTTTTTTATGATAAGTAAACATACTATAGAAATCTCGTACCGATTGACATCATGCATACTTATGAAGCTCGATATTGCGTACACTGTAGTTGTAAATTGTAACAGTTAGAATTTTTGCCAATTTGAAACCCGAGTTGAAATTTGGGGAAGTAAAGGAGACATCAGCATCACCAAAGAAGCTCTAAAATCGAGATAGATGGAATTTCCAACTACTCATGACTTGCCCTCAGAATTTCCAACTATAGGAAATTTTTGGCCAGGATTGGGGGTGGGGGGGGTGACACACACCTCTGTCGGCAAGTCCCTGTTTGCAGCCCTATTTCCTTGTTTGTTTCATTTTTGGGGACTGCTATCAGTTTCTTGAATGGAGAAATCAAAGTGTTTCTTTGCCCTTGCTGAAGAAATTGATAATCTCTCAACAGTTTGTACTGAAATTTCTGAAACTTGGCAAAGGCTAGGTCTAGATCCAGTTAACTGGATGAACTTAACAAATTTCACAATAAACAGGGGACAAGTTAAAGATTCTATTTGCAACTTGATCCAAAACTCAATAAAAGATACTTTAACTCTTAATCTGCGGAGTATTTTCTTGAATTTCTTCATGAAATCCAGTCATGGCTGCTATGAAGCAGCCATGACTGGATTTGATAAAAAATTCGAACAAATTAAGCCTAGTTATGATTTGTGATATCACTGGTCCAATTTACAGGTACACATTCTGTTAAACTGAAGCCAAATTATAGCCTTTCTGTTTGCAAGTGTATTGGTGTCCTGGCGTGAATATCTGCCAGCAGCATGCATAGAGTTAACTCTCAACCCAAAGAATATTTTTTTAAATATTTCCATCAAATCTAGTCATGGTTTTGTTGTTTTGAAAAAAAATTGTTTTTTTAACTGCTGAATTGGTAAATTGAGCAGATGGATGCAGCTGTTTCATTAGGTTACCTAAAACTGCCTACCACTATACACAAATTTATTTATTGGTGTTTAAGGTTGGGCTGAAACGGTTGGCTCATTTTCGCAACCGAATAAACGAGAGCTATAACCGGATAATATTGGAAAGAACTTTCTCAGAAACTATTCTGTAGCGTGAATACAAACGAACGCTGTTGAGTACTCAACAACGCTCGTTTGTATACATACTACATAATAGTTTCTGCGATTACTCAGCACTCACTGAAATTGCCGATCATTAAAGAGAATTAATTTGAATGCCAAAGTCAATTATTTCTCAATATATACAAAGTGGCCTCGAGGTGTAATCTATCACAAATGAGAGGCAGCAGATTCAAGTTTTAACCATGGAATGATGATCACTATCGATATTTCGGATAACCGGTTGACAGTTTTTCTAATCGGTTAGGTACATATCTGGTTTCAAACCGGTTATCCGGTTAACCATTTCAGTACTAGTTTAAGGTCACATATTTCAGCACAATGGATAATTGTGACAGCAACATGGATACAAGAGGCCTGTCACGCCTAGAGAGCTCCGCTGAGGGCCACTGATCGCATGGGCATGTTTTCTAATACTAATATTGTTACAAACTTTAGCCAAAAAAAATATCAAAAATATCTTAAGATTTTCTTGATCCTGTGACCTGTGACCTTGACCCTGTGGATTTACAGACCGCAGAATAATTGATGATACACCATCTATTGATAATACATATTGTTATGAAGTTTGGTGGAAAAATATTCAGCGGTTTAAAAATTATGGCTTGGACAAATAAAATGTTGACGACGGACGGATGGACGGACGGACGACGGACGAATCAGTATAAGAAAAGCTCTGCTGACTTTGTCAGCGGAGCTAATAAAGTCAAGCCCAGCCAATCGTTTACACATGTGATGCTCATTTTAGAGGTCCTCCACCCCCAGACATTGGTTACTGGGTCCTATTTTACCAGTAAACATAGCTTCTTTACCACAGTAAAATGAGCAGTTTCACTTCCCAGTGTTCCCAGAGAGACTATTCACACAGACTGGCATTCAAATTTGGTCTCCAAAACCTCATTGAGCTCATTCCATTGAGTGATCATAAGCTGCTTTTAAAGCTTAATATTAAAATCTTTAATTTTTAAAGAAATATTTTTGTCAGTTTCACCTTTTAGTCATGGTAGAAATGGGTTAAAGAACTAAATTTTGGAGTTACTTATCTGCCACTTACCTAAAAATGCAATCGCAAACCACAGTATCAGCTGTAGTGATACAAATTTGGAAATAAAAGATCTTGTATCACTTTATCAGTAGCGATAAAAGTCACATGATGTGAGAAATGAACATCTCGTACCTGACAGACTATTTCAGTGGTACAGGCAATAACAACTGATTTCTTTCTTTACTCTATGCCATTTCCTTCAAAAACTTGTAATGTTGCAATGTACAATGCGTTTAATTTGCCTCACTATACATTCCATGTTGCAGGAAATTGCATGATCCAGTATATAAACAATCCACCATGCAACCCCCCCCCCCCCCCCCCCCCCCCCCCCCCCAAAAAAAGAAAAAAGTATGAAGATGAATTGCAAAAACTGAAAGTTACACAGAGAAGCGTCTGAAACATAATGTTAATCTCACTGTGATTTGCATGCTTCCAAAAATTATGAATGAAGTGACGTCATGTACAGTTGAACCCCGTTAATTGCAGGGGTTGAAATGTTTTAAAATTTTCACCTGTATCAAAAGACAGGTAGAAATAGTTTTTTACCTGTCACTTTGAAATACAGCCTGTGCACAGTTTAAAAAAGGTTTTTATATATGCTATCAAATTAATTTGTACGTAGTTTTTTGTATATTTGACTGGATATGGATGATAAATATGTCTTATAATACTAAGTTAATTCTTTAACTGGTAGAGTGTTGGAAACCCAAATTTGGGCTTTATGAAATACCATATATTTATTTATTTATTTATTGGTATTTAAGGTCACATATTTCTGCACAATGGCTAATCATGACCTCGACAGTTTTACGGATGGAGGAAGCCGGAGTACCCGGAGAAAACCACTGAGCAACGGCGAGCAACTGTCAGCTCCCCAACATACTAACTCCACACAAGCAGGGTTAGCATTGGTTGAAGACAGGTGCACCATCGATGTGCAGTACGCCTTAGTACACAGCGTCACTGTGCCCCCACGTGGCAATGGTGGGTGAAGTGTCTTGCCCAAGGACATAACACGATTGCAGCAGGTGGGATTCGAACCGAGGACCTCTCGGCTTGCAGTCTGCACCTCTACCTACTGAGCCACTGATGAAATAACATAGGTTGGGACTATAAAACGTACCTTTGGTTGGAAGAGGTTTCATATTGACCCTGGAAGAGCACATTATTCTTAATGACACATTGCACTGTCACACTTGATTGGATAGTGCCTCTTGGCACTATCCAATCAAACATAACAGAGCAATATATGATAAAATGAAATCTGTGGTAAAGAAAAATGTAGCACACTACCAATTATTTATTCATTTATTCATTTATTAGGGTTTAACAACACTTTAACAGCCAAAGTCATATTGTGTCGGTGACAGTTTTACAGGTGGAGGAAGCCGGAGTACCTGGAGAGAACCTCCGAGCAACGACGCCACTATCAATAAGAAAGTTAATAATAAGCTTACCTGAAAGATATTCAAACCTGTCACAAGAGACAGATAGATGAGTTTTGGGTTTTTTTTTGTCTCCTGCCAAAAAGCACCCGTTTGAGACAGGCAACAGGTGGGCATTTCAACCCCTAATTAAATAGTCAATTTGCCAATGAAAATTATTCAGTTAACACGAGTATTCAATTAACAAGGATTGTATCACTTTCCCGTATTCTAGAGATAAAGTTAGCATTTATTCTATTATACCTTGTTTGACAGAGCTCCATGAGCTCTGTCAAACAAGATATAATAGATTAAATGCCTGTATTGGATGTACTTAGGCCAAATAGGTCTGTAAACAAAGGAAAACTGGGGAGAGACACCGTAATTTCTCGACAAGTTACAAGATTTTTTTATTCAATTAATAGGAGTTTACTCTATAACCTATATTCAATTAAGAGGTCAAATTTGTACTGGAGGTATGGTAAATGGTTTTGTGCTGGGAAATTATATTCAATTTGACAGGGTTATTCAGTTAAGAGATATCCATTTAAGTGGGCTCCACTGTATTTCAAGCGATTCTTGCACAATAAATGAAAGTGTCAATGACACTGTAGCTCAACTTGTCAAGACAAAGACATGCACATGTATAGTATGTGACACAGCAATGACAAACATCTAGGTAATGACCTGATAACAAAGGTACATATAAAGTATTGTAATGGTCTGTACATAAATACTGACCGTTGCCTGTAACAAATGTATAGGTAAAGTATTGTAAAGGTGGGTGACAGTCAGATGCTAAACTAGAAAAGAAAACTTTGAGTCCCAGAGTGGGTCTGACTGAACCCCAAAATATTTGTTCTCATAGCACAGTGATAACAAAGGCACCCCAAAACACACTCGTTCCTGTCCCAAGGTGAAAACAAAGGTACCCAAGAAGTTTTGTGAAGATCAATTCATAAATACGAGCTGTATAGAACTTGTGACAAAAAACTGATTGGACCTAATTTTGGTACAAAATGGCCACTGACAGCCATCTTGAATTTTGGACCGTACCCAGAAACACTCATTCTCGTCCCAAGGTGATAACAAAGGTACCCAAGAAGTTTTGTGAAGAGCGGTTCATAAATACAGCCTCTACCCTGAGCCGTATTGACATGTGTGCTCACATTGTGCAAGTAGCACTGAATAAGTCAAAGTTCATCTAATTTGCATAATTTCTGCACAAAAAAAAACCCTTTAGAATATGTGATGTATTCCATGTTACTAAACATTCATACAAAAATTTATTCAAATCAGAACTTTCATACAGAAGTTCTGTACAAAAGACTGATTGCACTAATTTTGGTACAAAATGGCTGCTGGTGGCCATCTTGAATTTTGGACCACACCCAAAAACACTCGCTCTCATCCCACGGTGATAACAAAGGTACCCAACAAGGTTCGTAAAGATTGGTTCATAAATATGGCCTCTAGTCTGAGCTGTATAGAAGTTGTGTACAAAAAACTGATTAGACCTAATTTCGGTACAAAATGGCCACTGGCAGCCATCTTGAATTTTAGACCGCACCCAGAAACACTCGTTCTCGTCCCAAGGTGATAACAAAGGTACCCAAGACATTTCGTGAAGATCAGTTCAGAAATACAGACTCAAGTCTGAGCTGTATTGACATGTGTACTTAATGTGTGTAAATCGCACTGAAATATCAAAGTTCATCTAATTTGCATAATTTCTGCACGAGAAAAAAACCCGTATTATATGTGATGTATCCCATGGTACTAAACATTCACACAAAAAATTATTCAAATCAGCGCTTTCATATGGAAGTTCTGTGCAAAAATCTGATTGCACCTAATTTTGTACAAAATGGCTGCCATCGGCCATCTTGAATTTCGGACCGGCCCCAAAAACACTCGTTCACGTCCCACGGTGATACCAAAGGTACCCAAGAAGTTTCATAAAGATCGGTTCATAAATACGGCCTCTAGCCCAAGCCGTATTGGCATTTGCACTTACATGTAGTGCTGAAATTAACACCAAAAAACATCAAAATTAGTCTAATTTGCACAATTTACGCACGAGAAAAAAACCCGTATTATATATGATGTACCCCATGGTACTAAACATTCAAACAAAAAATTATTCAAATCAGAGCTTTCATATGGAAGTTCTGTACAAAAAACAGATTTCTGCATCATCGGTACAAAATGGCGGCTGGCAGCCATCTTGAATTTCGGACCGCACCCAAAAACACTCGTTCTCGTCCCACGGTCATAACAAAGGTACCCAAGAAGTTTCGTAAAGATCGGTTCATAAATACGACCTCTAGCCCGAGCCATAGCCAATTGTTGACGTACGGACAGACGGACAGACGGACGACGGACGACGGGCCATGACAATAGCTCAAATTTGACTCCGTCAAAGTTGAGCTAAAAAATATAATGTTATAGTTGTTTTTACAAACCACCCACCTATCCCTCAGGTGACCTCATGAATTGAATTGAATTTGGTTTAAAATATCATTGCTGGACGGAAAAGGCATACTTGGGCTGAAAGGATTATTTTTTATCAACATATACAATTTCATTCATTTTGAAGGAATTTTCTCATGTGCAGTTGGGTTGAAAAAGCTGAAAATGCAGTCCAATTATTTTTCGTCTGCTGAGTGTAATTTATTTATTGTTGTTTAAGGTCACATACTTAAGCACAATGGCTAATTGTGACCGTGAAAGTTTTACATGTGCACCATCAATGTGCAGAACAGCTTGGTACATGGCATCATCATGCCCCCATGTAGGTAACCAGGATAAAGTGCCTTACCCACGGACACAACGCGGGTCATCCCTGGCAGGGGCCTATTGAGTGTGGCTTTTTGTTTGTTAACTGGCTGAGTGTTAGAAGAATCCACTATCAGGGCTTTGAAGGAAATGTTCATATACATTTGTTTTATCACATATTATTGAAGAGTGCCATTGGTACTCTTTAATAATTTGTAATAAAACAAATTTTGAAGAACAAATATAGACCATCAAGAAGTGTAATGTGCTGTTATACAGTCAATACATTGGAATAAATATTGTGATTCTTTCAACTAAAAACAAATTTTTACTGATCTTGTAAGGGTAAATTTGTGAAAAAATATCTCTCCATGGAAAAAGTATGTTTCTGTAAGGCCACACAAAGTAGATCTTACATTTCTCAGGCCACTTTTTGTAAAACTGCATGCGGGCGGGCGTTTTTTATTTTATTTTTAATTTATATAATTATTTCTTTGCCATCAAAAGTTCATGTTCTTGGTTCGTTTTATGTTCCAGGCCTCATAATCTGCAAAATAGCATGGGTGGTAGTGTATTTCGTCCCTTGAGTGCAAGAAGGCTTTGCAATGCTTTAGCATTGCAAAGCTTTCTTTCACTCAAGGAACAAATTTATCAATTTTATAAACTTGGGTAAAATATCAGACATAAATGATTTTATTTTTATTTTTTTCAGTTTGCATTGGTTATAAAAAGGAACATGCAGGAGTGCCTTAGAAACACATTTTTAACTTTTTTAGGCCTAACCATAATTTCCTTAAACTAATCTCACATAGGTAGAGTCTATTTCAAATATTGTATTAAAGCTGTGCTCTTCCAAGTCAATAAATCAATGAGTAATTACTGCATACATCATTCAATAAAACAACTTTCATTTGTTTACCAAGGTGAAAACACGGATATGTTCAGTAGAAAACCAGGCTATTATAACTGTGATAACCGGAACCATTACTTGAAAATCTATCGAAAATATCAGACACAATCCATTAGATTTTTTGTGAGCTTTTAAAAATACCCTCAAACTAGAAAACTCAAAAGAATGAACGACAAACTTACAAGTTGTTGTTGGAAACAAGTGGGAAACTTTTCTCTGTCTTCAAGGGTAGAATTTTCTATTGTCGAGAGTTTTTTTTTATGGCATTATAGAGGAAAGTTTTACAAATACTGGGACCTCTGTTGCCACAAGCTGATTAATTTATTTTTTTCTGTTCTAAGGTCACTTTCAGCATTTATCAGCTATCATTTCAGCTACAGTTAAACCTGTTCTGAGAGACACCTGTGACCTTGTACCATTTGGTTTTACTCTGAAATAGACCTCTCATGAGAGACCACCTGTTTTGAGAGACCACTTTTGCCTGGCAAAAGGGGTGGTCTCTCAAGACATGTTCTACTGTATATTATGATTGCTGCAGAAATTTGAAGTCAAGTTTAGTCAATTGTTTATATATATGCTGCCCATTACAATACACTGCATGCTGATGTTAACCCTTATAGGCCTATTTCCAACTTCCACAACTTCAGAACAGGTGCCCTTAACATGCCATCATGAGTAGATCCTGCTGACAATAAACAAATTACATAGGCAGTAGTTTCCCGTCAAGTCTTGGTAGCCTGTTAAGATTAGAAATCACTGTTAACTCCTTGCATGCTGCTGACGGATATTCCTGCCCAGGACAGGAAATCTTTTGTCATTAAAATAAGTAAAACTGGAGGATACTTAACCACATTTTCCCCTGTATATTTGTATACACTTTTTGACCAATGGTTTCTCAAAGCAAATTTGTAAATCTGTAAAGCAGCCATGACCAGATTTGATGAAAATGTTTTAAAATTACTCAATGGGTTAAGAATTAACCCTTTACCCAACGCAGACGATATCAAAATTTATTATTTTAAATATCATTTTTTCAAATTTTTCAAAACATTTCAACAAAACCATATCGTGTGACCCCTCGTTGGAACAAGATCGACGAGCTCGTTCCAACGAGGGGTCACATGATATGGTTTTGTTGAAATTTTTTGAAAAATAATATTTTTTCAACTGCTGAATTTGCATATTACGCGGGCGGATGCGGGCGATTCGTTGGGTAAAGGGTTAAACCACCAGACTGGCAAAAGACGTTTGCACAAATTGATATAACATTTGCACAAAAAGTTTGTATAAGCCGTGAATCTGTATCCCAGTTTTTTAACACTGGTAAATTTAGTTTAAACAATATTTATTCAAAGAATATGCTATATGTTACAAAAATGAACAACAAAAAAGTAACAGCACAAGGCACCGTAGCTCACAATAAAACATATATTTGACACTAAACAAATTGCTAATTGAAGGAGGGATTTGACAGGAAGCTTGGAGTTTATGTGAGTCATCTCCCTGGTAAATTTGCACAAATGTCTTTACTGGACATGTACAGACTGTAGTAAGGTGTGAATTCAGGACAATTGTCCAGGCCCTTCAGGGCTAAGTATAAACATTTCAAGCGGCAAATTTCTAGTTGCATTATGGGAGAAATTTTCAGTTCTGGGTCTTCAAGCTACATTGGGAGATGTGCTGCATATGACTTGATTTTGTGTGTTACTCAAACACAACTTTGTCACTTTTCATTTCAAAAATGTTAAAGTTCCAATGAAAATCAAAGGAAAACTGTATCATTTATCAGTTTCAATATAACATGAAATTATTTATTCAGCTCTTATCAAATGATCTGCTGTCAGTCTGATTGTTTGTTAGAGATCTTAGTCAACAGTAAGCTGAATTGAAGTATTTTCTCCCAGCATCCGCGCTATAAACTGATCTCTACACTTGTACTTGACATGGGCTGCAAATTATAACACAAAAGATTTCCAGACACATGGGAGGTTATGTAAACGATAATCTAGATGAACTACCAATCATATGTGTGAGGATCAGAAACCTCTGTCCACAAAAAGAATTGGTATTTCATTAGGTCTAAAAAAAAAATAAAAATCTGTTTCTCAGGCCCTCTTGCATGGTCCTTTTGGCTGCCACATGCTCTCTTTTTATAACCAATGGAAACTTTAAAAAAATCAAAATTGAATGGTTTATGTCTGATATTTTACCAAAGTTAAAAAAAATTGATAAATTTGGCCCTTGAGTGCAAGATGGCTTTGCAATGCTAAAGCATTGCAAAGCCTTCTTGCTCTCAAGGGACAAAATACACCACCTCACATGCTATTTTGTAGATTATGAGGCCTAAAACATTAGCCAAGATATGAACTTTTGATGGCAAAGAAATAATTACAGAAATAAAAATAAAATAAAAAACTGCTCGCCTGCATGCAATTTTACAAATAATGGCCTGAGAAACAGAAGATCTACTTTGTGGGGCCTTAATCATTATTACCCCTTTAACCCAGTTGTAACAGTTTATTTCCCCCTTTACCTCCAGGGGGATAATAAAGTGTATCTCCTCCCACCCTGATTATCTTTCCCTCACTTGGAATTTTTCTTACCTCATTACCTACTTGAAAGTTAGTTTACTTTTATCATTCCCTGTCATTTTGTGATTCAAAAAATGTACTGATGGTGACTGTGGCACATGCCTCTTCTGCCAACGTCATTTCGTCGAGTTGAGATTGTTGAGTTATACATGTATTTTGACCACAAAATTGTGAGAGTAGTGTAAAATATGACAATAAGTATCCTTTTCGCTCAGGTGCCCTAGAAATTAATTACTGCGGTAATCTGTTTGACCTAGAATCACGGCGATTTTAATATCGTGTCGGACATTGACTCGAGAAACAATCGCCAATATTACTCGGTGACTTCTCTTAGATCTTGAGTGAAGATATCGTGGACCTGAGATATTCATGTAATGGTCACTTGTGCAGTGGTGTATGTTGGTTGTTTCTCGAAATGTGCTGTATGTACCCAGTCGTGTGTAAAAAACTTTTCCATTTTATTCATAATTCATAATTTTCTTTTTTCTGTACTTCAAAAACATGATGCATGTACCTGGTAGTGTGTAAAAAACTTTTCCATTTTGTTCATAATTTTATTTTTTCTGTACTTCAAAAACATGGCGTATGTGCCATGTTGTTGGTGCAATTTGGAAAGTGTCTTTTAATTTGGGCCTCTAACACTTGACCGTTTAGCCTTTACTAAAGTAAGCAGTATCTAATTTTCTAATATATGAGAAAATTAGATACTGATTTCTCAGGCAAAGGCTTAAATTATTTATTTATTATGGTTTTAACGACACTTTAACAGCCAAGGTCATATTGTGTCGGTGACAGTTTTACTGATGAATGAAGCCGGAGTACCTGGAGAGAACCACCGTGCAATGACGAGCAGCTGCCAGCTCTCCAACATTGTAACTCCGCACTGCAGCACAGGCAGGTTTAGACTGGTTGAAGACGTGCGCACCATCGACGTTCCGTACGCCTTAGTACACGGTGTCATCGTGCCCCCATGTGGACAATCGGGGTTAAGTGCCTTGCCCAATTTCACCACGTGGGAGTCCGAATCGATCGGTCAAATGGTGACCCATCCAAGGACTAACCGGGCTCGATGTTGCTTAAGGGGACGTCCAACCTAACTTTGGTCAAATTTTATGTAATTTACTTTCAAGTCTAAAAAAGGCCCAAAATGAACAAGTGTTTGACCACCGAGGTAGTATTAGTCCCCTACGGCGCTTTTGTGACATAAGGTGTTTTTGTCACAGAAGACACTAGAGTATATAAGCATCTTGGATTTTTAAAAAAAAATATTGAGCGTGCATAATCCCCTCACAACCCTTTATCCATGTACTATATATGAAAGGCGTAGCTTGAACCATGTTGGAGGGAGGGGTGGTAACATAAAACAGAGAAAAAAGCTTAAAAAAAGAACAAAAATGGCCGCCATTCTGCCATCTTGGATTTTGAAAAATAAATACTGACTGTGCATCATCCCCTCAGAACCATTTATCCATGTACCAAATATGAAAGGTGTAGCTTGAAGCATATTAGAGGGAGAGGTGGTGAAACAGACAGACAAACAGACAGACAGATGTTAGATTTTGAAAAAAAAATATTGAGCGTGCATAATCCCCTCACAACATCCTTATTCCATGTACCATATATGAAAAGTGCAGCTTGAACCATGTTGGAGGGAGTAGTGGTAACATAAAATAGAGAAAAAAACTTAAAAAACACAACAGAAATGGTTGCCATGGCGCCATCTTGAATTTTGGAAAAAAAATATTGAACGTGCAACATCCCATTACAACCCTCTATCCATGTGCCAGATATAAAAAGTGTAGCTTGAACCATGTTGGAGTGAGGGGTGGTAACATAAAATAGAGAAAAAAAGCTTAAAAAACACAACAAAAATGGCCGCCATGCCGCCATCTTGGATTTTGAAGAAAAAATATTGAACGTGCATCATCCCCTCCCAACCCTCTATCCATGTGCCAAAAATGCAAAGTGTAGCTTGAACCATGTTGGTGGGAGGGGTGGTAACATGAAAATAGAGAAAAAAAGCTTAAAAAACACAACAAAAATGGCCGCCATTCCGCCATCTTGGATTTTGAAAAAAAAATTTTGAGCGTGCATCATCCGCTCAGAACCATTTATCCATGTACCAAATATGAAAGGTGTAGCATGAACCATGTTGGTGGGAGGGGTGGTAACATGAAAATAGAGAAAAAAAAGCTTAAAAAACACAACAAAAATGACCGCCATTCTGCCATCTTGGATTGTGAAAAAAAAATTTTGAGTGTGCATCATCCCCTCAGAACCATTTATCCATGTACCAAATACGAAAGGTGTAGCTTGAACCATGTTGGTGGGAGGGGTGGTAACATGAAAATAGAGAAAAAAAGCTTAAAAAACACAACAAAAATGGCCGCCATTCCGCCATCTTGGACTTTGAAAAAAACATTTTGAGTGTGCATCATTCTCTCAGAACCATTTATCTATGTACCACATATGAAAGGTGTAGCTTGAACCATGTTGGTGGGAGGGGAGGTAACATGAAAATAGAGAAAAAAAAGCTTAAGAAACACAACAAAAATGGCAGCCAATCCGCCATCTTGGATGTTGAAAAAAAAATTTGAGCGTGCATCATCCCCTCAGAACCATTTATCCATGTACCAAATATGAAAGGTGTAGCTTGAACCATGTTGGTGGGAGGGGTGGTAACATGAAAATAGAGAAAAAAAGCTTAAAAAACACAACAAAAATGGCCGCCATTCCGCCATCTTGGATTTTGAAAAAAAAATTTTGAGCGTGCATCATCCCCTCAGAACCATTTATCCATGTACCAAATATGAAAGGTGTAGCTTAAAGCATGCTGGAGGGAGAGGTGGTAACATAATAAAAAACAGACAGACAGATGGACAGACGGATGGACAGACAGGCAGACGGACGGATGGACGGAGTGCAATCCTATAGTCCCCTTACAGTTCCCGTAGGGGACTAATAACCCCAATAAATTATATATCAAAATGCTTGGAATGATACATGGAACATGTGGAAACTGAAATTTGCCATGGAACTGCTGCCATGTGTAAATAGAAACCACCTGAAAGTCTGCTATGGCATAAGTAAGAGAACAAAATGGTTACCACGAAATACCTCAAAATAAAATAACAGCTGTATTCTATAAACATTGAAGTACATACTCGAAGAAATCTTTTCCTAATTCATGAAAGTAATAAAGATTGAGACCAAATGTTATAAGTGGAGTACTCACTTATTGAAGGCAGACATTTTCTTTTGTTTATGTTTTGATTTGGGGAGGTCAACAAAGGTCAACTTGAAGGAGTCCACCAGAAGAAGTATGGAAGGACAAAAGAGTGTCTCCCAATATAAAGATGTACGTGTTACTGTGGTGGTTTGGAAAGAATCTATGATATTCTCCTATGTAGAATGCACTGCAAAGTCATACATTGTAGTTGAATAAATATATTTACAAACCCCTTGCACTGTAACACCTTTTATCCGGGTAATACTTTTTGCCGGTAAAAAGGACGGTATCCGGTAAAAAGGATGGTAAGTGTATAAAAACTACGTTTTAAAGTACTAAATGTACCTCTGAATGTGTGAAAAGTGATTATTTAAGGAAGCTTACGCAATAATAAATATATAGAAGGAGAGCCCCCAAATGCAAACCATAATTAACTGTTTTTAACCTCCACGTTTCCCCAGGAGGCACCAGAATCGAGCTCAGAGATTCAGAATTTGAAGAAAAAAAATGTCCTGGGAAGGGCTCATAATCGTGGGAGGCAATACGTACAATTCCATAATTCAAGCGTTATATCGATCTAGTCAACCTGCCCCCCCACACACACACCATTTCGAAAATATGTCATGATATTTCGAAGGTCGTTGTGGGGTTCCCCCCCCCCCCCCCCCCCCCCCCCCCCCCCCCCCCCCCATAAAAAAGAAAGAAAATGCAAACTGTCACATACTGTTTTGGGGGGATTGGCGGCCAGTTTCTGTCTGGAATTAGCTTGAATAAACTATGTTACGCTCGTGTGCCCATAGCCATCAGACACATTATCACTCTGAGACAGTAGTCCAAACTTGGGCCTAAAGACCGAAATGCGCTCGTTCCCATCAGGGGTCATAAGGTATGTTTTGGAAGCAGAAAATTAAAATATATACATAACTGAATGCCGATTTTCGAATATAGCGCTGGCCGGCTTTGGCCGTTGCAACTAGGTTGGTCATTAGTTGTTTGCAACTTACTGTCAACGTTTTATAAGATTATTTTGTCCAAAATCATGTTTTTTTCTATTGCTTGTTAATTCCAGTCGCCAACTATAATATTGTGTATGATAGACACTAATGTGTATAGCAGGCGATTGGAATTAATAACTAATGAATTGTTTACGATAATTTGTCTCTGGGGAGGTCTAGCCCTAGTTCCAAATATCATGATTGCCCCCCCCCCCCCCCCCCCCCCACCATATTACAGAATCCTGGCTACGCCCAGCTAGATATATAATCCATTTCCCATATTTTCGAAATGGTGGGGGGGGGGGGGGGGAGGGGGCGCAAGATCGACACAACGCTGGCCAGCATATTTCAATGGCTTGAACTATGGAATTGGGCGTATTCCTTTCCACGGTTGTGGGCCTCTTCCTGGATATTTTTTTTTCTTCAAATTCTGAAGCTCTCAGATCGGTTCTGGTGCCTCCTGAGGAAACATGGGGGTTAAAAACAGTAAGTTACGGTTTGCATTTTGGGCCCCGCAGTCCCCCCCCCCCCCCCCAGGGCCCACCACTGTGAGCTCACACATAGGGAATGGTGGAGTGAGCACAAGAGGCTCTTGTCTCAATAGGCTCACGAGGGTATCACTGAGGTGGAACTTACAGGAATCTAGAACAAGTATCCACTGATGTATGGTTGGTTTTAATATTTATTATCACCTCGGCAATCGGCATGTGTTTGTCGAAACGCTAACTGAAAATAAAATATGAACCCCCGTTTAAAAAAAAAGCTTGAACACCACTTTTTGCCGGTAAAAAGGATGGTAAACGTACAAAAACTGTTTTAAGGTACTAAATGTACCTCTGAAAGTGTGAAGCAACAATTTCATAAAGCGTGCACAATATAAAACAAAGATTGAGTATTGTTTGTTTTATCGTAGACTATTTTCAAATTATAAATGGTTTCTCTCAAAAAAAATATTTGTTAAATCCCCTCGTAGCGAACAGAAACATCTAAAATTAGCTACACCTCCATCGAGCAAGTATGATAATATTCACCCCATTGTGCACCTCAGCGATATCGTTGTTTTCCTTGCAGAAAATGGCGTGTCAATCAGTGTCGATGCCGAAATGATTTATTTTGTCTTGAAAATAGTCTACATTAAAACAAATAATACTTTAATCTTTCTTCTATACATTTATTATTGCATAAGCTTCCTTAAATAATCACTTTTCACACATTCAGAGGTACATTTAGTACTTTAAAACGTAGTTTTGATACACTTACCGTCCTTTTTACCAGATACCGTCCTTTTTACCGGCAAAAAGTATTACCCTTCTATCCCATGCATCAATTTGATAGTGATTAAATTGTTAAATCTGTCTGGTTTATCAATAAGTATGATAGCTTTGTTTACTCTTGGACACAAATACACTCATGATATCTGTTGGAGAAGAAATAAGGGTAACTGTAACCTGTCACTGCAATAAACCATCTAATGTACTTAAAAGTACATGGTTATTCAAAACACATCAAATCAACCCAACATAACCATTATTGCATGTACTTTCTCCAAGGAGGCTTATTGGGGCATATTGAGATCAGAAGGGCACATCCAGATGGTCTCACATATTTTTTTCAAGAATGCAGTACACAAAGCAATCCTCAAAAAGTGACAAGTGAGCTCCATTTGACAAAAAAAAAATCCCGGTGGAGGGAGGGGCTCTCTTCCTTGTATGACTCTACCTCCGGCACTCAAGGCATATGCCTTTTTTCTCAAAGTTTAACTCTTTTTTCTTTTTGAAGATCCTGGCCACACATGTTCCAAACACTTTCAGACAGGTAACCCTCCAAATAAGTGTATCTGCAAAAATCAGGTTACATTGCTAAACATTCTTTTTAGACTTTAAGTTCTGGACCTTTCATGCTTCTTACTTCCAACTTTCCAACTATAACACTTAATTTATCGATTAATGGGTGAATAGAAAAGTCCTGTCATAATCAACATTTTGAGTTCCATAAGCCTTCATAACAGCTCCGATAAAAGTGTCAAAATGGATTGGTGGCTTTATAC
Organism: Pictodentalium vernedei; assembly: GCA_031216915.1. Lineage (NCBI taxonomy): Eukaryota > Metazoa > Mollusca > Scaphopoda > Dentaliida > Dentaliidae > Pictodentalium > Pictodentalium vernedei. The sequence continues at coordinate 67,107,102 of CM062294.1, read as the reverse complement.
AGAATATTCATTAGGTTGTTGCTTGATAAGTAATAGTAAGTAAAAAAAATCCCTTCATATTGACAACAGAAAAACGTTTTCTTTAGTGACTTTATTTTTGTATGACAACATGTTCATTAGTGAAAAATACATTAACATAAAATTATCTGTATGTTCTATAGTACAAAATATCTGTATGTTCTATAGTAAAATAATAGTTTATGTCTGATATGTCTGATATTTTACCTAATTTAAAAAAAATTGATAAATCTGTCCCTTGAGTGCAAGAAGGTTTTGCAATGCCTTAGCATCCTTCTTGCTCTCAAGGGATGAAATACACCACCACCCATGCTATTCCATAAATTATGAGACCAAAAACATAAATCATGAACATGAACGTTTGATGGCAAAGAAATAATTACAGAAATAAAAAATAAAATAACACCCGCCCGCATGCAATTTTACAAATAATGGCTTGAGAAACAGAAGATCTACTTTGTATGGCCTAAGATAAACAAGCCAGAAAATAAGCCGTCATCTGCAAAATGAGGTCCCCAGAGGGTGAATTTAGTGATGCTACCTAGCAGGGTAGCATCACTAAATTTAACCTCTGTGAACCTCAGTCTGAATCATGGTCTCAAAACTAACCAGAAAGAGGTACCCAGAGGGTAAATTGGCCCACTGTATGGGATAGCATCATCAAATTCACCCTTTGGGGACTTCATTCTGCAAATGTCAGACTGCTTTTTTTCAGGTTCTGAAGATAAATGGGGGATATACATTGCCCTCATTCAAGTTCCAACCAATAACACTACGAATTTTGAAGTGAACTGAATTAGTGAAAAGAGTTTGCATCTCAAAGCTGCACAGAGTCCTATATGTAAGGTACAGTATAGTCACCGTGGACTGGTCATAATGTCCATGCATGCTTTTACCAGGTAATAAAAATCATCAGCAAAATTTTAAATAATGAAACATCGGGTTGTACATGGTGCTTCATTAAATTTTTGATGATTATTTCTATAACTGGTGTTTGGAATCTACCGTATTTACTCTATGAATTGGGACACTCTACAATTTGGGACACACATTTTTTCCAGAAAACTATATTTTTTTTTATACTCCAAAGTTTGGGACATTCAGGAGATTTGTTTCCAGTTGGCCCGTCGCTAGTAGCTGATGACACTCGTAGAAAAAATTCTTGGGTAACTAAAAAATTTCATTTTTTGCTTCCAAAACATAGCTTATGATCCCTCATTGGAACAAGCGCAATACGCTTGTTCCAATGAGGGATCATAAGCTATGTTTTGGAAGCAAAAAATGAAAATATAAAAAAAATTGGACGGCGATTTTCGTATATAGTGATGGAAAACGAATCACACACAACTTTATTCAGCATCAAATCAAGACCAGGCTCTGTTCTTTCCCCATTTTCTAAGAATTGGGACACCTGTGAAAATAATTATTTTCAGCTGTCCCAATACATAGAGTAAATACGGTAATATTACTGCTTGCGAGGAACTATTGCCCACCCGTGGCTAGTGGCCATACTGTTACCATAAAATCTTTCCAATAAATTTTAATAATTTATTTCAATTACCTTGATATATCTATCCACGATATCTGCATGAATGGCACTGTCAACAATTACGGACCCAATACACACTTATTATAAGATAAATGAGGGATATACATTACCCTGATAGCTAGAATTTTGCTGATTAATGCTCTCCACCAATAACACAACAAACTTCGAGGTGAATTGAATTGGTGAAAAGATACTGTCAACAATTACGGACCCAATACACACTTATTATAAGATAAATGAGGGATATACATTGCCCTGATAGTTAGAATTTTGCCGATTAATGTTCTCCACCAATAACACAACAAACTTCGAGGTGAATTGAATTGGTGAAAAGATACTGAATCTTGATCACTGGGTCCAATCTGCAAGATATAGAATTACCACAAAATATTTTCAATAAATTAAAAGTTTATTTAAATTACCTTGATATCATATCTATCCAAGATTTCTGCGAGAATGGCACTATCAACAATAAATGGATGCATTAATCCTGATCCTAATCTACGTAGACGTAAACTGTCATGTTTCTTTTCACGAAACTTATGACAACATGTTCGCTTTAGTTTCCTCAATGGTGACAAACCAATTGGAGGCAGAGATCTTGTCTCCTCTGAGAGAGATTTATATTGTCTTTGTAACAATGGTGATTTTCTTCCATCTGTTTGCGTTTGGATATCTGGAAGAGATGCTACAGATCTGCAATCATCCTGCTGAGGTCTGTGAGAGGTAACAGGAAGTGACCACACTGATTGACCATCTTCAGTTAGACAGCTATAGTTTATGGGAGGTAGTGATCTAACATGGTAATCTTCTAATAATGGATTGAATTTTGTCCTTTTAAAAAGCCTGTCTGATTTACCATTTTCTGATGAAAAACTATTTGTAACTTTTTTAGAACGTTTTAAATGTGAGATTCCATAAACTGCTTTATAATTTGTTACAGTGAGGGTGGCCGGATTTTGTTTCTGTGAGTTTTCCTGTTGTACACTGAATGGAGTCTGTACAACAGGTACATGGAACAAGCTGGTTAGTGTCATTTTCTACTGCACAGTCTTGACAGTATTGAAACCAATTTCCACTTCTCATGTGTTCTATCTGTTATAGCTGTAGAGAAAATTAAATTTCCAGCCAGTTCATTTACTGAAGCCCATATCTGTACATTATTGAAAGATCTGAAGCCAGTTGTATTTAGCTCTGCCCAGGTGCTTAGCCAGGATTCTATAACAGGGGTGCCCTATCCAGGGTTTTTTTTTTTAATGGGGCAAAAATAAAATTTGAAAGACTGCCGTGTGGGGTTTTGGGGGACCTCCCATAGTCCTAACTAGGACCCACAGGTCACTGCATCCTTCTCCCACTTCCCTAAAGGGAAGTGAGAGGTGGGGGCAATGATCAGAGGTTCCTAGTTAGCACTACCAACCCCCACCCCCTCCCACACTACTGAGAAAGGTTTGCAAAATTTACTCTGTAGTGTGGGGATGGAAGGGTGGAGGGTGGGGGCTAGTGCTAACTCGGAACCTCTGGTCATTGCTTGCCCCCACCTCCCACTTCCCTTCTGGGAAGGCCAAGGCCCTCCTTCCCCTTTCACAGCCCACTGCTAGGTGTTAGATATCAGTCTTATTATACGAGTAGAACAGAACTTGTTCACTAAAGGTAATCAAACAGTGTTCCACCAGAGCTGTAGGTCTTTAAATTTCTTGTTCGGTTTCGGTTTTTCAGGTTGAGTAAAACCTCGGTTCGGTTCAGTTTTCGGTTTGTTCATGAGGCCAAATAAAATTCCATAAAACTCATTCTATATGTCCGGAATCATAACTGAATGGCAGTGAAATTGAATGAAACTCAATGAATGCCCGAAATAAGCTATCATTCATGAAGAAACAGGAAGGCCAGTATAATAATTACCTAAATATACAGAACTTTTATTGTCCTTGGCCATTTTTCAAGGTCTGACACCTACGCGCAACTTGAGGAAAGCTGCAAACACAATTAAGCTGAAATGTCAGAAATTCACAGAATGCAGCCATCCCAGAGTAGTGGGAGTACCCAGACACTGCCATTGAGAGTGTCTGGGTACTCTCACTACTCTGGGGTGGCTACATTCTGTGAATTTCTGCAGCAAGAGAGTATTTTAATAAAAAACGAAAAACCTTAGATTACGGGATGTCGACGGTTTCGGTTTTTAAAAAAAACAAAAAACCTTGGTTCGGTTTTGGTTAACCTACAGCTCTGTGTTCCACTCCCTGCAGTTACCATAGGGAATATATGCAATTAACACCTTGAAGCCTTTAGTCAAGTATAGAAACACCTCCCAGGTCACAAGTTTTTAGCAGTAGGTGATGTTCATTAGATTCATCATTATTTCCCAGGCTTACATGAGTTAACAGATCAAATTTGGACTGAAGGTATGGTAAATGATTTGAAGTATGAAAAGTACATGCAATTAACAATAATAATAATAATAATAATAATAATAATAATAGTGTCAATGACACTGTAGCTCAACTTGACAAACTTGAACTTGGTAAGTTATAAATGAAATGGCAAAATTGAAAATCATTGGTACCAATGTTATTTGATGAAATTTCAACATAACAGCATTGTGTGTGTATGTCAGAGTAATCCATGCATTTTTAAATGTAAACTGTAAGACTGGCTAAAGGAAGAATGTTGATACACAAATGCAGTATGTTCAGAGGTTATTGTAAATGGCAACTTTTTTCACAGAAATGAATGCTAATCAATAGCTCTTATCTAAAGGTCTTGCCAAATGGGCACACCCAGTTCAAAAACAATCCTATGATAAAGGTGGCCTGTAGACGATGTCAAAGAATGTTGATGTCCAAATGCAATAAATTCAAAGATTGTTGCTAACAGTAACAGTTTTTGATGGAAATGAAAAGAAAATCAATAGCTCCTATCTTTGTCACCCTGCACAAGCATACAAAGTTTCAAAACAACCTGATAATGATTGTACCATCTAAGGCATGCCAAAGGAAGATGTTAAAGCATAAATGCACTAAGTAGAAGGTCATTGCTTCTGTCACTGGTTTTTTTTTGTTTATTTATGGAAATCATAAATATACCCTGTAGAGAGTGCAAAAGGGATAAGTTAATGCACAAATGCAGTAAGTTCAAAGGCTGGTGATAACGGCAATAATTTTTATGGAAATGAAAAAAGCAATAGCTCACATCTAGAGGTCACCCCTAACACACATACCAAGTTTCAAAGTGATCCAATCATAAAAGTGCCCTGAAGGGTGTGCCAAAGGGAAATATTGAGGTCTGACTAAACTAAGTTCGAAAGTCAGCGGCAACATTTTTTGATAGAAATGGAAAAAAATCGACAGCTCCCATATAGATGTCACCCCACACAAGCACACCAAGTTTACAAGTGATCCAATCATAAATGTGCCTTGCAGGGTGTGTCGAAGGGAAATATTGATGCTTAACTGCACAAAGTTTTTACTAAGTTCATTGAAGGTCATTGCCAGTGGCAATATTTTTTGACGGAAATCGAAGAAAATCGAAAGCTCCCATCTAGAGGTAACCCCAAAGAAGCATACAAAGTTTCAAACCGATCTGATCATAAATGTGCCGTGAAGGGCATGCCAAACGAATATATTGATGCCTGACTAAACTAAGTTCAAAGATCGTTGCCAGTGGCAACATTTTTTGACAGACGGAAATGGAAGAAAATCGATAGCTCCCAGCTAGAGGTCATCCCCAAACAAGCATGCCAGGTTTCAAAGCAATCCGATCATAAATGTGCCCTGTAGGGTGTGCCAAAGGGATATATTGAGGTCTGACTAAACTAAATTCTAAGAACATTGGCTGCGGCAACATTTTTGGACGGAAATGAAAGAAAATCGATAGCTCCCATCAAGAGGTCTCTCCAAACAAGCATTACAGGTTTCAAAGCAATCCGATCATAAATGTGCCCTGTAGGGTGTGCCAAAGGGATATATTGAGGTCTGACGAAACAAAGTTCTAAGAACGTTGGCCACGGCAACATTTTTGAACGGAAATGAAAGAAAATCGATAGCTCCCATCTAGAGGTCTTTCCAAACAAGCATAACAGGTTTCAAAGCAATCCGATCATAAATGTTCCCTGTAGGGTGTGCCAAAGGGAAATATTGAGGACTGACTAAACTAAGTTCTAAGAACGTTGGCCACAGCAACATGTTTTGACGGAAATGAAAGAAAATCGATAGCTCCCAGCTAGAGGTCTCTCCAAACAAGCATGACAGGTTTCAAAGCAATCCGATCATAAATGTGCCCTGTAGGGTGTGCCAAAGGGATATATTGAGGTCTGACTAAACTAAATTCTAAGAACATTGGCTGCGGCAACATTTTTGGACGGAAATGAAAGAAAATCGATAGCTCCCATCAAGAGGTCTCTCCAAACAAGCATTACAGGTTTCAAAGCAATCCGATCATAAATGTGCCCTGTAGGGTGTGCCAAAGGGATATATTGAGGTCTGACGAAACAAAGTTCTAAGAACGTTGGCCACGGCAACATTTTTGAACGGAAATGAAAGAAAATCGATAGCTCCCATCTAGAGGTCTTTCCAAACAAGCATAACAGGTTTCAAAGCAATCCGATCATAAATGTTCCCTGTAGGGTGTGCCAAAGGGAAATATTGAGGTCTGACTAAACAAAGTTCTAAGAACGTTGACCGAGGCAACATTTTTTGATGGAAATTGGAAGAAAATTGATAGCTCCCATCTAGAGGTCACCCCAAACAAGCACACCAAGTTTCAAAGCGATCAGTTCATAAATGTAACCTGTGAGGTGTGCCAAAGGAAATTGTGTATGTACGTACTAATGTACGTACGTACGCCGACAGACGAGAAGTGATGACACTAGCTCAGCTTGACTTTGTCAAGTTGAGCTAATAATAATAATAATAATGCAGTTTATTTTCTGGCCTTCATTATCTCATCAATAATGAACAAATTATCAATGGCCAAAATTTTCTGTATAATAAACAATTACAGAAGTGAGTCCCAACCAGTCATGTTAATCCTTTACCCAATGAATCGGCCACATCCACCCGCACAATATGCAAATTCAGCAGCTGAAAAAATATTATTTTCTAAATATTTCAACAAAACCAGATCATGTGACACCTCTTTGGAACGAGCTCGTCGAGCTCGTTCCAATGAGGGGTCACATGATATGGTTTGGTTGAAATTTTTTGAAAATTTTTAAAAAAATGATATTTTGATATCGTCTGCCTTGGGTAAAGGGTTAAGCTGATGAATTGTAAAAAAAAAAAAACAGTGAGATTTTAATTTTTATAATATGGCTCAAAGAGGAAAATAAATTAAATTTGAGAATCAGATTCTGTAAAAAATCTCAATTTCAGGCTTGTTTAACAAATATTTATTGTGGAAAATTGTGAGTCTTCCTCTCAAATTGTGAGACTTGACAAGTGTGGTCCCAACTCATACCTTAACCAAATCTCTAAAAAAGAAAAGTTGTAAACGTCAAAACATCCAAAACAAGCACACAGCTACATCCTCGCTTTGAAACATCGTTCCTGAGAATAAGGAAAGGAAACTTCAATGAAAGAAATGATGGCACTCTGCTTTCAAAGTCTGTCACTGGACCATTTTAAGGTAAGTCACAAAGCAGTTTATGTTGTTCCGGTACATAATCACAGTCAGTAGGCTAATCCTGCCTTTTCTATTCGTACCACTGGCTCCTAGTCAAGTTTATGAAACTAAAACAATTCAAATGATGGAGTAGGTGTTTTCAGATCAATTGGTTATTAAAAGAAATACATGAAAACCTGTCATTTCCCAACTCATTTATTGATTATGACTGAAGGTAATTTAGATGCTGTTGACAACTAGACTGTCATAAAGCAAGTGACTTATGAGGTGCTGATAGAGAAATAATTCAACTTCTGAACATTTTTTTAAGGGTTATGAGAAAGAAAATCATTATCACAAATATTAAGTGTCAGCTGATTTTCTTGATTTACATAACTGTTCTTGTGTCATGATCTGATTATAGGGCAGACCCAAGGATTTTTCTGCATGCACTGGGAATGCAGCTAGGACCCATGCAGGTGGGGAAAAAACTGCCTAATGGGGCAAAATGGGAACCCAAATCATTTAAAAAGTTGTGAAATGGGTACATTACTTCCATCCAGGCACATTTTGCACAGGAAGAATTTGGTTTTATCAATTCAAATCATGGTCTGATTATTCCTTTTATTAGCAAAATAATTCCCATTTTTGTGTGTGTGTGTACAGGAGGGGAGGGCAGAAAAATATTGCAAGACACAATGCCCCCCCCCCCCCCCCCACATGTGGGTTGGTCCATTGACGTCAAACAAGTTTTTCCTCCAATTCACAACTCATTTATTTCTTTTCGACTCACTTTTCTTTTCTTAAAACTCATTTTTTTTCCTTTAAAACTCATTCCCAACACCCCCTGCCCCCCTGATGTTTACAGAAAATTCACATAAATTCAACCTTTAAAGGCTAAATTCAGACCGAATTGCCAAGTTTATTGTGTTTATACACATATCCCAGTCGGCAGAGCTTTATGAGTTTTAACCTTTTACCCAATGCAGATGAAATAAAAATTTATTATTTTAAATATAATTTTTAAAAAATTTTCAAAAAATTCCACGCAAACCATATCATGTGATGCCTCAATGGAGCTAACTCGATCAGCTCGTTCCAAAGAGGGGTCACATGATATGGTTTTGTTGAAATTTTTTGAAAAAATATTTTTTCAGCTGCTGAATTTGCATATTATGTGGGGCGAATGTGGCAGATTCGTTGGGTAAAGGGTTAAACCTGCAGGTGACAGTACCATAGCAATGATTTCTAGCCAAGTGTTGGCTACATATGTCTTAATTAAAAACAAGAGGAAACAAGAGGAATGTTAACACAACTTCTTACAAGAGAAAATTAACGTTTTCAATTGAAAAAAAAATTTAAGAAAAATTTTCAGAAAGTAAAGGTCAGGTACTGTAGTCATGCTCCTAAACATCCAGCAACTGCAATATATAAGCCCTGGGGCCACTGGGTTTGAACAAACCAACTCAAAAACAAACTCTTACAATTCGGATATTGGAGATGACTGAAACATTGTTTCAAGTACAAGTTTGCAGATTTTTTGCTGAAAAAAGGAAGAACGGGTAAAATAACACCACATATACTAAGTGGAACGGTCAAGAGAAACTACAATCACAATAAACCACATCTATAAGCAATATAGATCAGCATAATGTTCAATAAAGTTTACTTTAACACAACTTCTTGCAACAGAAATTTGATGAAATTTTCACCTAAAAAAAAAAAATTCAAGAAAAAATTCCTGAAAATAAGGGTTCAGTACTGTACTCATGGTCCTAAATAACCCACAACTTCAATTCAAAAGCCTTAGGGCCACTCGGTTCAACAAAATTTACTTAAACACAAACTCTTACAAAATTGGACGTTGACGCCAAGGCCGACACTGCCGTGGTACTACTTCACAGTAGGTGAGCTAAAAATTGTCTTGATTGTAGAAACAACTGTTATAGCACAAAAAATTCCTTTGATTCTACGGTAAGAACTTTTTTCAAAACAGCCTTTAACCCTTTACCTCACTTGAAAAGCAGATGACACTTGCCAAAAGAATTCTTGAATAACTAATTTTTTGTCTCAAAAACATTGGTTATGACCCCTCATGGAATGAGCTTGACAAGCTCATTCCAAAGAGGGGTCATAACCTATGTTTTTGAGACAAAAAATGAAAAAATAATGAAAATTAATTGGCGATTTTTGTGAATAGCACTGGCAGGTTTTGGCCGTTACATTGGGTAAAGTGTTAAATTGCACCACGCACACAGGTAACCGGTGTCCCCAAATTACAGAAATGTTACCAAATTAGTGGGAATGACACATACCAGTACTATAGTCTGTTTTTTCTGCTTTTTTGTCAAATTTCAAAAAAAAAAATAATTGAACCCTGAGTGAGAGGGTTGGACATTTTATATATTTTTGCTACAAAATAACAGCCGACATCCTGTGGCTGTGCAGTTGTTTCTAGGTAAGTCTTGACTGTCTATATACTCAGCCAATTGAAAGGCTTGCCTAGAAACAACATTAAAGGTATTTATAATGTAACTTTGAATTTACCCAGAGACCGAATGCTGGGACACCTGTTCCGTTTCACTAAAAGCTGATCAAAGTTGGAATTAGGCCTTGGCAAGTTAACTGGTTGAGGGCTAGATTACTTTTGGTGGTCTAAATTTGTTATACAAATTTTGTATTACAGTGGAGCCCACTTAATTGGTTATCTCTTAATTGTATATCCCTGTTAATTGAATATAATTTTCAAACACAAAACCATTTACCATACCTTCAGTACAAATTTGATGTGTTAATTGCATATGGGTTGTAGAGTAAACTCCTCTTAATTGTATATAAATTTTTGTAATATATCAAAAAATTACTGTGACACGCACCAAATTTCCCTTATTTATCAACCTTTTTGGCCTCACTACATCCTACACAGGCATTTATTCTATTATATCTTGCTTGACAGAGCTCTATGAGCTCTGTCAAACAAGATATAATAGAAGAAATGCTCAGTTTACCCCCGAACACAGGAAACTGACCGACTCCCTGTTAATTGTATACTCCTGTTAATTGAATAATTTTCACTGGCAAAATGGATATTCAATTAAGAGGATTCTACTGTATTACAAATTATTGAAATGCCCAAAGCCACTCTCCAATAATTTGTAATAGAACAAAATTATATGAACAAAATATTTGCATTTGACTGAATGGGAAACATGAGCAAGGAAAATGTTGGATTTTGCTGTGGTAGCCTCATTTTTTTTTTTTTTGAAAGCCCTGATAGTAACTTCTATCACTCAACCAGTTAATAATTAGTCTGAGGCACACATACAGCCCCAAGAAGCCTAAAAATAGCATTTCAGAGTTCGGATTTGTCTATATTTTGGGGTTCAATGGCACTTTCAACAGCTAGTTTTAAGAGTGGAAGAGGTCAGAGTACCTGGAGAGAACCACAGAGCAATGGTGACCTAACTGTCAGACTCCTTAACATACTAATTCTGCAAGCAGGGTTAGCATTAGCTGAAGGCAAGTGCACAATCGACATGTGGTAGGCCTTAGTAAACAGTGCAACCATGTCCACAGACAGTTCGTATTACAAACAAGAAGAATGTTACTAAGGTAACACATGCCCCCCCCCCCCCTTTGTGACCTTCACCTTGCAGATGCAACGGAAACTATTATACGCGACACACCTTCTGACTGTCCTTAACATTTGTAAAAAGTTTAACAATTGTACTATGATTCGTTTCTGAGTTATGGCTGAGACACGAATATTGAACAATTTTTAGTGTTACCTTGAAACGTGACCTTGACCTTGAAGGTACGAACCCGGCTATGGTGTGTGACAGATCCTCCCATGGTCCTTTATAATTGTATGAAGTTTGATGACTGTGGCCCTAACCGTTTTCGAGTTATTGGCTCGGACACACACACACACGCACACACAGACGGACGGACAAACGGATGGACAGACACACACACATTTCAATCACTATATGCCACCTGACCTAAGTCGGGAGGCATAAAAAGTTTCTTTTATGGGGCTGAACAGGAAGTCTGTAATGCTCCCTAATTAGTCCAATATATATTTATCTTTCAAGGATTAACCAGAGGCCAATACAATAAAACTTTTACAATTGTATTTTCTGGAATTGTATTTACTAGTTATGGCTTTAAATGGGTTGAAAAGAACCATTAGCATTTTCAAAGATGTGGCAATATGCCACTTAACTGGTAGAGTGCTGGAAGCCCATATTTGGGCTTCATTCTCAAGTACAGGTACTGCCACATAAAGGCTTCAAATTCAATGGATATGCTTCATATTATCTTTGAAGTGATATTATTTAGTCAGTTAGGATTTGCTTTGTTACAATTTATGGGAGAGTGCCCACTGGCACTCTCCCATAAATTGTAGCAAGGCAAAGACATGTGAACAAATTTTGATTGCCAAAAATAATTCAGCACCCTACCAGTTAAAATGCTAATGATTCATTTTATTTAGTTATATTAATAGGTAGAAAATACAATTCTAGAAAATACAATTGTAAAAGTTTTATAGTACTGGCTCCAGGTGGGAAGAGAAATTACAAAAATGCATAACCTAACCTCACCGGGAATGGAAACCCATATTCAGCCCCTGATGACACCCAAGTCATTCAAGCAAGTCTCTGCAGAAAAGACATCACACCAAAGCTACATACAGTTTGAAATCTGAAAAAGATCGGGTGAGGGATGTGACCTGTAGGGTGTACTAAAGAAATTGTTAACAATTTATATCCAAATCCAAAATGGCTGCTCGTGGTCATGTTTTCCAACAAAATTTTTTAAAAATTTGATAGCTCCCATTAAGATGTGACACCAAAGCTGCAAATGAAATTTGAAAAAGATCGGGTGAGAAATGTGGCCTGTAGGGTGTGCTAATGGAATTGTTGATAATTTATATGCCTAATCCAAGATGGCCACTGTTTTGCAAAGAAAATCGGAAAAATTTGATAGCTCCCATCTGGACATTACCTGAAAGCCATGTATGATATTTGTTAAGTTCAGCTTAAAATGAGACCAAGCTTTGCTTGAGATTTGTGATTTGAAAATTTAGACTGTTATAGGAGATGGGCAGTTTTCAAATTTCATGTCGTTCCGGTTTTGGTTTCATTCAAAGAGTCGGGTTTTCGGTTTCCACTGTACAAACATAACTATATATTGCACTTGCATATAAGATGTATTTAGTGCCAGTCAGTGTCACAGGGACTCCCTTTCCAGGGCAACACACCTGTATAATATACCGGTACTCCGATTTCCTGAGCACAATGTACTTGCATAAATTATCTTTAGTTTCAAGTTTGAGAAATATCATTTTTGTCTTGAGTCTGTTGCAAAATTAGTTCCCCCCCTCCCCCCCCCCCCCCCCCCAAAAAAAATTACCTGTGTTTAGGGTAACCCGACACACCCTAAAACATGCTGATCATAAAAATTTCATTAAGTAAAAGTCCCTCATATAGATCATTGTAACCCTAAATTGACTGTGATTGTGATGCTGTCTTTGGAGTTCAAGCTTTCAAAATTACATGTAGAAATAAATATATTTGTCATTATAAATGTGGAACAAGTGACAAGTTCCAATTCTGCAAAGGAAATTGCATTTGATAAACAGATGAACGTTTAAAACACGATGTGCAAGAAGTAATTTTGTCACCTATTTTCGCGGTAAATGCCACGCTCGAACGCAATACCAATTAGTGTAGCTGTTCTGAAAAGGGGTATCACGACTCTGACGTTTGAAAACAAGGTTAACTTTAGGTTGTTTCTCTCTTTATTCCCAAGAAATGAAGACCTAATTAGAGTTTTCCAACACTGAGGTTGAAAACCGCGACGACGGGTTTCTGTAATTGTTTCGGTTCCGATTCCAGTTTTGAAAACAAAACTGAAACCGAACCGAATTTTTCGGTTAACCACCCATCACTGTTATTTATTTATTGGTGTTTAAGGTCACATATTTTTGCACAATGGCTAATCATGACCACAACATGAGTATCAACTCAAGGCCGGGGGGGGGGGGGGGGGAGTGTTAATAGACCATGTTGCCCATTTTAGAGAGGGTTTGCACCTTTCAAGCACTGGTGACTGGGTCCTATTTTACCAGTAAAACAGAGCCTGTTTACTACAGTGAACAGGCACTGCTTCACTTCCCGGGGTTCCTGCAGGGAATTTAGACTGTTACTTGCCACTTTTTAATGCTTGTTAATTGAAACTGTTCTTGAAACTCAGCCTTCTTCCACATGGAAAATTGTCCAACACAATATGACTCCAGCTGTGAACAGTGTTGTTAAAACCCCAATGAATCAACTAGCCAGGATATCACCTAACTAGCAGGCTAACCCATCCCAGGCAGGTAGCCACACCCATACAAGAGGTACAAAAACAAATTAACAGCTTTTAACACGACTAACAGTGACCGCACAGCCATGGATGCCCCCGAACTATGACCTTGACCTCCATCAAACAAGTGCAGGATACATCGTCTCCCCATAAGCAACATGTATGCCAAGTTTCAACAAAATCCAACGAAGCATCTCAGAGTTATGGAGCGGACACGAAAATCTTCCTGACAGATGGGTGGATGGATGGACAGACGGAAATGACACTATTTGCGCACAAAATCTTTTTTTTAAAAACACATCAAATAAGTATCGGGTTGAATGAAATACATCATACAAGGATATGGCTGCATTAATTGTAAGGAGAGCATTTTTACAGACTGTGGGCACGGTAAAGTGTTATCGAGCAACGCACCTTAAAACCCCCAATTCGCGGTATTTTTGTTTCCCAATTATCAAGTGAACACCTAGCTCATAAGGAAGCCAGAGAAACGAGAGAGAACCACTGAGTAACAGTAAGCTATCAAACATTTCAGATTACCAATGGTGGACAAGCAGGGCTACATTATAATTTGAGCAAGCGATGGTTAAGTGTTTTGCTCAAAGACACTATTCAACTTATGTGGATTAAGAACAGTTAGAACACTGATATCTGTATAACAGGATTGCTGGAACAGTCATTGGTCGCATATGGAAGGTGTCTTAACTGCTGCAATCTTGGTGGGGGTAGGGGAGGAAGGTGGTAATGTGGTCTATTGACAATGCAACAAAAAATTTTTTCATGAGAAAATTTCTCATCATAATCTTCCCGGCCTGGTCTTTTGATGGGAGCTATAGCTCCTGCCCTCCATGGCTCCTGCAAAATCAATTTAAGGAGAGCCATAACTGCTCTCCTAAGGAGCTGTAATAGCTCTCCTTAAACCGTCAATTCTCTTATTAATTACGGACTTAAGTAAAGAATAGCTCTCCTGCCACAGGTTTAGGGGAGCCACAGTAGCTCCCCTAGATTTTTTAAAAGTCCAGGCCTGATCTTCGATCACATTTTAAAGAGTATCCTTTAATGGCCGTGAAAAATGAATATATTGACAATGTGCACAAAGGCCTTTTTGCGGAATACAAATTGAATATTTACAATGTATTTTAGTTAGCACTGACACAAACTAAGTGTCGAGATTGGAAAGTTGATTCTGTGTTACTAGTTTATGCGCTAGGTAAACACCACAACATTTGATGAATTAAAAGCTGTTCTGTTGTGACTACAGTCACAACGGAACAGCTTTCAAGTCATCAAATTGGGAAATTCAAACCATTATTTATTTATTTATTGGTGTTTAAGGTCACATACTTCTGCGCAATGGCTAACCATGACCGTGACAGTTTTACGGGTGGAGGAAGCCGGAGTACCCGGAGAGAACCACCGAGCAACGACAAGCAACTGTCAGCTCCCCAACATACCAACTCCACACAAGCAGGGTTAGCATTGATTGAAGACAGGTGCACCATCGACGTGCAGTACACCTTAGTACACAACGTCACCGTGTCCCCACATGGGGAATGGGGGTGAAGTGTCTTGCCCAAGGACACAACGCGGTTGCCACAGGTGGGATTCGAACCGAGGACCTCACGGCTTGCAGCCTGCACCTCTACCAACTAAGTCACCGCGCCCCCACATTCAAACCATTGATTAGAAGTTACCACAATGACTTGATGTCAAGTTGAGTGGGAAGATTGAGTTGTTACGTTTTCGCTGACATACCAGCAATCCATTATGTGTAGAGTAGGAATGAACCTACATCCTTACCACCACAAATCCAATTCACTGACCAATGAGCCATAGCACTTTCCAGCATACTGTACTAGTAAACCAGTACAGATGTATTACCTTCAAAATTACAACAGCTCATTAATTTCATGCAAAACTTCATTTCATGACTGATCAATATTCCATTGTACTGACTGGATGGAAAGTTTATGACTTCAGAGCAGAACACCCTACAGAAATCTTTAAAAATGTCTTTACATGTACAAGAACTAGATGGTCCATTAGAGAAGCTTTGTAATTAAACTTAATGGCTTTTATTTCAATGCTTTGGATGGTATTATAATGGAGTTTCATTTAACCCTCCCTAAATGAGACTACAGCAGAGATCGACTGCAGAGATGCTTAACTCTTAATTATTTTCTTCAATCTTTTTCCATAAACTATCGTCACTTGAAAATTTCAAATGAATGAAACCAAGATATCATTAATGAAATGATGGATACAATGTGTAGGGATACAAAAGGCCCCAAGGGGGCCTTAATCGTTCACCAGCCAAAGTGGTTCAGAGAAGTATTTGGGGTCACATTCAGTTAGACATGGTTCATCAACACTACAAAGAACTGAAGTCATGAGAGGAACTTTTATGGAAAAACACTAAGGAATGGATTTGAACAAACCTGAACCTAATATGCCCCCCACCCCACCCCTGCCCATAGAGCCCAAATATTAAGCCAAGGACTCAAATTGAACAAACTTGAATCTGATCCCCCTTGAGATGTCATATACCAACTGGGAAAGAATTCTGACTGGTGGATATGAAGAAAGTTTTTAAAGAAATCAATCACCTCACATTGCACTAAGTTAAACTTTGGGCTCAAATAGGGGGCCAAAATATTAACCCAGGGTCCCAATTTGAACAAACTTGAAGCTGACCCACCTAGAGATGTTGTATACTAAATATGAAACGATTCTGATTGGTGGATCTGAAGAAGATTATAAAAGAAATTCCCTCATACTGCACTTAGTTAAAATTCAGGCTCCCTAAATTAATAACCCCGGGACCAGGTTTGAACAAACTTGAGTCTTACCCTCCAAGAGATGTTGTATACCAAATATGAAAGGATTCTGACTGGTGGATCTGAAAAAGATTTTTAAAGAAATTTTCTCACATTGCGTAGGTTAAAATTCAGGCTCCCATAGGGAACCCAAATATTAACCGAGAAACTCGATTTGAACAAACTTGAATCTGACCCCCTCCTAGAGATGATGTATACCAAATATGAGAGGATTCTGACTGGTGAATCTGAAGAAGATTTTTGAAGAATATTCCACGCATTGCACAAAGTTAAAATTTGGGCCCAAATATTAACCCAGCGACTTGATTTGAACAAACTTGAATCTGCCCCCCCCCCCCCCCCCCCCATAGATGTTGTATACCAAACATGAAAGGATTCTGACTGGTGGATCTGAAGACGATGTTTAAAGAAATTTCCTCAAATTGCACCAAGTTAAACTTTGGGCTCCAATAGAGAACCCAAATACTAACTCCTGGACCCAATTTGAACAAACTTGAATCTGCCCCCCCCCCCCCCCACCCCACCCCCCTAGAGATGTTGTATACCAAATATGAAAGCATTCTGACTGGTGGATCTGAAGAAGATTTTTAAAGAAATTTCCTCATATTTCACTAAGTTAAAATTTGAGCTCCTACAGGGAGACCAATTATTAACCCAGGGACTGGATTTGAACAAACTTCAATCTGACCCCCCCCCCCCCCCCCCCCCCTCCCCCTACAGATGTTGTATACCAAACATTAAAGGATTCTGACTGGCGGATCTGAAGAAAAAGATTTTTTAAAGAAATTTCCTCAAATTGCACCAAGTTAAACTGTGGGTTCCCATAGAGAGCCCAAATCTTAACCCAGAGACTCGATTTGTACAAACTTGAATCTGACCCCCTCCCTCCCCCTCCCCCCCCCCCCCCCCCCCTAGAGATGTTGTATAACAAATATGAAAAGATTCTGACTGGTGGATCTGAAGAAGATTTTTTTGAATTTTTGAAAAAATTTATGGGTGCTATCAGAGTTATGCCCCTTCTGGTGCCTCCTGTAGGTGCGGCAAGTTTATTTGTACAAACTTGAATTGACATGTGATAAGGAACATGCACACAAAATTTGGTTCAATTTGGTCAAGAAGTTTGTGAGAAGTCGATAATGTAAAGTTAACGAAAGACGGCAAGTGATAAGTTAAGCTCCCTTCGGTGAGCTAACAAGCATAGGCCTTAAAATTTGTCCCGATTCACAAGAAGCAATTTTGATTCTTGTGAACCCCTATAGTGAGAATCAATTTATTTATTTATTTATTTATTTATTTATTTATTTATTTATTTATTGGTGTTTAAGGTCACATATTCCTGCACAATGGCTCATCATGACTGCAACAGGGAGATAAAGTCAAGTTTGGCCAATCGTTTATACCCATGTTGCCCATTTTAGAGGACTTCCAACACAAGCAGTGGTGACTGGGTCCCTATTTTACCAGTAAAACAGAGCTTATTTACCACAGTTTAATGAACAGCCATCCTATTCAATGACGTATCATGCTGCTGGCCGGAGAAACGCTGCTAGTGTTCAAAGGTTTAAGAGAGTATAACCTTTAAATGGCCGAGTGCTAGAAGCCCATATTTGGGCTTCACTAAAAACCACAGACTGTGACTATAAGCTGTAGCTTTCAAGTTGTCCTCTAGAGACCTCATTCTGCAGATGTTAGTCTGCTTATTTTCAGGCCTGGTAGTAGAAAGTCTGTACAATTACCCGGGCCCTTCAGGGTTATAAGAGACTTGGTATGTTTCCTCTATTTATTTATGTATTTATTGGTGTTTAAGGTCACATATTTATGCACAATTGCTAATCATGACCGTGACAGTTTTACGTGTGGAGGAAGCTGGAGTACCCAGAGAGAACCACCAAGCAACGGCGAGCAACTGTCAGCTCCCCAACATACTAACTCCACACAAGCAGGGTTAGCACTGGTTGAAGACAAGTGCACCATCGACGTGCACTACATCTTAGTACACAACGCCACCGTGCCCCCACGTGGGCAATGGAGATGAAGTGTCTTACCCAAGGACACAATGCGGTTGCCACAGGTGGGATTCGAACCGAGGACCTCTCGGCTTGCAGCCTGCACCTCTACTTACTGAGCCACCGTGCTCCCGTATGTTTCCTCTAAATTTATTGTGTGAATCCAGATTGTAGAATCCACTTGTTTATCAAGCTCTTCCAGGTAGGCACTTTGTAGTCCGCTTATTTCCAATCAGCGAGTGCGATGGCTCAGTGGTTACAGCATTGGACTTCAAACAAAAAAGTCCATGGTTTGATCCCTTCCAGGGGTAACTGCATTGTGTCCTTGGGCAAGGCACTTAATCCTGATTGCCCACATTGGGGGTACAATGGTACTGTGTACAAAAGTGTATTGCTCATCAATGGCGCCCTTGTTTTCAACCAATGCTAACTCTGCTTGTGCAGACTAAGTCTGACAGTTGCTCACCATTGCTCGGTACTCTGGCTTCCTCCATCCGTAAAACTGTCTGACATAAGATTACCTTGGCTGTTGGAAGTGTCGTTAATCACCCCCCCCCCCCCCCCCCCAAATGTCAATCAGGTGGGTAACAGAGGGTGAGAGCAATCACTCAAAATAAGCTTCAGGACTTAAAATTGATGAACAGTACGTGGAGAGTGGATTGTAACAAAATCACCCATGGAGTGGAGTTATCACCCAAAGTATCACTTTCAAATTCTGTACATATGGGCAAAAAACACTAGCAATGTTTCAGCCAATGGACCTCTGGGTTTAACCCGGAGGTCCATTGGCTGGAACTTTGCTTGTGATCGTTTTGCTTTGCAACAAATTCGCAATTATTACTTGAGTGGAATCTCCACTCTGAGGGTGATTTAGTGGTAATACACTCTCCACGTACTGTAAGAATCAGAACTGATTGGTGCAACTGAATCTCGTAAGGACAACAATTACAATCAACTCTGATTTGCGCAAAATATTCATTTGATTCTTGTCACAGATTCTAAAAGTAGCTTTAAAAAGACAGGAGAATTCTTAGTCTTTGCCCCCTCATAAGATAATCAGGGATGCACGTTTTCAGAATTTTTACAGAGTTAGACCAAATGTGATATGAATCCAGTGGGAAGAACAATCTTGTCTCATGTCCAATGTGTTAACTTCAAGAAAGCTGTAGCTTTCAAGTCAAGTCTTCAGTTTGCCCTTAGATCCTTGGCCAGAAATGATGTGATTAAAAATTTCAGAATTTTTCAAAGCAGGTCACTTACATCCCCGGGTAATATAAAATCATTTAGCAGTGGTGTATAGTGAAGTCTTGGTTGCCTATAGAGGCAGCCAAGACTTCAGTAGACACCACTGCCATGGTACTAAAATTTCCATTAGCAAAACCACCAAAAGTCTGAATGTTGGAACATTCTAACTCTTTTCAAGCTCCGCTCAAGCAGGGTTATAGCGGTTGAAGACATGTGCACCATCGACGTGCAGTATGCCTTAGTACATGGCGTCATCGTGCCCCCATGTAGGCAACTGGGATAAAGTACCTTGCCCATGGACACAAAGCAGGTCGTCCCGGACGGGGATCAAACTCGGGACCACTAACATAGAAGTTCAGCAGTGAATGAAAAAAAATTTATATAAAATTGTTTGGTTGCAATTTACTGGAGAGTGTTTTTTAGCATAATATTTTAATGCTCTCAAAATGTATTTGATCATAATCGGGTTTCATTGTTTACCACTAAATACCCTATATATCAGTGCTCCAAATTTGAGACTGCCACCATTCTGACATAAATATCCTATCTTTGTCAGGTGTTTATGTACACAAATATTGACCCTTCCAATCCCGAAGTAAAAGGACATAACCTGATTATCAGAGGTGTAAATATTGATAAGAAAGCTCATTGCGAGGTGGAATCTTAGTAAGTTCTTCAGCTGTTATATAAGAATTTCAAATGTCCACCCTGGACATTTTTGTGCCAATGGGTTTCTTTATTACTGTAGTATTTGCCTTGATATTGCTGACTGCACAATGCAATTTGTTAGGGTTGCAACATAAAACAGTGTGTCCAAAACCTTGAAACTAAAAAGGGGGATAGGTGAAATGCCTCATAACTAACAAGAAAAAGGGGCTTTCTGTGTTTTTTACAGCCCATTACAAATCAACTGATTATTAAGGTGATATAACTGCCTTTTATACAAGTCAGACGTTTATTTATTTATTGGTGTTTAAGGTCACATATTTCTGCACAGTGGCTAACCGTGACAGCATCACGAATATAAATTCAAGTCCAGCCAGTCATTTATAATCATGTTGCCCTCTTTTGAGGACTTCCAACCCAGGCATTGGTGACCGGGTCCTATGTCACTAGTAAAAATAGCACTTGTTTACGACAGTAAACAAGCACTGCTTCACTCCGAGGGTAGAGCTGTAGGTTAACCAAAACCAAACCAAGGTTTTTAGTTTTTTTTAAAAAACGAAACCGAAACCGTCGACATCCCGTAATCTAAGGTTTTTCGTTTTTTATTAAATACTCTCTTGCTGCAGAAATTCACAGAATGTAGCCATCCCAGAGTAGTGAGAGTACCCAGACACTGCCAATGGCAGTGTCTGGGTACTCTCACTACTCTGGGAAGGCTACATTCTGTGAATTTCTGACATTTCAGTTTAGTTGTGTTTGCAGCTTTCCTCAAGTTGCGTGTAGGTGTCAGACCTCGAAAAATGGCCAAGCACAATAAAAGTTCTGTATATTTAGGTAATTATCATATTGGCCTTCCTGATTCTTCATGTATTATAGCTTATTTTGGGCATTCATTGAGTTTCACTCAATTTCTCTACCATTCAGTTATGACTCCGGACATAAGAATGAGTTTTACTGAATTTTACTTGGCCTCATGAACAAACCGAAAACCGAACCGAACCGAGGTTTTTCTCCACCTGAAAAACCAAAACCGAAACCGAACAAGAAATTTAAAAACCTACAGCTCTATCCCAGGGTTCCCATATGGGAAGTTAGACATTAAATAAATGCACCAGACCAAGACTGAAAAACTGTTTAATTCATGCTGTGGAGAAATGTTTCCTCAAATTAGACCAAACCTGGCTGGAAAAATAATATCTACATGTAAGTAGTTATCCAAGAGTTGAAAAATCTATTTGAACTGTTTTGACGACATTAATTCAAACAGTTTTGACACTTTAATCAAATTGTAAATTACTTACTAAGAAATCCATTATCAACAAAGTCTTTATAATTTCTTAGATAAAAAATATGTTGGATAATAATTAAATTGTTCAAAATTAGGAGCAGATGGATTCAAAATAAGTTGGAGCATAATGCTTTATTTGTTAGCACATTCCAGAGTGCCTGGGGGCAAGATGGGCAGAGGTATCAAAAGGGCACTTGACTCTGGGTATGAGTTAACACGATGTATCATAAATTGTAATTTGTAATGTGACACTCAATAGAACTGACCTTATATATATATTTATCATGCCATCTGTTTTATTTGACCAATCAAAGTGCTCTAATAGCATTGGTTGGCTATGCGATATTTGATAATTCAATGGGGAACCGGCTATTGGATTGAGTCCATACATTGCCAGTCCAAAAAAAAATGCCCTTGAGTTTGGTTTATTAGTTGAGTTGTGACGAAGTCAAACTTGACTTATAGTTTGATGAATGGCGGGCGGGTGGGCAGGTGGGTTTCAATTGGGCAGGCAGTTTTTTGGGTGGGCAGGCGGGCGTAAACAATTGGTTTTCGGATGATAACTTGACTACGGTTCAACCCACATTCATGAAACTTCATATGTTGGTTGGCCTTTATGAGGGGAAGAACCCTATTTATCTTGGACTCACTAGGTCAAAGGTCAAGGTCACAGTGACCCTGAACATAGTACATCAAAACAATTGGTTTCCAGATGATAACTTGATAATGATTTGACCCATGTTCATGAAACTTCATATGTGGGTTGGCATCAGTGAGAGAAAGAACCCTATTTATTTTGGACTCGCTAGGTGAAAGGTCAAGGTCACAGTGACCTTCAACATAGTAAAGCGTAAACAATTGGTTTCCGGATGATAACTTGATAATGTTTCGACCCACATTCATGAAACTTCATAGGTAGGTTGGCATCAGTGAGATTGGTTGTTGGTGGTTAACGTCACACATTTATGCACCATGGCTAATCGTGACACAACATGGAGATGAAGTCAAGTTTAGTCAATCGTTGATCAACATGTTGCCCATTTTAGACGACTTTCACCCCAAGCATTGGTGACTGGGTCCTATTTTACTAGTAAAGTGGAACTGGTTTACCACAGTAAACAAGTGCTGCTTACTTCCCGGGGTTCCCACGGGGAGGCATCAGTGAGAGGAAGAACCCTATTTATTTTGGACTTGCAAGGTGAAAGGTCAAGGTCACAGTGACCTTCAACATAGTAAATCATAAACAATTGGTTTCCAGACGATAACTTGATAATGGTATGACCCACATTCATGAAACTTCATAGGTAGGTTGGCTAAGGTGAGTGGAAGACCCCTATTTATTTTTGGACTCACTAGGTCAAAGGCCAAGGTCACAGTGACCTTGAACATAATAAATCGTAAATAATTGGTTTCCAGATGATAATTTGACAATGGTTCCACCTACATTCATGAAACTTCATAGGTAGGTCGGCATTGGTGCAAGAAAGAGTCTTATTTATTTCGGAATCACTAGGTCAAAGGTCAATGTCACAGTGACCCTTCACATAGTAAATTGTAAACAACTTGGTTTCCGAAAGATAAGTTGATAATGATTAAACCCACTTTTGAGCTGTCACAACTCGATGCTGGATCGGTGATCCTATCGGCATTTTTTTCTATCAACTGATTGATGAGTGTTAATTAACTGTAGAGCTATAACTTTCTTTTGCCAAACTGTCAACCTAGCATCACTTCACTTCTCCTCCTCCCCGCAATTAAGAGTGGAGGTAATACCTCATTGTGACAGTTGACAATATGGGTGACAGTAACTGTATATATGGCAGCCTCCTCAAGTGTATTGTGGGAGTTATATAAACCAGCTACCATCTTGTACCATCACAATATTGCCAAATGTCACAGCAATAAGGTAAATATGCCCAATCCAAAACATTGGTAATTCGGGCTGACCACATTTGACAACAAACAACTGCTCAGGTAAAAGAGCATTTTCTCTTCACCTTAACCCAAACTATCAGTGTCAGCACACCTGCTTTACAATTTATTTACTGATATCTAAGGTTATTTTCAAGCCAGAAAATAAGCAGACTGTCATCTGCAAAATGCAGTCCCCAGAGGGTGAATTTAGTGATGCTACCCTGCACAGCAGGGTAGCATCACTAAATTTACCCTCTGTGAACCTCAATCTGAATCAGGGTCTAAAAACTATACAGAAAGAGGTATCCAGAGGATCAATTGGACCACTGTATGGAATAGCATCATCAAATTCACTCTCTGGGGACCTCATTTTGCAAATGTCAGACTGCTTATTTTCAGGCCTGGTTACTTTCAGCATCAGAGGCTGTATTATGACTGAAACACGACTATAAAATAGAGCTGGGCGTTTTGGTATTTTTTTGGGGGGGAGGGGGGACATCCAGTTTGGTTCTGTTTTTTGTGGTAAACGGAAATCTGAACTGCAAGACCCCGCAAAAACTGGTTGCATGCTTTTACTGTGTTCGTACAAACTGATCAAACTATCTTACTGGGAGGGAACTGGACTGATAGCCCCTATGGTCAAGCCAGAAAATAAGCAGACAGTCTTCTGCAAAATGAGGTCCCCAGAGGGTGAATTTAGTGATGCTACCCTGCTGTGCAGGGTAGCATCACTAAATTTACCCTCTGTGAACCTCAACCTGAATCAGGATCTAAAAACTATACAGAAAGACGTATCCAGAGGATCAACTGACCCACTGTATGGAATAGCATCATCAAATTCACTCTCTGGGGACCTCATTTTGCAAATGTCAGACTGCTTATTTTCAGGCCTGGTTACTTTCACCATCAGAGGCTGTATTATGACTGAAACACGACTATAAAATAGAGCTGGGTGTTTTGTTTGTTTTTTTTGGGGGGGGGGGGGGGGGGGGGGGGGTGAGGGGGGGGGACATCCAGTTTGGTTCTGTTTTTTGTGGTAAACGGAAATCTCAACTGCAAGACCCCGCAAAAACTGGTTAAATGTTTTTACTGTGTTCGTCCAAACTGATCAACTATCTTACTGGGAGGGAACTGGACTGATAGCCCCTGTGGTCAAGCCAGAAAATAAGCAGACTGTCATCTGCAAAATGAGGTCCCCAGAGGGTGAATTTAGTGATCCTACCCTGCACAGCAGGGTAACATCACTAAATCTACCCTCTGTGAACCTCAATCTGAATCAGAGTTTCAAAACTAAACAGAAAGAGGTACCCAGAGGATAAATTGGCCCACTGTATGGGATAGCATCATCAAATTCACCCTCTCGGAACCTCATTCTGCAAATGTCAGACTGCTTATTTTCAGGCATGTTGAGATCATTGGTAGTGGCATTTGTGGCGCTGTGATTGAATGATATAATGACAACTTATTTTGTATTTTCCTGGTGTGAATTCCCCATTGGCACTATCAGATCTCAGTCAAGTCAGATACCGATTACTGAACTGAATACACTGAAACTGAACTCAAAATTCCAATATCACCCATCTCTATTAGGGTTTAATATATTCCCTGGTTTTCTAGGAACCAGGAACGGGAATGAAATTACTCTCAAAACCGAGAACTTTCCTGGGTAATATTAAGCAATTTTACAAGGGTAACATGACGCATTTATTTAATCAGCATATTTCACTGGCAATCTCCCATCTCCAAACGGAGAAGTTCTCTTCCTAAGATAAGTATGAAAACTCAAATCCACTTCAATCGCATCTTTATTTTCAGAATAACTCGCATTATCACCTCTACCTTCTCCAACATCAACACCCTCTTCAGAGGAGACTGCTGACGGCAGTGAAGAGGGTGGTGATGTGGGAGGAAGTTGTGAACAGTGATACTAGTAATTCTGAAAATGAAGACGAGTTTAAACTTTGAAGCGGGTGAATAAGATCTTGCTGTTGAAAGGGGGAGGGGGGGGATGTCCTCCAGAACTGGCTGAGAGCTACAGTGATTTGTTGAAAATGGTTCGTCAGGAATCAGGACTGTAAAAAATTCAGACGTGGAAGGGCTGACAAAATTCTACAAGTTTCAATACAAAAAACTTCAGTTCAATACACCAACATTTCCCAGGTATTGGGGCCAGCTTTCAGAATCGGGAACCCAGGAATTCCCATTCCCGGGATTAAACCCTAATCTCTATATTCCAATAAAAAGAAGCTGAAATATTCCAGTGCAAAAACCCTCAATAAACAAGCAACACTACTTCACTTCCCCGTGTTCATTCAGGGAACCTGCTATACATACACTACATGTAGAGTGTCTCATTAATAAATCACCCATGGAATGGAAATTCCACACAAGCAATAATTGCAAATTATTAAACCCAGAGGTCCATTGGCTGAAACACTGCTTGTTTTTTGTCCATATGTACAGAATTTGAAAGTGATACTTTGGGTGATAACTCTACTCCGCAGGTGATTTTGTTACAATCCACTCTCCATGTACTGTAACTGGGAGGTGTGTGGACTTTATTTTTGCTTCAAAGCAATAACTTTTCCTGTTGAACAAATCTATTCCTTCTTTCACTGTCTCATTCCCTCTCTGATCAGTATTTTTCATACTCTATTTTAGTTGAAAGGGAGCCCAATGAATTGGATATGTCTTACATAAATGACCCTGTTAACTGAATATAACTTCCAAACACAAAACCATATACCAACACCTACAGTACAAATTTGACCTGTTAATTAAATATGAAATCTTGTAATATTTTGGAAAAAATACCCTGACAATCATCAAATTTGTTTGTTTTACATCTATTTGGCCTCAAAACATCCAAAGAAGGTATTTAACTCTTTAGGGACTGGAGGTTTTTATAGACTTTTAATATACTTTGAAAGTCTACCTCCTGTGGCTTTGCAGTTGTTTCTAATCAAGTCTTGGCTGCCTCTGCAGGCAGCCAAGACTTGCAAAGATACAACTGACAAGGTACTAAGAAAACAAGTTTTGAGTTTACCCAGACAATGAAAGTTGGGGCACTTGTTCCTAAAATTGCATTAAAAAGTTATCAAAGCCGGAATTAGGCTCTTGAGGGTTAATCCATTATATCTTATTTGACAGGAGTTCCATGAGCTCTTGTCAATCATGATATAATAGAATACATCCTCCATTTTCTCTACAGTACGGGAAAATGACCACATCTCTGTTAATTGAATACTCTTGTAAACTCAATAATTCTTCGATGGAAAACTGGCTATTCAATTAAATGTACTTAGCCACAAAATTTCCAAGACTACTGAAATATTTCATTTCGTTCATCAAAACTTACTTTTATTTTCCTTTTATTCACATTATTATCAGGGACCGACCTAGTAAATATAGTCAGTGTGAATTTAACTCCTAAAATTCTAATTTGGCTCCGGAATTTTAAGTATACAGTACAGTTGCCATGAAATGGTCGTAATCCACATGTGGTTAGTGATGTCCATGCATGAGTTTACCAGGTACATAAAAGTCATCATCAGCCATATTTTAATTTATGAAGCAAGGGGTTGTACCCAGTGCTTCATTAACCCTTTACCCAACGTAATGGCCAAACCCGGCCAGCGCTATTCACAAAAATCGCCAATTAATTTTCATAATTTTTTGTCTCAATAAATAAGTTATGACCCCTCTTTGGAACGAGCTCATCGAGCTTGTTTCAACAAATGTTCATAACTTATGTTTTGAGACAAAAATTGGTTTTTGTTTGCAAGTGTTATATGCTTTTCATGTTAGGTAAAGGGTTAATGAAATATTTTATGATTATTTCTATAATTAGTGTTGGGAATCTAATATTATTGCGTCAGTGGAAATACTGCCCACCTGTGGGAAGTGACCTGTCCATGGCGGCCATACTGTAGGCTTCTAAGTTGGCTAAGTTAACCTGTTGAGTGCCTGAAGTACATATTTGGACTTTATGCTGGTGTGAAGGTGCTACAACTTAAAGGCTTCATGTCCTTTAAATATACTTCATATTATCTTTGAAGTGAAATTATGTCATCTGCGTGGATTTGCCTTGCTACAATTTATGAAAGCGTGCCTGTAGGCAGAGGAGGATATGGGGGGGGGGGGGGGCTGCCTGTAGGCACTCTTCCATAAACTGTAACAAGATAAAGCACATGAACAAATTTTGGCACAAATAATTTAGCACTCGACTGGTTAAGGTGTAAATCTGGCTTCTTGATTTCAACACTAGGCCCCATGACTGGCTCTTATTTCTAAAAGCTCTGGTTGGTCCTGGTTATTATCAATATAATAACTAACACATTTAAATGGAGCCAATCTGAAGGTCCAAATCTCAGATAACACAAAGATGTGACTGTAAAAAAAAAAAATCCTTTTGAGAGAAAAAGGAAACAGCTGGGATCCTGCCACTATTAATCACACAGGTTAGTACTGTTTGACTGACACCAGAAATTATGTCCACAGAAGAAAATATAATCTTCTTGTCCTGTGAAAAAAATTATTCCCATGCACTCAAGTCTGATAGAATTTTTCTCCTGAACTGCTACGAATATGACAACATGACACACACACAATAACCATAGGAATGATTTCTCTCTGATGCAGTGCTTCACTTTGTTCATTTAAAAGCAAGACATGTGACAAAGTCAAAGTGAACAACACGATAGGACTTGGCATTCTTTTGTAATGATATTAATTTTGTATGAGACATGAAGTGGCCACTGACACAATCAGATAATTCTCAATGCATTGTCACTATCTTTTAATCAGTACAGACATGCACAAAACAGCACTGCTTGAGTGTGATTAACATTAAAGATGTGGGCTGACATTCATGTGTGAGTTTTAGCTCAGTAAGCTCTGTCAAACAAAAAAAAAATGGTTAAATTCATAGTAAAACAAGAGAAAACAGTGATGGGAGAAAAGTTTGTTGCATTACCAGAGCATTAGGAGTTAAATACCATTACTTTTCTGATATTATGGTCTAATTTTTCCTGCTTTCATTTCTGGAGAAGAAACTATTCATTTATTTATTGGTGTTTAAGGTCACAAATTTCTGCACAATGGCTAATAGTGACCATAATATGGATAAGTTTAGTCGAGTGTTTATACCCATGTTGCCCATTTTAGAGGACTTCCACCCCAAGCATTGGTGACTGGGTCCTATTTTACCAGTGAAAAAGAGCCTGTTTACCACAGTAAAGAAGCATTTCTTCACTTCCTGGGGTTCCCATGGGGGAGGAGGGAAGAAACTTCCATGCACCCTGTTAACACTTTACCCAACATCATGCAAAAACCAAAAAACCAGCCAGCTTTTTTCCAGAAATTAACAGAAACATGCTGTTCTTATTCTGCTAAGGAGTTTTGTTATTATTTTTCTCTGAAAATTTGATAATATTTACATTTTTTGTGGAGGTGAGTATCTACACTCTGAGATCTGACTAAGTTTCTTCAACTTTTCATTAAAACTTTCAGGTAACATAGGTAAATGAATGAATAAACAGTTTTTAAAAAATATGAAATGAACATTATATATCAGGATGTTAAGAACCTGCCAAAGCATATGACCATGTCAACAATCAAAAGAACCGAATAAAAGGTCAGTGTTTGCGACATGATGAATAGAATAATAAATTTACTTAATGAGGAGTATAACTCTAGTAATCACATTTGAATAATGATGAAAACTGAACCTCATCAAGAACTGGTCATATATATCTTCATATCACATTTAAAAAAAAAAAAACGATTGGAAACTGATTTGAAAATGAAAGTGTCAATGACACTGTAGCTCAACTTGTCAAGACAAAGACATGCACATGTATAGTATGTGACACAGCAATGACAAACATCTAGGTAATGACCTGATAACAAAGGTACATATAAAGTATTGTAATGGTCTGTACATAAATACTGACCGTTGACTGTAACAAATGTATAGGTAAAGTATTGTAAAGGTGGGTGACAGTCAGATGCTAAACTAGAAAAGAAAACTTTGAGTCCCAGAGTGGGTCTGACTGAACCCCAAAATATTTGTTCTCATAGCACAGTGATAACAAAGGCACCCCAAAACACACTCGTTCCTGTCCCAAGGTGAAAACAAAGGTACCCAAGAAGTTTTGTGAAGATCAATTCATAAATACGAGCTGTATAGAACTTGTGACAAAAAACTGATTGGACCTAATTTTGGTACAAAATGGCCACTGACAGCCATCTTGAATTTTGGACCGTACCCAGAAACACTCATTCTCGTCCCAAGGTGATAACAAAGGTACCCAAGAAGTTTTGTGAAGATCGGTTCATAAATACAGCCTCTACCCTGAGCTGTATTGACATGTGTGCTCACATTGTGCAAGTAGCACTGAATAAGTCAAAGTTCATCTAATTTGCATAATTTCTGCACGAAAAAAAACCCCTTAGAATATGTGATGTATTCCATGTTACTAAACATTCATACAAAAATTTATTCAAATCAGAACTTTCATATAGAAGTTCTGTACAAAAGACTGATTGCACTAATTTTGGTACAAAATGGCTGCTGGTGGCCATCTTGAATTTTGGACCACACCCAAAAACACTCGCTCTCATCCCACGGTGATAACAAAGGTACCCAACAAGGTTCGTAAAGATTGGTTCATAAATATGGCCTCTAGTCTGAGCTGTATAGAAGTTGTGTACAAAAAACTGATTAGACCTAATTTCGGTACAAAATGGCCACTGGCAGCCATCTTGAATTTTAGACCGCACCCAGAAACACTCGTTCTCGTCCCAAGGTGATAACAAAGGTAACCAAGACATTTCGTGAAGATCAGTTCATAAATACAGACTCAAGTCTGAGCTGTATTGACATGTGTACTTAATGTGTGTAAGTCGCACTGAAATATCAAAGTTCATCTAATTTGCATAATTTCTGCACGAGAAAAAAACCCGTATTATATGTGATGTATCCCATGGTACTAAACATTCACACAAAAAATTATTCAAATCAGCACTTTCATATGGAAGTTCTGTGCAAAAATCTGATTGCACCTAATTTTGTACAAAATGACCGCCATCGGCCATCTTGAATTTCGGACCGGACCCAAAAACACTCGTTCTCATCCCACGGTGATACCAAAGGTACCCAAGAAGTTTCGTAAAAATCGGTTCATAAATACGGCCTCTAGCCCGAGCCGTATTGGCATTTGCACTTACAGAGCTGAAATTAACACCAAAAAACATCAAAATTAGTCTAATTTGCACAATTTACGCACGAGAAAAAAACCTGTATTATATGTGATGTACCCCATGGTACTAAACATTCATACAAAAAATTATTCAAATCAGAGCTTTCATATGGAAGTTCTGTACAAAAAACAGATTTCTGCATCATCGGTACAAAATGGCGACTGGCAGCAATCTTGAATTTCGGACCGCACCCAAAAACACTCGTTCTCGTCCCAACAAAGGTACCCAAGAAGTTTCGTAAAGATCGGTTCATAAATACGACCTCTAGCCCGAGCCATAGCCAATTGTTGACGTACAGACAGACGGACAGACAGACGGACAGACGGACGGACGGACGGACGGACGGATGACGGGCCATGACAATAGCTCAAATTTGACTTCGTCAAAGTTGAGCTAAAAATGTCTGAGAATCAATTAATTACAAAACTTACAAAACAAAAACAAATGGTTGCCACAGTGGTCATATTATTGAAAGGAATCTTCCTCCAGTCACACACCACCACAAAAAATAGGATCCATGGTGCATTTTATTTTCAAGTTATTGCATTGACAAGCAAAAGCTAATGGATGGATGGATGAATGGATGGATGGATGGATGGATGGGCAGACGGATGGACATTCTTACACATTCTTACTTGTGGGGTTTTTCCCATGTTAAACCCTGACCCCACAGTGCAAAATATAACCCCACAAGTGGCCACTGTACTTACCCAACCCCACAACTTCCACTGACCCTAAATTGTAAACCCCACAATGTACCTCTGCTAAGATGGATGGACAGATGGATGGATGGTGGGTGGATGGATGGAAGGATGGAAGGATGGATGGATGGACAGATGGATGGATGGATGTGGCCATAACATAACACAGCCTGCTTTAGAGAGTGGCCATATAAAAAAGTACTGAACACATGGAAACATGGATGTCTGCATCTCCAAAGTCCCTAGCTTCTTGCGATAAGGGACAATGATAAAAATTACACATTTAGTTTTGTGCTACACATGATAAAAAACATTAGATCACTAATGGAATTGATTGTGCCGTCATAATTTTTCTCTTCAAAATATAACTTTGTCAGTTTTTAATTGGGTTCTTCTATTATTTCATCACGCAGTTAAAAACGATTGGGTTCCCCTTTCTGGGTTCCCCTTTCTGTTTAAACCAAAGACTATGACTCAGAATGAGGTTCACAGAGTGTAAATTTAGTGATGCTACCCTGCTGTGCAAGGTAGCATCACCAAATTCACCCTCTGGGGACCTCATTCTGCAGATTACAGTCGGCTTATTTCCAGGCCTGTATATGGTAGTTATTATTGTAAAATTAATCTGACGACTACTGCTACTCTTATGATAAGGGACAATGATAAAAATTACACATTCAGTTTTGTGCTACACATGATAAAAAACATTAGGTCGCTAATGGAACTATACAGTTAAAACTAGAAGTCCTGTGACGAACTGTGCGCTTATCTAGGCTTAATTGCGTGTAGGAATTGCGTGCAATTGCCATATCGAATGGCATCCAAAGCCCGGCAAGTTCTCCTGGTTACCCATCGCAAACACAGGCAATGTTTCTGCCAATGGACCTCCGGGTTACCCGGAGGTCCATTGGCTGAAACATTGCTTGTGCACAGGCCATATGTACAGAATTTGATAGCCTTACTATTGTCATAACACGTAGATTAACGCGCAGATCGACGTGCTATTTGTGCACATTCCATGACAGGACTTCTAGTTTTAACTGTATTTTGATGTGCAGTTATAATTTTTCTCTTCAAAATATAACTTTGTCAGTTTTTGATTGGGTTCTTCTATTATTTCATCATGCAGTTAAAATTCACTGAGAATCCATTTATACCCCATTCACCTGCTCATCAAAGGAAAGTAAAAATATTTAGAAAGAATTAAAAATGATCTCACTCTTTAACTGTTTCATTCATTTTTGATACACCTTACCGTATAAGTAATAATTATAAATATAACCCATTTTATTTTGCTTGATTGAGCATGAAGAGCTCTATCAAACAAAATACAATAGGTTATATTCCTACACAAAAGGAACTAAGTAATGGAAAATGTATGCATGTGTGTCTAGTAAGCACTTTGGTAGTCAGTTAACCCTAAATTCCCATACAGCCACAAACAGTCCCTTTTACAGTACAGTCGTTATGGACTGGTCGCATTCCATGTGTGGGCAGTGATGTCCATGCATATGTTTATCTGGTAATAAAAATCATGTTTACCAGGTAATAAAAATCATCATCAGCAAAATTTTAATTAATGAAGCACAGGGTGGTGTGTCCAGTGCTTCATTAATTAAATTTTAATGATTATTCCTATAATTAGTGTTTGCAATCTAATTTCATAGCATCCATGGAAATACTACCCACCTCATGGAAAATGACTAGTCCATGAAGGCCAAACTGTGTATTGCTCTGAAAATAAGCAGTCTGACATTTGCAGAATGAGGATCCCAGAGGGTGAATTTGATGATGCTATCCCATACAATGGGCCAATTTATCCTCTGGGTACCTCTTTCTGTTTAGTTTTGAGACCCTGATTCAGATTGAGGTTCACAGAGGGTAAATACAGTGATGCTGTGCAGGGTAGCATCACTAAATTCACCCTCTGGGGACCTCATTTTGCAGATGACAGTCTACTTATTTTCTGGCTTGTTCTGAAAAAGCTGACGCAAGGGTATTCTTCCTTGAGAACTCCACTGGTAGAATGTGTTTACCATGACAGTGTTTCTACATCATTGTTGGCTGCCTGTACAGAGTAGAAACACTGTAAAGTCAACTGAAGACGTGTACATATATATGGTTACGGTAGTTATTATCGTAAAATTAATCTGTGGACTTAAGGGTTAACTCTTTACCTAACAAGGCAAAAAGAAGATATTAGCAAAACCAAAACATTTCATTTTTTGCCTCAAAAATATAGCTTATGAACTCTCAATTGAATTAAATATATGAGCTCATTCCAGTTAGGAGTCGTGTGATAATGTTTTGGGAGGCAAAAAGAGTAAAAATAATAAAATTTGAATGCATGGTGCTGGTGGCGGTTTTCCAGAGCTTTGTTCCATCCTGGATCAGAAAATTTTAACAGTGCACGCACCTCCCTATAACCCCCCCCCCCCCCTCCCCCAAATCATGACCTCCAAGTGCGTCAGTCCTCAAACTCTTGTTGATCAATGTTGATTCAATTGTGCATTCAAGTTGGCCTTTTCTAAATGCCCACCTTATCTTTCATTCGACCTCTTGTTCTACTTTCTTCATTTTTTTCAGGGTTTAAACAATATCCAACTAACCGACCCATTCTGTCTAATTGAAACTGTGTAATCTTACTGACTTGGGAGACGGTTCACATAAGCTTTCATATTTATTTATTTATTGGTGTTTAAGGTCACATATTTTTGCACAATGGCTAATCATGACCACAACATGAGTATCAACTCAAGACCAGGGTTGAGCATTAATAAACCATGTTGCCCATTTTAAAGAGGGTTTGCACCTCTCAAGCATTGGGGACTGTGTCCTATTTTACCGGTAAAACAGAGCTTGTTTACCACAGTGAACAGGCACTGCTTCACTTCCCAGGGTTCCTGTGAGAAACATAAGCTTTCACATTTCTTCCGAATCCCTTACTTTGTTTGATATATTATGTGTCAATTGTATTCACTGAAAGTTATTTACAAAAACATTCAAACAGTTTACACTTGTTGGCATGTATAGAGGTTAACTTATTTTATTCAATAAAATATTGTTTAAACTAAACTAAAATTTGAAGGACATCTTTCACTAATTTCGCTGTCCAGTTGCAGTCATTACATTACG
This sequence comes from Pictodentalium vernedei, assembly GCA_031216915.1. NCBI lineage: Eukaryota > Metazoa > Mollusca > Scaphopoda > Dentaliida > Dentaliidae > Pictodentalium > Pictodentalium vernedei. Next base: position 67,072,516 of record CM062294.1, on the reverse strand, counting down.
TAAATGAGTCATCAATTTAATTTGCAATAAAAGTGATTTTCAAAGTGTGTTCTCTGTTGTCCTTGGGATACTTTCAACTTGTCATGTTGAACAAGCAGCCAAGATATATACTTGTTCCTCCACAAGTTCCAATTGTTTGGGACAGTCAGACAATATCTTTAGTGCCGATCCCTGATAGCTAGGGTTAAAATGGTTCCTATGTTACTTAATTTTCATAAATTTCTTTTAACCCTTTACCCAACCAATTGGCCACATCCGCCCACGTAATTTGCAAATTTAGCAGCTGAAAAAATATTATTCTTCAACAAAATTCAACAACACCATATCATGTGACTAGGACTGTCACGATTATTCGATTAACCCTTTACCCAACGAATCGCCCGCATCCGTCTGCGTAATATGCAAATTCTGCAGTTGAAAAAATATTATTTTTCAAAAAATTTCAACAAAACCATATCATGTGACCCCTCGTTGGAATGAGCTCGTCGAGCTCGTTCCAACGAGGGGTCACATGATATGGTTTTGTTGAAATTTTTTGAAAAATTAAAAAAAAAATTTAAAATAATAAATTTTCATATCGTCTGCGTTAGGTAAAGGATTAATCGACTAACCATCGACTGTTGAGGTAGTCAACAGTTTTTATTTTTAGTCGATCATCGTTCCTTTTTAAAGTGGTACAAGTCAGATTAAAATTCTGCTGTGTTATGAGGTAAATTAACAGATTGTTAACCTTTGAAATGTCTCACCATAGTTACTTGTAATATCACATGGCCTTTGTTTTCCACATTATTGTGCAACAACATAATTCTGAAAACACTGAGCCTTGCCATTTGATCAATCCCTGTTCTCTGTAGTATTAACCAGCACCCGCTGATCAGTACTAAAGAGTATCTTTCAAACGGTGTATCTTTTAATAATTGCTGTTTGAGAAGGCTCTGCAGAATAAACAGAATCTTTGGTCTTGTACACTCGAACAACCCACTTAGGAATAATTGGAACCATGAAAGTGAGAAAATTGTCACAGGACCCACAGCAGTAACTTCCCTTGTAGTACAAAGTTGTAACTTGCTGTAACTTGTGGATGGGGTTTTATATCCGAAATTTCTGAATATTAATTACAGAAAAGAAACATTTGCATAAATGTTCTTCTGTTTAAATTCATCAAATCAATCGGGAGTCTGCCGGAGATATTTTGGTGTTTCTATTTTATCTTGATGCAGAAAGGTACACATTCAAACATTGTCAGTTTTAAATTTATTTTTTAAGTATATTAGAGACTGTTGAATTCATGGGAAACGACTATTAATCAACTAACCACGACTAATGCTGGTGGTTAGTGGACTATGAAAATTGATACTACATGTGACCCCTCATTGGAACAAGCTCTTGAGCTCATTCCAATGAGGGATCACATGATATGGTTTTGTTGAAATTTTTTGTAAATTTTGATATTGTCTGCATTGGGTAAAGGGTTAAGCTCTCAGGCCACCAGTCAGCATTTGACGCTGCTATGGGCAGTTTGTTTACAAACTTTCCATGAAGTTTGTGCACAGACAACCATTGATACAATGTGATGTCCCTTTACTCGCAAAGATATAGATAGTCTCTTTGCCCCAGTTATAGATATTCCAATCAATAAGTATTTAATTCACCTTGAAAATATCAAGATATTAACACAATTAGTGGAACTGCTTGGCACAAGCATAGAACTAAAGCTGTGATGAGTCTTCATTCATAATATTTAGTAAACAAGCAGGTCTGATAGTAATGGTGAGTCATCAAAGATTTGGTTCAAATCAAATCTCAATTGAGAAACATTTCTTGCACTGATTCAAGGAAAATGAATGTTTATGGTACTTTTAGATTTATTTGGATTGAACATTTCAGTTGATCAGAAAAGCGAATCATATGTTTGTTTTTACAGAATTTGACAGGTAGCTTGTGAGCAAGAGTACTCAGGAAACTGAACCATCTTTCACACGACATTTGCTCTGGTAATTAACTGGTAGATTGCTGAATTATTTTTGGTCATCAAAATTTGTTCACATACGTTTGCCTAGTTACAATTTATTGGCACTCTCCCATAAATTGTAACAAGGCAAATCCTAAGAGACTAAATAATTTCACTTCAAAGGTGGTATGAACAACATCCACAAAATATGAAGCCTTTAAATGCTGGTACTGACACTTTAGAGTAAAGCCCAAATATGGGCTTTCAGCACTCTACCAGTTACGAGAATATTACAAGACCAAGGGAGAATGTCTCCCACAAAAAAACTGAGGCAGCAGTTAAATTAAAAATTTGGTGAATTTTTCTTTTTGTTTACCACTGTTTTCACCCCTAACATTACGAAACACATGGAAATGCTAAAAGAAAAGTTTTATTATTATTATGTTAACTAGAGCTGGACAGACTGAACTGCACGACTAGGGCTGCCATGATTATTGGTTTTCAGAGTTGACTAGTCTGAGCGTCGACGGTTAGTCAATTAGTTGTTCACATTACGTCCACATTATGCTGACAAACACTGATGTAAAAATTCAAATGTTGTCTTAAATTCCAATGCTGTTTTGCAGTTTCTGTTAACACGTTGGTTAAACAAAAAGAGTTGAACAACAGGCTAACAGAAACGGTAAATACCATATGAACACAAGCAAATACAGAACGATAATATCATAATTTATTCGAAAAAAATAGGCCGATGAAATCGTCAGATGTGTACCCATATGCGCAATTAGTAGAAAGCTGTATGACGGAGGGCCACCACGGATGCCGACATTATGTACACCATACAAGGTATGGGTACATATAGAAATGGATTGAAGGAGTGTCTAATTTGATGAATAAAGGGTTAATATCTCCAGATCAAATTATCAGATTTACATAAACTAGAACTATCACTGAAGGTGATTAATACCCCCGCTTTGGGTTTTTAGAGGAATGCACTTCTGATCATGTAGGCGAAGGCCATAAGGAAATGTATACATAAAGATCATTTTTTGTTGTTGAAATTTGTATTTGCATGTGGCCTTCCACAGAACAGCACTGAATACTTAAAGAGCCCACACATATATGGTATACATTTGGAAAAAACACATTTACAATGTGCAACATATATTCAAAATCAGTTCATTAATGTAGGAGGAGTTGTACACACAAGAATCCCATTTGAAAACCCATAATAAATCCAAGTTAAAGGGAGATAACCTGGTTAAAATTGCCGCAGATCAAAAATTTGGGAATATGCGCATGTTCACTTAGTTGTGATAATGTTTGAAAGGTTTCGTCAAAATTGATTGATAAATGTAGGAGGAGTTGCACGCACAAGAATTTCATGTAGAAACCCATAATAAATCTAAGTTAAAGGGAGATAACCTAGTTAAAATTGACACAGCTCAAAAATTTTGGAATATGCGCATGTTTATTTAGTAGTGATGATGTCTGTAAACTTTCATCCAAATTGACTGATAAATGTAGGAGGAGTTGCGCACACAAGAATTTCATGCAGAAACCCATATTAAATCAAAGTTCAAGAGAGATAACCTGGTTAAAATTGTCGCAGATCAAAAAGTTTGGAATATGCACATGTTCACTTAGTAGAGATGATGTTTGAAAGGTTTCATCAAAATCGGTTCATTAATGTAGGAGGAGTTGCGCACACAAGAATTTGTTCAAACAGAAAGACATAATAAATCTAAGTCAAAGGGAGATAACCTGGTTAAAATTGTCGCAGATCAAAAATCTTGGAATATGCGCATGTTCACTTAGTAGTGATGATGTCTGAAAAGTTTTGTCCAAATTGATTGATAAATGTAGGAGGAGTTGCACGCACAAGAATTTCATGTAGAAACCCATAATAAATCTAAGTTAAAGGGAGATAACCTAGTTAAAATTGCCACAGCTCAAAAATTTTGGAATATGCGCATGTTCACTTAGTAGTGATGATGTCTGTAAACTTTCGTCCAAATTGATTGATAAATGTAGGAGGAGTTGCGCACACAAGAATTTCATGCAGAAACCCATATTAAATCAAAGTTCAAGAGAGATAACCTGGTTAAAATTGTCGCAGATCAAAAAATTTGGAATATGCACATGTTCACTTAGTAGAGATGATGTTTGAAAGGTTTCATCAAAATCGGTTCATTAATGTAGGAGGAGTTGCGCACACAAGAATTTGTTCGAACGGAAAGACATAATAAATCTAAGTCAAAGGGAGATAACCTGGTTAAAATTGTCGCAGATCAAAAATCTTGGAATATGCGCATGTTCACTTAGTAGTGATGATGTCTGTAAACTTTCATCCAAATTGATTGATAAATGTAGGAGGAGTTGCGCACACAAGAATTTCATGTAGAAACCCATATTAAATCAAAGTTCAAGAGAGATAACCTGGTTAAAATTGTCGCAGATTAAAAAGTTGGAATATGCACATGTTCACTTAGTAGAGATGATGTTCGAAAGGTTTCATCAAAATCGGTTCATTAATGTAGGAGGAGTTGCGCACACAAGAATTTGTTCGGATGGAAAGACACAATAAATCTAAGTCAAAGGGAGAAAACCTGGTTAAAATTGTCGCAGATCAAAAATCTTGGAATATGCGCATGTTCACTTAGTAGTGATGATGTCTGAAAAGTTTTGTCCAAATTGATTGATAAATGTAGGAGGAGTTGCGCGCACAAGAATTTCATGTCCGGAAAGACGTACGGACGGACGTACGGACGGACGGACGTACGGACGTACAGGGCGATTCCTATATAGCCCCCACTTCTTCGAAGCGGGGGTATAAAAACTATACAGCACAGCACATCAGTAACCTGAATAAATATATGAAGTAACATGACAATCGGATTGATATTTTTTGAGTTATCTCATGCCAAAGGGATTGGAGGAATTTTCAATTTGAAGGATAAAGGGTTAATATCTCAGGTTTAAAATAACAGATTTACAGCAAAAACTATACAGCTCGGTACATCAGTAACCTGAACACAAATATAAAGTAACTTGACAATCCAAGCAATATTTTTCAAGTTATCGAATGCCAAAGGGATTGGAGGAATTTTCAATTTGAAGGATAAAGGGTTAATATCTCAGGATCAAATTATCCGATTTACACCAAAAACTATACAGCTCGGCACATCAGTAACCTGAATACAAATACAAAGTAACTTGACAATCCAAGTAATATTTTTCAAGTTATCGAATGCCAAAGGGATTGGAGGAATTTTCAATTCGAAGGATAAAGGGTTAATATCTCGGGATCAAATAATCAGATTTACACCAAAAACTATACAGCTCGGAAAATCAGTAACCTGAACACAAATATAAAGTAACTAGACAATCCAAGCAATATTTTTCAAGTTATTGAAAGCCAAAGGGATTGGAGGAATTTTCAATTTGAAGGATAAAGGGTTAATATCTCAGGATCAAATTATCCGATTTACACCAAAAACTATACAGCTCGGCACATCAGTAACCTAAACACAAATATAAAGTAACTTGACAATCCAAGTAATATTTTTCAAGTTATCGAATGCCAAAGAAATGGATACAGATGCCGGACGGACAGACGGATGGACGGACAGATGGACGGATGGATGAACAGACAGACGGACAGACAAAGGATGGACGAACAACGGATGGTCACCCCGGATGCCGGCATTATGTGTACCATACACAGCATGGGTACACATAAAAAACACTTGGGACCGTCTTGCAGTCAGTTTGTTTAGCAGAACTAAGTCACAGCATGATTTCTGTGTGAAAATGGACAAAATTCCCGAAGTTAATCATGTTAATGCCTGTGTAACTTAGTGTGACTAGTTACGGAAATTAGGCTTTGTGCAGATACATGACAGACATTATAACACTACATGTACAAACAAAATTCTTGATTAACTAATTTTTTGTCTCAAAACATAGGTTATGACTCCCTCTTTGGAACGAGCTCGACCGAGCTCGTTCCAAAGAGGGGTCATAACCTATGTTTTTCGAGACGAAAAATGAAAAAAAACAATGAAAATTGGCGATTTTTGTGAATAGCGCTGGCCAGTTTTGGCAATTATGTTGGGTAAAGGGTTAAACATAATATACAGTGGAATATTTCGTGAGGCACAAGTAAATTCAGTTCAAATTCCTGACAACACAAGCGAAAATCAAAGCACCGTCCAGACTCTTAAGTTTTCATGTGGGTCATTTTGGAGATCCAGAAACTGTCGCTTGATGAAAATTGTCAGCAATATAGCCTGTGGTGTTTATTCAAGTCAATCGAATCATCTAAATACTAGGGTTTACAGTAAATTCCTCACTGACGTCAACAACTTTGTGTCACATGAAGCTAACACTTCAAAGTATGGAAATTCATTCAGTAATTTAGTGTCAGTAAATTCCACTTCGATATTAAATTTATTGGATTTAAAATGGCAATAATTAACATGGATTATCATCAATTTGTTCACAATAACTTGATCCAGGGCAGAGTTTAAGTATGACAATGTCCATTTCATGAGATAATATGCGCGGGTAAAGTCAAAATTACAACCTATTTTCGTGATATAAACAATGAATACAAAGGATAATAGGTATGGAGAAATATTACGGACAAATATTATCATTCAGTGGCATGAAGTATACAACTAAAAAAATAGTCGACAATGAAAAATAAGAGTCGACTATAGCACCTTCCGACGGTTAGTAAATTAATTGAACAGTTGTGGCAGCCCTATGCAAGACCCACCAAAATGGCTAGAACAAGACTAGTGGCCGCTATGGACTCTCTCCTGGAAAAGGGGCTAATACTCCATGATCTTATTGTCACATCTCTCCCTTATTGACTCGTCCACCAGACGACTCAATAAGGGAGAAATGTAACAATGAGAACACAGCATAGAGCAGCTGAACTTTATTCTGGGTTTTTTTCCCCGCCTGAATTGGCTTGACAACTGATCTCCTAGAACCTCTAAGAATTAATCCCTCCTTTAAAATGTATCTTCTCGAATCCCTCCTTTAAAATGTATCTTCTCTATTCTTATGATGTGTAATATTGTATAATACTAAGCTTTGTGCAAGTATTCCATTCTGTATACAGCAAATGTAATATGTTCCAATAAATATTGTTTAAACTAAGAATGAACACAGGAAAGTTAGGCTGAACCCAATGGAGATACTTACAGATAGGGCTTTTATGCTGAGTGGTATTTTACAAATGTTTGCAGATTTTTTCGGAGTTAGGAAGCCTGAAGTATTATTTACTGTCTGTTCAAAACAAGAAAAGAAACCAAACCGAAATCAAGGTTTTTTCCTGAAACCAAACCAAAACCGAATCTGAAAAATCAAAACTTCCCAGGGTTCATTCCCACTAGACCAGTTCCCTGTAGACCAACTCCCACGAGTCCAATTCACAAAAGACCAATTCTCCTTTGGCCAACTGGTGTGTTCTACTTCAAAAATAATTCTATATCAATAATTTGATATATTTATAAATATTTATAAATGTATTTAATGTTATTGATATTCAAGCCTGAAAATAAGCAGTCCGTCATTTGCAGAATGAGGTCCCCAGAGGGTGAATTTGCTGATGCTATCCCATACAGTGGGTCAGTTTATCCTCTGGGTACCTCTTTCTGATTATGTTTGAGACCTTGATTCAGGTTGAGGTTCACTGAGGGTAAATTTAGTGATTTTCTGTGCAGGGTAGCATCACCAAATTCACCCTCTGGGGACCTCATTTTTCAGGCTTGTCAATATTTTATAGATGTTGGGCAGATTTTTATAAATAATTGTTTCCTAATTATCCTTAATCAACCCTTAACCCTTTACCCAACGTAACGGCCAGCGCTTTTCTAAAAAATCGCCAATTAATTTTCAAAATATTTTCATTTTTTGTCTCAAAAACATAGGTTATGACCCCCTCGATGGAACGAGCTCGTCAAGCTCGTACCAACGAGGGGTCATAACCTATGTTTTTGAGACAAAAAATGAAAAAAAATTAGTTATTCAAGAATTTTTTTGCAAGTGTCGTCTGCTTTTCATGTTAGGTAAAGGGTTAATCAGAAACACTAGGTAGTTGGTCTAAGGGGAATTGGTCTAGTGGGAAGACACCCTTCCCAGCTCTAATGTCAACTTTATTTTTTGGTATCAAATGATTAAACTGTTTGCAACTGTATCCAACATGAAAGACTGTATATACCTAGCTTTGACTATGCGACTATCTGAGAACAAATAAAGCAATAAAGAATTGACAAGTTCTATTGTTATATGGCTTCTATTTACTTCACGAATACTTATTAATGTATGATTAACAATGTCGGGAAGCTCTTGAAAGTGCAACAAACAAGTTCAGAAATTTTGTACACAGTAACTCAAAGTCTTAACCTTTCAAGTATCACTCCAAGAGAGCCAATGCTTCACAGTTCTGGTTTCCTCAGAGCTGCATGAACAATAAAAAGTATTGACTGATGTTGTTAGAATTCCAAATCAACAAAGTACTTAACCTTTACCCAACGCAGACAATATCAAAATTTATTATTTTGAATATAATTTTTTTTAAATTTTTCAAAAAATTAAAAAAAAAACATATCATGTGACCCCTCATTGGAACGAGCTCAATGAGCTCGTTCCAATGAGGGGTCACATGATATTGTTTTGTTGAAATATTTTGAAAAATTTAATTTTTTCGACTGCTCAATTTGCACATTACGCGGGCGGATTCGGGCGATTCCTTAGGTAAAGGGTTAACTGTTGTTACCCTTTACCCAACTCACACAATATCAAAATTCATTTTAATTATTTGTTCTTCATATTTTCCAAAATGTCATATTCCTCATATTACACTAAGTTAAAATTAAGGCTCCTATAGTGAGCCCAAATATGGCTCCAGGGACTTGATTTGAACAAACTTCAAGCTGACCCCCTAAAGATGCTGTATACCAAATATCAAGAGATTTTGACTGATCTCTGAAAAATAAGATGTTTAAATAAATTTCTGCATATTGCACCAACTTTTGTAACGGAAGCCCAAATATGAACCCAGGGACTTGTTTTGAATGAACCTCAATCTGCCCCCCCCCCCCCCCCCCCCCCCCCCCCCCCCCTAAGGATGTTGTACACCAAGTATCAAAAGATTCTGATTGGTAGTTCTGGAGAAGAAAGATTTTTTTAATTTTGTAAAAAAATATTGTGCATGTTAACAAAGTTATGCCCTTTGTGGTGCCCCTGTGGGCCTGGCAACTTTATCTGGACAAACTTGAATTGACATATGATAAGGAACATGCAAGTCAAATTTGGTTCAAATCAGCCCAGTAGTTTATAAGATGATAAAGTAATGTTCACACCAGACAGAATTATGGACAGATGGAGAGACAGACAACAGAAAGTGATCACTAAAGCTCTCCTTGAGCTTTTCACACATGACCTAAAAAATAGCTTGATAAACAGAAGATCTACTTTGTGTGGCCTTCGTCAAGAAACATTTCAGCAAATGTCCACTTCTTGTGGTGTTAAGTAAAGGGTTAAGAAACAGATAATGGCTATGAAGTTAACAAGTGAATACCGCCGACAATTTGTGTCAACTTTAACCTTTTGAACATGAGAGGTCACTTTTCCAGCAAAGATCGTGATATGACCTGAATTCATAACTTATATAGTTCCTGCTTGAGTTTGTATACAGTAAAACCTGTCTTGAGAGACCACTGTCTTGAGAGACCACCTGTCTTGAGAGACCACATCTACCCGGCACCGATTGGTTTTACTCTATAATTGACCTGCTATGGGAGACCACCTGTCTTGAGAGATCACCTGTCTTGAGAGACCACTGTGACCTGGTACCAACTTGTATTTTTATGCCATAATAGACCTGTCTTGAGAGACTGCCCCTTTGAAGACTGAAACCATGACAAAAACTTTCTACCTGTTCTGGAATTGGAAAATCCATTGTGGTTATACTAACATAATTAAAAGTATTAAAAGCTCTTAATTGGGTTTCAATTGCTAACTCATTAAAGATTGAGATGTTTTTTTAAAGACTCCTTTGAAAAGATTAGGATTATTGCTGAATAAACAATTTCATACATACCTGAAATGTGACAGGAATAAAAATAAATTTGTGTTGAAAATCTTTTTGTAACAAATTGAAATGGACTGTTATAAAAATTATAAAAATAAATTAGTGTTGAAAATCTTCAATGAAGATTTTCAACACTAATTTATTTTTATAATTTTTATAACAGTCCATTTCAATATGTTACAAAAACTTCATAAAAAAGAACAACTACAAAGTAATTACAAAAATCCATTCTTCTCCATTTCTGAATTTTATGGTTGGTTATTCACTGACTTGAGAAAACCTGAAACCTGTTATGAGAGACCACCTGTCTTGAGAGACCACTTTTGTGTGGCCCAAAGGGCGGTCTCTCAAGACAGGTTCTACTGTAGCAGACAAATCAATATTTTCAACATGCTGCCCAAGGCTGCATGTTGAAAATATTAATTAGTCTACCCCCAAACTAGAGATGGTCTGTCGCCTACTATACCCCCACCATGGCATACAGCCTAGTGTGGGTGACTGAAAGAGGCATTCAAATTTTGTGAGTAAAAAAAATCCAACATGGCCACCAGCCGGCCATCTTGAATCTGATTGGGAAAAAAGCATGTCATGCACAGCTCCTCATCATGTCGATCAGTTATATTGAGTTTCATGACAATGCTGCAAAAACTGTAGAAGTAGTTCGCTCCACAAGTATTTTGCAAAATCTAATATGGCTGCCAGTCAGCCATCTTGAATCCGATCGAGAAACAAAATGGTCATGCAGTGCTCCTCATCATGTCGATCATTTATATTGAGTTTCATAACAATGCAGCAAAAACTGTAGAAGTAGTTTGCTCCACAAATATTTTGCAAAATCCAATATGGCCACCAGTTGGCCATCTTGAAACCGAGCGGGAAAGAAAATATGTCACACACTTCCCCTCATCATGTTGATCATTTTTGTGAAGTTTCATGAAAATGCAGTTAAAACTGTGGAAGTAGTTCGCTCCACAAGTTTACATGTGCAACGGATCGACGGCGACCGATTGATATACCCCCCCCCCCCCTCCCCCCAAACTTCAATTATGGACTCATCCAACTGTTAGAATGGAAGACACCATGAGGGTTCAAAGGGTGAATGCTATTTGTCTTGAATCTAGTAATGTTGGCAAACACAAAATCCATTGCATTATTTCTTTTGAGGCAAACAATACGGAAATGGGGTGATTGTCCACCCAATTTATACAGCCCTGTATTTCACATAAAGTTTGTATATCTAATGATGAGCAAACTGCTTGGCATTGCCAGTAAATACATTTTACATTTAGAATTTTCATTGTACCAGCACACAACATGGCCAGAGTCATATATTTAAGGTATGAGCAAACAGTGGCATATAGTTGTTGAATTTTTTTTACTTCTTGATGACCCTATTCTTATTGATTTAGCAATGATACAAACCATCTTTAAAGCTTAAAGCAAACAAAACTCCACATATAATATAAAATATGTATAATGGTATAATATTTGAACTATGACAGATAGGTTTCAACTGTTGTCTGATTCTTCTGCATCCACAGGGGGTCCAGCAGCTTTTCAGAAAAAAAATTCTATGAGTTTCAGACATTGCTAACCACTTGATGTATCATGTTAAAGGTTAATGGGATGCCTTTTGCGAAATGTCCAACTTGATTTTTCTGCATCAAAATATGAACATTCATTTCATTTATTGGTGTTTAAGGTCACATATTTCTGCACAATGGCAGTTTTACGGGTGGAGGAAGCCAGAGTACCCAGAGAGAACCACCGAGCAACTGCCAGCTCCCCACATACTAACTCCACACAAGCAGAGTTAGCATTGGTTGAAAACAGGTGCACCATCGACAGGCAGTACAGCATGGTACACAGCGCCACCATGCCCCCACTTGGGCAATGGGGGAGGTGAAGTGTCTTGCCCAAGGGCACAACGCGGTTGCCGCAGGTAGGGTTCAAATTGAGGACGTGTCGGCTCTCAGCCTGCTCTTCTACCTCCCCCCCCCCCCCCCCAGAATATGAACAAAACAAATCTTTTATCACATCTAGTATGTATTGCACCTATCATTGCATTGAACTCTGTATTGTACTATACCATGATACAGTGGAACCCGGTTAATTGAATAGCCACTTTGCCAATTAAAATCATTCAATTAACAGGAGTATTCAAATAACAGGGATTGTGTCACTTTTCTGTATTCTGGAGATGAACTTAGCATTTATTCTATTATATCTTGTTTGACAGAGCTCCATGAGCTCTGTCAAACAAGATATAATAGATTAAATGCCTGTATAGGATGTACTGAGTCCAAATAAGTCTATAAACAAAGGAAAATTGGGGAGAGTCAGGGTAATTTTTCAACAGGTTATAAGATTTTTTATTCAATTAACAGGAGTTTACTCTATAACCTATATTCAATTAACAGGTCAAATTTGTACTGGAGGTATGGTAAATGGTTTTGTGTTAAGAAATTATATTCAATTAACAGGGATATACAATTAAGAGATATCCAATTAAGTGGGCTCCACTGTATTACCATTGCCCATCACTTAAGATTAGGAGAGAGAGTGCAGTGGCTCAGTGGTTAGAGCATTGGACTTCAAATCAAAAGGCTGATGATTTGATCCTAACCAGTGGTAACTGTGTTGTGTTCTTGGGCTGGACACTTAACCCTTTCAACACTGGAGGTATCTTCCATGCCAGTTAAATGGTAGAAGCTGGAAGTGTCCTTCAGGGTGCCCATTGAAAATATTAATTGTTCTACCACATCCACATATTTATTATTTATTTATTTATTGGTGTTTAAGGTCACATACTTATGCACAATGGCTAATCGTGACCTTGACAGTTTTACGGGTGGAGGAAGCTGGAGTACCCGGAGAGAACCACCGAGCAACGACGAGCAGCTGTCAGCTCTCCAACATCGTAACTCTGAACTCTGCACCGCAGCACAGGCAGGGTTAGATTGGTTGAAGACATGCGCACCATCGACGTGCAGTACGCCTCAGTACACAGCGTCATCGTGCCCCCATGTAGGCAATCGAGGTGAAGTGTCTTGCCCAAGGACACAACGCGGTTACCGCAGGTGGGATTCGAACCGAGGACCTCTCAGCTTGCAGCCTGCACCTCTACCAACTGAGCCACCGCGCCCCCTACCACATCCACCTTAATGAAATTATGATGTGTCATGTTCCTGGACCAGAGAAGCGGCCTCTCGAGTTGAAAGAGTTAATCCTGATTGCCCATGTGGGGGCACAGCGACGCTGTGTACTAAGGCATATTGCATGTTGATGGTGCACTTGCATTCAACTGCTGCTAAACCTGCATCTGCAGACTTTGTGCACTGAGGAGTTTGACAGTTGCTTGCTATTGCTCATAAAAACAAACAAACTCCACTGAAGATTGAAATCACAGGATTCCTCTTGCAGTTTTCTTAACCCTTAACTCCTTGCATGCTGCTTGTGGATATTCCTGCCTGGGAAAACAAGTATAATTGCCACTGAAACAAGTATAATTTGGGCACATTTAGTTTAAACAATATTTATTCAATAAGTATGCTACAGTTAAAACTAGAAGTCCTGTCATGAATTGCGCGCTTACCTTGACACAATTTCGCACAGGAATTGCGCGCAATTTTCCTATTGAAAATATCCAAATTACCACAGTGTCTTCCCATTACTCACAGCAAACACAAGCAATGTTTCAGCCAATGGACCTCTGAGTTAAACCTGGAGGTCCATTGGATGAAACATTGCTTGTGCATAGGTTGCGTAGAGAATGTGATAGCCTTCTCATATGACCTAACGCGCCGATAAACGCGCTAAATGGCGAGGTGTTTGTGCACAATTGATGACAGGACTTCTAGTTTTAACTGTACATGTTACAATATCGAACACCAAGAAAAGTGACAGTATATACATACCAGAAAATAAGTGGTCAGACAAGGACAATGTCAAGTACAAAAAGACCAATGACAGACTGAGGTTTAAAATCATCAGACAAAATGTCTGATGCCAAAATTATCAATGAAGTTCAGTGATCAGAACTTCATGCATGTCGGAAATCATGTACATAAACTAACAAGCCTAAAATTAATGATTATTGTGATTTCTGGTCCTGACAAGTTGGGAAGTGTGAAGAAAGAGACTATATACAGCTCATCAGTATTAACAGCATGTGAAGGAATATGATTTGATATAGCCACACATGTATCTAAATTATGTCTGAAGGGTAATTCAGTTCCAATTCAGAATGAAACCAATCATACCTTGTTTGGCAGGGCTCATTAAGCCCTGCCAAACAAGGTATGGTTGGATGAATTCTGAGCAGTTTTAAGATGAAAATACATGTACACCCAAAAACACATTATTTCAAATATTCAAACTCCATTTTGTAATATGTCAGATATCATTTTTAAATGTCAGACATGATTCATTTGGTGTCTGACATTTTGTCTGGAAGCACAATGAAAATTATTTTCAGGCTTGAGTATATATAGAGAACATCAAGAATATAACGTATACTAACAAAATACCATATTAGTATGTAGTGGGGGATCTAACAGAAAGCTGGGAGCTTATGTTAGTCATCTCCTGGAGTCATTCATAAATTTACACAACAAGAGACCCCAAGGGGCCTGAGGGCGCTCACCTGACATGGTAGCCTAAATATCAATCCAGAGAATTGATTTCAACAAGTTGCATCTGCTCTTCCTAAGAAAAGCTTATACCAAATATCCAAACATTCTGACCAGTGGATCTAAAAAAAAAGATTTTTAAAGAATATGCCTCATATTGAACTAAGTTATAATTCAGGCTCCCACAGGGAGCCCATATATGAACCCAGGGACTTGGCTTTAACAAACTTGAATCTCACCCCCCTAAGGATGCTGCACACCAAATATCAAAACATTCCGACTGCTGGATCTGAAGAAGAAGATTTTTAAAGAAAAGTCCTCATTTTGAACTAAAATACAATTCGAGCTCCCACATTGAGTCCAAATATGGACCTAGGGACATGGCTGAAGAAGAAGATTTTTTAAGAAAATTCCTCATTTTGAACTAAGTTACAATTCGAGCTCCCACAGTGAGTCCAAATATGGACCTAGGGACATGGCTTGAACAAACTTGAATCTCACCCCCTAAGGATGCTGCATACCAAATATCAAAACATTCCGACTGCTGGATCTGAAGAAGATTTTTAAAGAAAATTCCTCATTTTGAACTAAGTTATAATTCGGGCTACCACAGTGAGCCCAAATATGAACCCAGGGACTTGGCTTGAACAAACTTGAATCTCACCCCCCTAAGCATGGTGCATACCCAATATCAGAAGATTCTGCCTGCTGGATCTTGAGAAGAAGATTTTCAAAGAAATTTGCCTGAAATGCACTAAGTTCAAATTTGGGCTCCTATACTGAGCCCAAATATACACCCATGGGGCCGATTTGAACAAACTTGAATCAGATCCACCCCACAATGTTGCATACCAAATATCAAAAGATTCTGCCTGCTGGATCTGGAGAAGAAGATTTTTTTAAGAAATATGCCTGAAATGCACTAAGTTAAAATTTGGGCTCCTATACGGAGCCCAAATATAAACCCAGGGGGCCAATTTGAACAAACTTGAATCAGATCCACCCCACAATGTTGCTTACCAAATATGAAAAGATTCTGAAGCTGGATCTGGAGAAGAAGATTTTTTAAGAAATTTGCCTGAAATGCACTAAGTTCGAATTCGAGCTTCTATAGTGAGCCCAAATATGAAACTAAGAAGCCGATTTGAACAAACTTGAATCAGATCCACCCCACAATGTTGCATACCAAATATCAAAAGATTCTGCCTGCTGGATCTGGAGAAGAAGATTTTTTAATAAATTTCCCCGAAATGCACTAAGTGCGAATTCGGGCTTCTATATCAAGCCCAAATATGGATCCAGGGGGCCGATTTGAACAAACTTGAATCAGATCCACCCCGCAATGTTGCATACCAAATATCAAAAGATTCTGCCTGCTGGATCTGGAGAAGAAGATTTTTGAAGAAATTTGCCCGAAATGCACTAAGTTTGAATTCGAGCTTCTATAGTGAGCCCAAATATGAATCCAGGGGGCCAATTTGAACAAACTTGAATCAGATCCACCCCGCAATGTTGCATACCAAATATGAAAAGATTCTGAAGCTGGATCTGGAGAAGAAGATTTTTTAAGAAATTTGCCTGAAATGCACTAAGTTCGAATTCGAGCTTCTATAGTGAGCCCAAATATGAAACTAGGAAGCCGATTTGAACAAACTTGAATCAGATCCACCCCACAATGTTGCATACCAAATATCAAAAGATTCTGCCTGCTGGATCTGGAGAAGAAGATTTTTTAATAAATTTCCCCGAAATGCACTAAGTGCGAATTCGGGCTTCTATATCAAGCCCAAATATGAATCCAGGGGGCCGATTTGAACAAACTTGAATCAGATCCACCCCGCAATGTTGCATACCAAATATCAAAAGATTCTGCCTGCTGGATCTGGAGAAGAAGATTTTTGAAGAAATTTGCCCGAAATGCACTAAGTTTGAATTCAAGCTCCTATACGGAGCCCAAATATAAACCCAGGGGGCCGATTTGAACAAACTTGAATCAGATCCACCCCGCAATGTTGCATACCAAATATCAAAAGATTCTGCCTGCTGGATCTGGAGAAGATGATTTTTTAAGAAATTTGCCTGAAATGCACTAAGTTCGAATTCGAGCTTCTATAGTAAGCCCAAATATGAATCTAGGGAGCCAATTTGAACAAATTTGCATCAGATCCATCCCACAATGTTGCATACCAAATATCAAAAGATTCTGCCTGCTGGATCTGGAGAAGAAAAATTTTTAAGAAATTTGCCTGAAATGCACTAAGTTCGAATTCGAGATTCTATAGTGAGTCCAAATATGAATCTAGGAAGCCGATTTGAACAAACTTGAATCAGATCCATCCCACAATGTTGCATACCAAATATCAAAAGATTCTGCCTGCTGGATCTGGAGACGATGATTTTTTAATAAATTTGCTAGAAATGCACTAAGTTCAAATTTGGGCTCCTATACTGAGCCCAAATATAAACCCAGGGGGCCGATTTGAACAAACTTGAATCAGATCCACCCCACAATGTTGCTTACCAAATATCAAAAGATTCTGCCTGCTGGATCTGGAGAAGATTTTTTAAGAAATTTGCATGAAATGCACTAAGTTCAAATTCGAGCTTCAAAAGTGAGCCCAAATATGAATCTAGGAAGCCGATTTGAACAAACTTGAATCAGATCCACCCCACAATGTTGCATACCAAATATCAAAAGATTCTGCCTGCTGGATCTGGAGAAGAAGATTTTTTAAGAAATTTGCCTAAATGCACTAAGTTCGAAATCGGGCTCCTATACTGAGCCCAAATATGAACCCAGGGGGCCGATTTGAACAAACTTGAATCAGATCCACCCTACAATGTTGCATACCAAATATCAAAAGATTCTGCCTGCTGGATCTGGAGAAGAAGATTTTTTAAGAAATTTGCCTGAAATGCACTAAGTTCGAAATCGGGCTCCTATACTGAGCCCAAATATTAACCCAGGGAGCCGATTTGAACAAACTTGAATCAGATCCACCCCACAATGTTGCTTACCAAATATGATAAGATTCTGCCTGCTGGATCTGGAGAAGAAGATTTTTTAAGAAATTTGCCTGAAATGCACTAAGTTCAAATTCGGGCTTCTATAGTAAGCCCAAATATGAATCCAGGGAGCCGATTTGAACAAACTTGAATCAGATCTACCCCGCAACGTTGCATACCAAATATCAAAAGATTCTGCCTGCTGGATCTGGAGAAGAAGATTTTTGAAGAAATTTGCCTGAAATGCACTAAGTTCGAATTCAAGCTCCTATAGTGAGCCCAAATATGAATCTAGGGAGCCGATTTGAATAAACTTGAATCAGATCCACCCTACAATGTTGCATGCCAAATATCAAAAGATTCTGCCTGCTGGATCTGGAGAAGAAGATTTTCAAAGAAATTTGCCTGAAATGCAGTAAGTTCAAATTTGGGCTCCTATACTGAGCCCAAATATAAATCCAGGGGGCCGATTTGAACAAACCTGAATCAGATCCACCCCACAATGTTGCATACCAAATATCAAAAGATTCTGCCTGCTGGATCTGGAGAAGAAGATTTTTTAAGAAATTTGCCTGAAATGCACTAAGTTCGAAATCGGGCTCCTATACTGAGCCCAAATATGAACCCAGGGGGCCGATTTGAACAAACTTGAATCAGATCCACCCTACAATGTTGCATACCAAATATCAAAAGATTCTGCCTGCTGGATCTGGAGAAGAAGATTTTTTAATGTTTTTCCCATTGCCTACAGTGTTAAAAAGTGCTGACTCAGCACTTTTTCAAAGTCCCGAAACTGTACCCTATGATAAAACCGATGGCAATTTTTTTTTACCAATCCTTTCTGTTGGTCCTAAGGAAGCTGCACACCAAATAAAAATTCTCAATGCCGTGCAGTTTTGGAGAAACGGGCGTTTTAAATTTTTTCTATTTTTAGCTCCTGCGGTTCCCACGGGGCTGCGGGAAATTTTTTTTTTGCATAAATCAGGTACTCATGACCCAATAAGCCCTCACATAAAATTTGGTTCAAATCAGCCTCTCGGTTTGGAAAATAGAAATTTTGGGCGGGGCAAAAAATTTTGCCCCTCCCATAACGACGCCAAGTATATCCCCACAAACTTCTCTTGAACAAATCTGAGTCTACACCTCAAAAGAAAGCTGCACACCATATATCAAGTCTCTGTTACTGCTGGTTCATGAGAAGAAGATTTACAAAGATTTTGATGCCCCTTGGGGGCGTGGCACCACCCAGGAGGAGGGGCAACTTCATTTGAACAAATCTGAATTGGCATTAGGTAATAAACATTTAGCCAACATTTGAATAAAATTGGGCTAGTGGTTTAGGAGGAGAAGTCGATAATGTAAAGTTAACGCCAGACGGACGACGACAGACGACAGACAGAAAGTGATTAGTAAAGCTCCCTTTGAGCTTCGCTCAGGTGAGCTAAAAAAGGTGGCATAATATAGTAGATGAACTCATAAATCGCCTCCAGGAACCCATGGCCTGTGGTCGATTGCCAGCTTGATCATCAGCCACGTGCCAAGCCAGGGCACGGCATCCATGCACACAGTGAGAGCTGCCTATAGGCCCTAAGTCTGTAGACCTGGGAGCAAATACCCGAGAGATCATTCAGACTTGATTTGTCAGCATTGTTGTTAACACTAGCTGGTAACCTTGAGTGCAAGGACATGACACCCTGGCCAGGGACAAAACCAGTGAGAAAGTTGGTGGTAATTCTAGTCGAAGAAAGGTAAGCATAGGGAGTCAAACTACCAGGTGGCGACACATGATATTGTTTAAACCTTGCTTGTGAATGAAGGAAAAGGTGAAAAGAAGCTACAAAGAAAAGGACCAATAGAAGACAGGGGATGCCAGCTTGAAAGCACAATACATTTCCTTCGCATTCAAGGAAATCGAAAGTAGGCAGCAGAAGCACCATTAGTGAGAAGTGAGATGGAAACAGCCTTGATTGTGAAGCATGCGAAGAAAACGGAAAGGAAAGAAGGATTACAGGATTGGCGGAAAATTTGTCATATAGTAGTAGTTGTACGTGGTGGTTTGATCCTTAGCAGTCATAGAAATGCCACTTGACAAAATGAAGTCATGCACCACTTCAAAAACAACATGGTTTCCCCGACTATCCAAAAATTCAGATCCAAAAGAAGTGTTGATATGTTTACAGTAAATGGCAGAAGGTTGATAGTACTATTACGGACATTTGAGTACATTGGACAGTGTAGGAAAAAATACTCTGGTGTCTCGCACATCCCGCACTGACAGAATGGGGTAGGTGACAGATGATTGTTATACAGGTTACTACATTGCAATCGCAACCTGCAGTGATATATTTGGGCTGTGCGTGATTTCTAGGGACTGATATAAGCTTCATACACAGTAACAGTTACAGTGTGCCTAGCATACTGTAACTTGTAGGTTTCCGTAGTGTAGATATAAGGTAAATTATTAAGGTAATCAGTTTCCTCTCGTAACCTAATAATAGGTCTCGAGTTTTTAGAAACATGTAACCTCCCCCATAACCTAACCTATAGGTTACGGCTTATGTCGGACCCTGATTTCGCGCCACTGTAAAACACAGGTGGTCGCTGATTTCCAGCATTTAGGAAAGTCTTGAAATTGGTCAGTGATGAGTTCTCGTGGACAGATAAAGGCAGTTTGTTCCATTGATCAGTGACACTCGGGATAATAAAATTTAATAAAATTTCTCCCCAGTAAATGGAATAGAATTTTTCACCAATGATTCCTTGAGTCAAATTTAAATGAATTTCTCTTCAAATCTAGTCATGGCTGCTCTGCAACAGCCATGACTAGATGTGATGAAAAATATCTTGAAAACACTCAGCGGGTAAAGAGTAAAATGCCAACTTCTGAATCTGATCACTTTTTATTGCAACAGAACAGGTGCCCCAACATCCAATCTCTGGAGAAACTCAAACACTCAGGAGACTTGTTTCCAGTTGGCCCAGTCACCTGAAAACGGTGCAAAATGCTCAATATTAAAGCTAAGTTTGTGTTTAATTTTCCTTTTTAAACAATAAAACATTGATAATACATATTGATTTGTGTTGTTTTTATTTAAATCTGTTCCCAAGTTTAAATATTTACAGTTCGGACTGACATGAGGAAGACTATTTAATATTACGTTGTGACAGTCTTCAACCCTTTACTGAACACTAGTGGCAGATGACACTCATAAAAAGAATTCTTGTGTAACTAAAAATTTTCATTTTTTGCTTCCAAAACATAGCTTATGACCCCTCATTAGAACGAGCACAATGCGCTCGTTCTAATGAGGGGGCATACGCTATGTTTTGGACGCAAAAAATGAAAATCTAAAAAAAAATTGGATGGCGATTTTCGTATATAGTGATGGAAAACAAATCACACACAACTTGATTCAGCATCAAAACAAGACCAGGTTGTGTTTTTTCCCCATTTTCTAAGATGTGGGACATCTGTGCAAATATTTATTTTTAGCTGTCCCAATACATAGAGTAAATACGGTATTACTGTAAAGGTGTAGCTAAAATGCAAGTAAAAAAATCTCCAATCGTTCAGGGGTTAATCATTATAATTCTGTTAATGGATTTAATGAAGTAATATTACTTGTCAGCAGCACATTCCATTAATATTGTAATATAAGCACACACTGCACAGATAACACATTTATCCAAGTACTATTAAATATTGCTTGAGGGTAAGTATGCACCTGGAACTTAATTAAGCACCCCATGAAATGTTTCATGACAGTGAAGTTGCTGTTACTGACTGTTATGTTTTAATGATTGCCATGTCTTGCAGTACATTTCATCTAGTGAAACATGATGTTTCTGGTTGATAGCATACCCCAAAAATATTCCCTCATCCATGTGACGCATGCTTCCCACGAATGCCACAAAAAACAGTATCATCCACATGCACTGTCTGGGTATAAAACAAGAAAATTTGTCACTTCTTTTATCAACAAATGTTGACATGGCAATGAAGAGACTGTCAAAGGCACTTAGATGGCAAATTAGTGGCATGTATGCAACAGGGATTTCATTCAAAGCTATTGGAAGGCAACTTGTCCATAGTCATTCGGTCATCAACAGACCTGTCCAAAAACATCAACAAACCAACAATATTAAGGACTGACCAAGGCCTGGACAACCCAAAAAGACCTCTCCTCTGGAAGATCGGAGTCTGGCACGCCTCATTAGGCATGAACCTTTTCCTTCAAGTGGGGTTTTGAAACACCTTTGGCTCCCCAACAGACGTTTGTGCAAAAGAACTGTCCGAAACTGTCTCAAAGCACTGGGTATGAGGTCAAGAAAGGTCATCAAGTGTCCAGCTCAGTGCGATCTGTATCAAAGATGATGTTTGAAGTGGTGCATGGCACGACAATATTGGAATCTCAGGACATGGAGGAGAGTCCATTGGTCAGGAGTGAGTAGGTTCCTGCTTCATATCACAGATGGTCGCATGAGAGTGAGGAGGCAGAGAAATACTGCTTACATGCCCAGGAACATCAGACCTACTGTTCCTTATGGTGGAGGATCAGTAATGATCTGGGGATGCCTCTCTCATGATTGTAAATTTGATATGGTGACTGTACATTGGAACCTCAATGGTCATCAGTACATCAGGGACATTCTCAATCCGGCTGTCATGTTTCATTTTGACAACCACCCATTGGCTACTAGCCCTGTATTCATGGACGACAATGCAAGGCCACATCATTCCCATGCTGTGTTAGCATTCCTTCAGAACAACGCTATTACAACACTACCTCGTCCGTCAATGAGCCCCGATTTGAATCCCTTAGAACACATCTGGGAGTTTCTTGGACATTGTTTGCAAGCAGTGGATCCACCTGTACAGAATTTGGCCGATTTGGAAGTTGCATTGCATGAGGAGGGGCAGCAGTTGCCTCTGGACTGTATCAGAAGGCCCACTGGTAGCATTAGGAGGAAGGTTCATGCTGTCTAGGGCTGTCACGATTAATCGATTGATCGACTGTGGATCGGTCATGCTGAAATCGATTAGTATTTTTCGTTGACGATGAATCACTAAATTTTACCCGATTTCAGACGTTTAATAATTAAAAAAAAATTGGATGAAAAAACTATTGTTGCTAAAGGTAAAAGGTCAAGAACGTCGACATTAAACCTCAAGAAACCGTTAGAAGCATATTTTGTCTTTCAGGTACATCAAAGCTTCGCAACTGACGATCGGTCTTGATTATTTCACTGACGGTTCAAAAGTTCAGAACATCATAGCTTTGAATGTACCAAAAAGAGGATCGTCTTCGTTGTTTACTTGCGGTTGGTCAGCCAACTTGAACTTCATTTTTAACGACTTCAAAGAGAAGGAGAGAGGGGAGGGGGGGGGGGGGGGTCACCTAGGTACGATTAATCGATTATTATCGATTATTTGCGACAATTAATCGATTCCTAAATTAAAAAATGGTGACAGCCCTAATGCTGTCATCTGGGCATGTGGTGGGTCCACTCGCTACTGACATCAGACACTGCTATCGTATTCAGAAGATCACAAGTTACATTTTTTGTCAGTAATTACCGGCATTGTTTCATAATGGACCATTCCAGCACCATACTTGTTGGGAGAACATTTTTCCATCAAAAGCATTAGTGACAGATATGTGTAATTAGTGTCATGAAAATACTGCATATTTTCATTGTGTTGTGTTTCATTTGTCAATAGACCATTCTTTCTGCAAACAATCACTTTTGGTCATCTGAAAGATAGCATGAAAGTAATAAAAGTTTCTATTAACACCACTGCGAAAACTTAGATGTGAGTCTTCCATGGAAGACGTGTGTCGCCTGCACTATATTTTAATATTTCCGACAGAATTCTAAGTGGAAAAGGGGCATAACTCTGGAAAAAATACAGCAGATCAAAAAATAAAATAGGAGGTGCACAATGCCATTATGTGATAAAGAATCACTGAAAGTTTCATCAAAATCCATTCCTAGGTTAAAGAGGAGTGGCGGATAAGAGAAGTATAAATTTTATAGTAAATTTCCTTTCTTATTATACCTACCGAAATTGTTTACAACAGGCTTGCACTACAGTGGAAGAACCTAACTCGGATAAAATACTCTCTATTTTAATCTTTCCCAAGATTTGGGAAAGAAAAGTGGTGTAAAAACACCACGAAAAAATAAGCCAAAACTGGGCCGAGCGCCATCGGCGCACACCCAGTATGGGATGCTCTTCCATAGTACAAATCCCTGACTTCCGACACAGTGCGCAATGCATCAATTCGTCATTCTTTTGATTCCGAACAACACAGGAGTTATGTGATCAGCGGGGAGGAAGGATTCTTACCCGAATAAGAAGACGGGAGGGCCTCCATGTAAACAATTTCGGTAGGTATAAGAAAGGAAATTTACTATAAAATTTATACTTCTTATCAACCTACCTCAATTGTTTATAACAGGCTGAATAGACAAAAGGCTGGAGGGAATCACATAACCAACCCACACATAACTCAATAGCACTGGGACCATGGACAGAGGAAGAGATCCCTAGGCCTATCAAACCATAGCATCACAAACATTAGAAAAGCCAATGAAAGATGAGGCGTATGGTGTAGTGCGACGCACAGACAGAAAAGGCAGTAACAGCACAAAGCTGGAACCGACCCTGAAAAAGGCTGAAAAGCTTGGATAGACAACATCCTGAGCCGAAGAAAGAGGGCCCCAAGGGTCTCTGTCGGCTCCTGCAACTGTCGCAGAGAAAAGGAGAATGTAGCATTTCTCCAGAAGGCTGCCAGAATAACATCAGTCATCCGACAACATGACAGAGTTATTGAAAGAGGAAGACAATGCACGCACCTCCTGGCAGAAAAAACAATTGGTAATACAATCACCAATAGCTAGACGAGCGGAAGCTGCACGAATAGCAAGACAAGTCCATCAAGAAATGGATGCAGGAGAGATCTGGCATGTGGGAAAACGCATATTCATCCAGGATAAAGGCGTGAACGCCCCCCACCCCCAAGCAGAGCAGCGCCCAAGAAAGTGACCATCTTGGAGTAAACTGCAAAGTCCAAGGCCTTTTCAAGGAAAAGAGCTGAACACGCTTGGAGAGGCAAGGATGAGTGTCGAAACAATGCGGTATCACATAGGAAAAAATGTCTCCGAAGCATGGACAAGTACACATAGCTGGAGACCCCCAGAAACAAACATATACCAGAAAACTCCGCAAGCAGTGTGATCGAAGGAGTGACAGAAGCAACAGTGATCCCACACCATCGACAGAAGAACCTTCCACTTAGCCACAGAGGCTAAAGCAGTGGAGTGAGTGCCTCCTTGAAGAAAAGCAACTCCACTGCGTGTCTCGAAAAACCACTACGGAGGAGACAGGACCCGATAAAAGACATGTGCGAAGGCACAATGAAGTCGGGTCAACTTGAAAACCTCCCGGGCGACTTTGGCAAAGAAAGTCGCAAGGTAGAGGGAGACATGCTGGAACCGCCGCTAACAGAGAGCGGAGCAGAATGATCCACACCCACCGAAGCGACGGGTGTGATCGAAAGGATTCGACGACTGCAGGTTCATATCTGGGTGAGAACCTGAGGCAGAATCGGAAGCGGTAGGAAGGTGTAGGTGACAAGACCATCCCAAAGGAGGGCCAGAGCGTCCACGGCGAAAGCCAGAGCATCTGGACACGGGGACACGAAAGTGTCCACCTGATGGTTCCAACTAGTCACAAGAGCTCGATGGAACCCACCATGTGGAGCATCCACCTGGTGGAAATGACCCTGCCCCGACGGGACAGGGAGTCGGCTAGGATGTTCAGGCGACCGGGAATGTGACGAACAGCCACCCCGGCACGGACATCCTGAGCGAACAGTAGAAGATCCCAAGCCAATTCGTACATTGGAACAGAGTGAGTGCCGCCCTGGTTCCGAATGTAAGCAACCACCGTCGAATGGTCGGACAACAGAAGGACCTGGCGATTCGATAGGTGAGGGATCCACTGCCTGAAACGCAGAAGAGCAAGAAGCTCCTTCTGGTTGATGTGTAGAGCTGCATGATCCTGGTCCACCATCCCATGAATGGAAAGACCTAGAGGATCCAACGTCGCACCCCATCCGAGATCGCTGGCATCTGCCGTCAGAACGCGATCGGACGTGGGGAAGTCCAACGGAACACCCTGCGAAAGCCACTGGACATCCGCCCAGAGGAGAAGGTGAGGATAAAGATAGTCTGGAAACTGAAGCACCAGATCCAGAAAATCTACATTCGGCCTCCAACGACTGAGCAGAAAGTGTTGGAGAGGTCTGACACGCAGCCAACCTAGAGGAATGAGATCCGTCACCAAACAGCAGAGACCGATTAGCCGGAGAAAACTCCGAGCCGTCGCGGATGTGGACTGGGACAGAGTCGGAGCAAAAGCTGAGAGAATCACAGCCTTGGCCTGGGGAACCGCCACCAAATTGAATTGTGTGCGGAAAGCCATCCCCAGATGATAAAACGACTGAGAAGGGATCAGGTCCGACTTCTCCTCGTTGACTCTGAAACGTAGCGACGTGAGCAAGCTCAACAGAGTGGCGACATCCGACTCCAGGAAGGCTGCATTGGAATGCCCCTGGAGGATATCGTCCAGATATGCCGAAGTAGTCACCCTGGACTGTATGCGATGGAAAGCTATCACATGCGACATCAGTCTGGTGAAAGACCAAGGAACCAGGTTGAGGCCGAAAGGCATGGCCTTGAACTGGTAAACTCGCCCCAGAAAAATGAACCTGAGATACTTCCGTAACGCCCAATGAATCGGAACGTGAAAGTAAGCGTCTCGCAGGTCGAAGCTGGAAGCGAAATCTCCCTGGTGAATTGAACGGAGGACCGACCTGAAAGTCTCCATGCTGAACTTGGGAGCAATGATAAACTGGTTCAGGAAACTCAGATCGAGAACCGCTCGGAGTCGGCCATCCTTCTTCGGCAACAAGAACAGGCGGGAATAGAAACCCCCTGACCTAATGTTCTTGATGACCTCAATCGCCCCCTTTGTCAGGAGATTGTCTATCTCCGTGGACAAAAGTTCCAGACATAAAATGTCTGAAGGAACTGTGGTTGGAAAAGGCACCCCAGACAGAGTGGAGTGCTGTCAGAAGGATATTCGCAGCCCGGACCAAACAACATCTAACATCCAAGGATCGGATGTGATGGTGGCCCACGGTCTGCGAACTCTGCTATCCTTCCTCCAACCTGGGACGAGTCGAGGTGAGGACCTTCATTGCGAACCCTGACGAGGCTCGCGAGAGGAGAAAACACCTCTACTGAATGAAGAATCCTGGGAGTTCCCTCAAGACTGCCGACGCTTACCCTTACCCCTTGAGTAAGAAGTAGAAGCGGTGGCAGAAGGATCAGCCCCTTTTGCTTCGCAGAGGAAGCAGAGGGTACTTGTTAGGCTTGGAACGGCCCGTGCCTACCCTAGAAGGCTGATCAAGCTGAAGAAACAGCAGCTGATCGTTGGAATGACGTAGGACGTCATCCCGGACCGTCAACACAGAATCATGGAAAAGTTGCGGACCTGTCAAAAAAGCAGATCGAAGAGCAGCGTACTGCTCCTCAGGAAGGGATCGGCCTGTGTCCCGCACAGAGTTCCTTCGAACTAATTCCAGATTAGCCGTGTTACAGGCATGCGCGTGAGTAAGATGCATGAGCGCCTTGGACAGCACACGCAAAGGAGCCTGTACCTCGTCAATCTTATCTGAAGGCAGATAGGCAGCAAAAGCTGAGACGACGTGATCGGAGAGAGAAAGCATACCAAGCATCTCTCTCGATAAGCCCAATGTGGACTCCAGAGTCGTCATCGGAATGACAGCAGACTTGGACTTGGAAAGCCCGAGGGAATTGGAGTCCTGATCCAATACCGTCAAAGTCTGGTAGACCGACGGATTGGCGGAATCGTAGGAACGATAATGCGCCGGAGGCAAAAAGGTGTCAACCCTGGTGAAGAACGGAGCCTTCATAGCCTTGGAACTTAGCTTGGAGTCCAAGGCTGAAAATGCTTCAACCAACTGTACCGAAGGGCACGGTCGAAGACGCCCAGAAGCAGGTTGCTCCATAGACTGTTGGCGTGCGACCGATGATCGCGGCCTGGCTGACACTGTCGACTGGTTAGATGGTTTGAGATCCGGAAGGAACCCAAACATGAAATCAAGAGCTGCCCCCAAGTCCGAAGACTGCTGGCTCTCGACATCAAGCATGTCTGACTCTTCCCCTGAGTCGGAAGACACATAGCCCATCGTGGGCAAACCAGCCGACGCCTCCCATGGTGTCGGAACACCAGGGGATCAGAAAGCGGCCTGTTTCTAATCCCGGGAGGCGGCGCCACAGGAGGCGCCTGGAAACCACTCGATGCCTCGCTGGAAGCAACAGGAAGGCTCGTTGACAGAACCTGAGTGAGTAAGGAGAGGGCCTCCCTAAGCTCACTGCCCGTACTGGCCGGTTCGACAGGGGAACAAACCGGCAAAGTGGCTTCACCGCTGACCCTCTGAACCAGCGAAGGGTCACGATCCTCCAAAAGACCCGACATGGGATGACGGGCGGCAGCCGAAAACATCTGAAGCCAGACGTGTATAGGGGTGTGACACACCCCGAGGATCAACATAGCAGGAACTCATGAGAGTCACCCCTGAATCTGCAGGGCAGAAGGTCCAGGCTGCACAAAAGACGTTGGACCCCCAAAACTGGTCGTGTGACCAGAATGAGGGACGGAAACGCCACAGAGTTCATAGTGTCCCACTAAGAACAACCGAAACCAATGACAACTGTGGCGCTCGACGGCGCAGAGACCACAGCAGAGGGTCCGGCCGGCAGCCACTTCCAACTTCGCCGAGTTGAAGTCAGGGAAGGCTGAGGCCAATACCCCCACGTCTACACAACCAGACACCGCAGCAGACCACTGCAGGTATAAAACTACTGTGCTCATTGGCTGAGAGGACACAGTATAGGGTTCAGTCGGCAGCCCCATTTGACTTCGCCGAGTGGAAGTCTGGGAAGGCTGAGGCCGAAACCCCACAACCATACTACAGACATCCCTGCAGACCCTGGCAGGGAGAAGCCGAGGCCGGCTAAAAATGGTGCCCATGACGTTGTAGACGAAACAGCAGTAGCAGCAGATACGACGGGAGCTGTTGGAACTGGCGGAAAAGCGGAGAGAGCCACCAAGCTCGGCCTCCAAAGGAGGAGTCACAACCCTAGTGACAGCCTCAGATGTCGACTGGAGAGGGCGCATAGTCCCGGAACCAGGCATCTCTACACCAGAAAACCAACAGCTCCCGCAGTATCCACCACGGTAAAACACTGCACATTCCCCATGGAAGGGGAATAACTCTCACCAGACATGGTCAAATCGGGAAGCCCCGAAACGAAAGCGGTCCCCACCCCCCCGCTGGTGCGGGAGGAGCTGCACATCCCCCACGGAGGAGGAGCAATTCTCATCAGACGTGGTCGAATCGGGCGACCCGAAACGAAAGCGTTCACCACCCCCCCGCGGGAGCGGGAGGAGCTGCACATCCCCCACGGAGGGGGTCAAACTCACACCAGACGTGGTCGAGTCGGGGGGCCCCGAAACGACAGTTCCCCCCTCCCCCCCACAGGTGCAGGAGGAGCTGCACATCCCCCACGGAGGGGGTAAACTCACATCAGACGTGGTCGAGTCGGGAGGCTCCCAAAACGACTGCATTCCACACCACCCGCGTGTGCGGACGAAACGGACACGAGAACGCACCAATGGCGAGGGCAAAAGGAATTGCCCTAAAGGAACCGAACTGGAAAGAACAGAGGTGAGAGCAGTAGAAGAAAAAGGTGAACTCAACAGAAACAGAAAGTAGAAGAACACCCTCAACTACGAGAGAAGGTGGCAGAACCCAGACGGCCGACACCGACTCCAATAAAAATTTTTATCAACCGAAAAAATTCATTGTCGAATCGCGATGACACGATGTCGCAAAACATTCGCGAAAACGGAATAGTAATGAATAAACAATGAGAATGTGGTTGAAAATATAAACGAGAATATATAAAACACAGTCCTGTTATTATTCGATCTTCAGATCCATAATTCCAGTCACAGGAAAACCATTATCCACAAGTTGAATTATCACTGTTTCATAATGCATATGGCGGAAACACATCCTGCTCGTGCCTCGGATAGAAAAAGAATGACGAATTGATGCATTGCGCACTGTGACGGAAGTCAGGGATTTGTACTATGGAAGAGCGTCCCATACTGGGTGTGCGCCGATGGCGCTCGGCCCAGTTTTGGCTTATTTTTTCGTGGTGTTTTTACACCACTTTTCTTTCCCAAATCTTGGGAAAGATTAAAATAGAGAGTATTTTATCCGAGTTAGGTTCTTCCACTGTAGTGCAAGCCTGTTGTAAACAATTTCGGTAGGTTGATAAGAAAGTGTGACGCAGACGACGCGGATGACGCAAGACAACAAAAGTAATCCCTATATGTCGCCCCCGGGTGGCGACACAAAAAGGGGGGGGGGGGGGAGGTTATTGGGGTTAATTTAGTTCCAGGTATATACATTCTGAGAAAAACAAGTAGTTGAGTGACGAGTTCAAAATAAAATAGTACTTAGTTAAACATTCAAATGTCAAGGCAATGCTTAAGAGTGGGGGAGTGGGCAGAGAAAGTCCCTCTAGACCTCAAAAGGTTAACCTGTATTTTTTGTAGGCAACTGATTATAGAACTACAAAATCAGTTCATAACCATTAACAAATAGTTTAAAACTTTTCTACTTGTACCAAGCACCTGTGGTCAATGGCATAACCGGGCTAAATGAAGAGTGTGAGTGTGGCGGGAAGGGAGTGGGGGAATATAAACAACTTCCAAGACACTTTGAATGTAAGTTTTCCAAGAGACCACAAGTTGGTGCACCTGTTCTGTTGCCATTTTATCCTTGCCATTTCATTTCACCTCATGCTAGGGAAACAGCTGGTATCACCCATGGATGAAGGTCCAGGGTTTTCCCCAGGCAAAAAGAATAACTTTTCATGCAAACTTGAACATCCTGTTTACTTTTGGAAGGCTCAGGTACCCAGAAGGTGAAGGAATAAGTACAGCAAAATGACCAAGAAAAATTAGGGTGACAGTACATGAACCAGTTTTTGGAATTTCAGATACATGTATAAATATTTTTAAAGTTGACATTTCAGGCAAGGTGAGGAGGGGTGGGTGGGTGGGTAGGTGTGTGAATAACTAATGTTTTTCATTTTTGGCGCCAGAAACATAGCTTATGACCCCCTCATTGGAACAAGCTCAACGAGCTCATTCCAATGAGGGGTTATAACCTATTTTTTAGGCAAAAAATGAAAAAATAATGAAAATTGTATGGCAATTTTTGTGAATAGCACTGGCCAGTTTTGACCGTTATGTTAGGTCAAGGGTTAAAGGGCAAACTGTCCTTTATAACTAAATCTTATTTGATACTCAAGTAACTCAAAAGGAGATGCCACAATAAACAAAGTTACGAGGATCTGAAAAGTCAGTTTGAAACAGAATTTTTTTACTGCATGCAATAAGTGCATCCAAATTCCATTCCCAGACAATTCATCACTGATGCTGAACCCCCTCATTTTTATTGCCTTGCAGTGTCTTCCAATATTATTATCAAATTGGGAGACTCAAAGCTTTTTATGCTTTCTGATTGATTGATGAATGTAACTGAAATCTGAAGAGCATAACTAAAGACAGCTGTCATCCTGTGGCTTTGCAGTTGTTTCTAAGCAAGTCTTGGCTGTGTATATAGGCAGCCAAGACCTCCTTAGAAGTGACTGCCAAGACTCTTAGAATGTAAGTTTTGCAGGAGTAGCAAGAGACTGCAAGCTGGGGCTCCTTTTCTGTTGCAGTAAAAAGTGATCAAAGTTGAAATTAGATCCTGGAGTGTTAAAATTAAATGAATTAATTAAAATTATTCTGCACTTTCTATATATACTGTGTGCAAAAAAAAACAACAGAAAGCCTCTCAATCCATTCTCATTATATATATTCTCATTATATGCAAGAAAAAAATAAAAATTAAAAATAAATCCAACCCTCCCTCCCTCCCTCCCAGAGTTGAAAAAAAAATTGCATGACAATTAATTTATTTTCTAAGGCTTAATACTGCATACCAATTATGGTTCCAATGGACTGACTGGTTCTGAAAATGTAAATTTTGGTTGGCGGCCATAAATTTGAATTTTGCTCCTCCTAGGATGATCACAAATATATCCTATAGAGAACCTCAAAAATCAACTCAGGGACTTGATTTGAACAAACTTGTAACTGACCTCCCTTGAATTTTGGTCACTAAAGAAAGTTGCATACCAAAAATCAATGCACCGTGAACGTGAATGTTGGTTTACGAGAATATTTTTCAAGAAGTTTGGGCATTTTTGGCTTTGTCTCCACCGCATAGGGGTTTGTACTTTATATTAAGCAAACTTGGAAAGGTAACATCAATGACGAGGCCAACAAGGTCTTGATTGTCAGGCAATCTCTCACTGAAACTGAACCCCCTTATTGAACATTTTTATTGGTTTGCAGTGTCTTCCAAAGTTGATGTAAAAGTGTGAGACTTTAAATTTTACCTTTTCTGACAGATGTATATTTAAAATTTTACCTTTCTGACAGATGTACATTCATTTGCCCATGTCTGCAACAAAGTATGATTGAAATATAGTCAGGGCTCAATTTAACTGGATTCGCATAGCGATTTTCGAATAAATTTTCAACTATAGCTAATCAATTTCACATGACAACTAGAGGTACTGTGAGCAAGCTCACAAAGTGTTACCCCCTGCACCTGAAATGTATAAGTTAGATTATCTCCCCTTGGAAATGTCAGAACGGAATTATATTGCTATGCACATCTTCATATGGAGTTCTTCCATTGTGTAAAGTTTCATGAAAATTCTTCAAACGGTTTAGGAGGAGTTGCACTTATAAGGATGAACAGATGGATGGACAGATGGACGGACGGATGGATGGATGGACAGGGTGATTCCTATATATCCCCCCAAACTTTGTTTGCAGAGGGTATAAAAACATATAAATAATAGGAAAAGCTAATCAAAATTTATCCAAGCTAGTAAACTGCTATTCAATTTTTAAAAATTAAATTGACCCCTAAATACAGTGTCTATTTATTATATTTGTTTTTTAACTGGTCGAGTACTGGAAACCCAAATTTGGGTTTTACACTGGCGACTACCACAAGTTAAAGGCTTCATATTCAGTGGATGTGTTTCATAGTATCTTTGAAGTTAAATTATTTAGTCCGTAGGGATTTGCCTTGATGCAATTTATGGGCGAGTGCCAATAGCACTCTCCCATAAATTCTTACAAGACAAAGACATGAACACAAACTTTGCTGACCAAAAATAATTTAGCACTATGACAGTTAAACATCCAGTTTGCTCTGTGCTGTCGATAATAACTCAAATATTGTGTGCACAGTATTTATTTTTCGAACAAGCTGCATAAATATAACTGAACTCAAATTCTTATCTCATTATTTACTGATGGAGCACTAATTTTTATGGGGGTGGAAAATTTGTTCACATGTCACCTTGCTTCAATTTAAGGGAAAGTGCCTTTAGGCACTCTCCCATAAATTGTAAAATGTCAAGGACATACAGATGAAATAAATACACTTCAAAGATGGCATGAAAATTTGAACTTAAGAACAGAGCACAAAATATGGGCTTCCAGTACTCAACCAGTCAACAAAAAATAAAAATAAACGCCTCCCTTTGTAATTTGAAAAATTAATTGCTCGCAAACAATATGTACTTTTTTATTTGGCCTAATCAGGTCAAATTTGGAGCAGTGTGTTATAGAAGAAGATGGCTGTGCAAACGCTAACAGATGACGAATGCCAGTAGCTCATGTTGACTTTCAGTCAGGTGAGCTAAGAAACAAGAGGCCCCAAGGGGCCTGAGGGCACTCACCTGACACTGACAACTATCAACCGAGGATCCTGATTTGAACAAACTTGTATCTGCCCCATTAACCCTTTACCCAACGTAACGGCCAAAACCGGCCAGCGCTATTCTCAAAAATCGCAAATTAATTTTCAAAATATTTTCATTTTTTGTCTCAAAAACATAGGTTATGACCCCTCGTTGGAACGAGCTCATCGAGCTCATTCCAACGAGGGGTCATAACCTATGTTTTTGAGACAAAAAATGAAAAAATTTAGTTATTCAAGAATTTTTTTTGCAAGTGTCGTCTGCTTTTCATGTTAGGTAAAGGGTTAAGAAAACCATATACCAAATGTCAAAACACTGGTGGATTTGAAAAAAATTTTGATTTTAAATATTCCTCATATTGAACTAAGTTATTGAACTAAGTTATAATTCGGGCTACCATAGGGAGCCCAAATATGAACCCAGGGACTTGGCTTGAACAAGCACGAATCACAACTCCCTGAGGATGCTGTATACCAAATATCAAAACATTCCAACTGCTGGATCTGAACAAGAAGATTTTTATAGAAAATTCCTCATATTGAACTAAGTTATAATTTGGGCTCCCACAGGGAGCCCAAATATGAACCCAGAGACTTGGCTTGAACAAGCATGAATCTCACCCACCCTAAGGATGCTGCATACCAAATATCAAAAGATTCTTACTGGTGAATGTGAAGAAGAAGATTTTTAAAGAATGTTCCTCATATTGAACTAAGTTACAATTCAGGCTTTGACAGGGAACCCAAATATGAACCCAGAGACTTGGCTTGAACAAACGTGAATCCACCCCCCCCCCCCCCCCACCCCCTAAGGATACTACATACCAAATATCAAAGGATTCTGATTGGTGGATCTGAAGAAGATTTTTAAAGAATATTTCTCATAATGCTTTAATTTAAATATTTCGGCTCCCACAGAGAACCCGAATATGGACCCAGGGATTTGACTTCAACAGACATGTGAAACAATCTTCCAAAGATGTTACATGTGAAATTTGAAAGCTTTTGGGGCAGTGGTTTGGGAGAAGAAGAGTCAATGTTTTCCCCATTACCCACAATGTTAAAAAAATACTGACTCAGCATTTTTTCAAAGTCCCCAAAAAAGTAACCTATGATAAAACCGATAGCAATTTTTTGGACCACTCCATTCTGTTGGTCATAAGGAAGCTTCACACCAAATAAGAATTCTCGGAGCTGTGTTGTTTTGGAGATATGGGCATTTGAATTTTTTTCTATTTTTAGCTCCTGTGGTTCCAAAGGGACATTTTGAAAAATTGTTTTTGCATAAATCGAGTACTTATGACCCATTAATACTTCATATCAAATTTGGTTCAAATCGGCCTCTCAGTTTGGAAAATAGTAATTTTGGGTGGGGCAAAAATTCTTGTCCCTCCCGTAACGATGACAAATTTTGCCCCTCAAACTTCTCTTGAACAAACTTGAGTCTACATCTCAAAAGGAAGCTATATACCAAATATCAAGTCTCTGCTACAGCTGGTTCATAAGAAGATTTTTAAACAAGAGGCCCCAGGGAGCCTGAGGGCGCTCACCTGACAAGGTAGACTAAATATCAACCCAGGGAACTGATTTCAATAGTTGCATCTGCCCCTCCTAAGAAAAGCTTATACCAAATAACCAAAGATTCTGACCAGTGGATCTAGAAGAAAAATAAGATTTTTAAAGAATATTCCTCATATTGAACTAAGTTATAATTCGGGCTCCCACAATGAGCCCAAATATGAACCCAGGGACTTGGCTTGAACAAACTTGAATCTAACCCCCCCTAAGCATACTGCATATCCAATATCAAATGTTTCTGCCAGCTGGATCTTGAGAAGAAGATTTTAAAAGAAATTTGCCTGAAATGCACTAAGTTCAAATTCGGGCTCCAATACTGAGCCCAAATATGAACCCAGGCGGCCGATTTGAAGAAACTTGAATCAGATCCACCCCACAATGTTGCATACCAAATATCAAAAGATTCTGCCTGCTGGATCTGGAGAAGAAGATTTTTTAAGAAATTTGCCTGAAATGCAATAAGTTCGAATTCGGGCTTCTATAATGAGCTCAAATATGAATCCAGGGGGCCGATTTGAACAAACACAAATAAGATCCACCCCATAATGCTGTATACCAAATATCAAATGATTCTGCCCACTTGTGCTGGAGAAGATTTTTTATGAAGCCCCAAGTGAGAATGTCCATTTCATTTGAACAAACTTGAATTGACATATAGTAATGAACATCCATACCAAGTTTCGAGCAAATCGACCTAGCGGTATCAGAGGAGAAGTCGTTTGAAAAAAGTTCTCGACGCCGGAGGGACGATGGACGGCAGGCGGCAAGTGATAAGTTTAGCTTTCTTCGGTGAGCTAAAAAATTAAGGCATTTTGCCCCCACCCCCTCCTCAATATGAGCAGAAACCCAATTTGAAGAAAAACCCAAATGCCCCTATATAACCACTACTAATGTGAAATTTCATTAAAATGTGGGCAGTGGTTTGGGAGAAAAAGACCCAAACACCACCTTCACGACGGACGACAGACAAAAAGTGATCAGAATAGCTCACCCCGACTTTCAGTCAGGTGAGGTAAAAGCCCATAAGAGACCAGAGAGAAAGAGAGATGTAGAAAGAAGTGTGGAGAAGGAAGAGGAAATTTATTAATCGAGATGTGTCAGTACCACTTGTATGCCCTAGCGTTAAAATAAATTCAGAAAACTGATTCTCCTGAGTTTTCACATAACAAACTAGTTTGTTTCAAAGTCAATAACACTTCAAAAAAATTTGTAGATAGCCATGACAGAGACACATACCAGAAATCAACCAATTAGCTCAATGTATAATGCAAAGAGGCTGGAAAACAGTTATTTTGGAATGACAGAATAATGGAAAGATGGAATGATAGATGGATAGGGATAACACTATATGCCGCAGCCATTTTATGGTGTGGGGGGGAGGGGGAGGGGGGGGATAAAAATTATTTTTGTAATCTATTATATGAAGTCTGAATCACAGTAAATTGTTTACTAACACTGGATGGACAAGTTATAGTTTCCACTGAACCAATGATTACTTCATCAATGGGACTCTTTCAAAACTCACATGTAAATGATCCAACTTGACGTAAACATGATAATTAGAATGTCACAGTTACTGGATATTAAATAATCAGTTGTAGCAAAAATCAATGGATAATAACAAGTTATTTTAAAGATAAACAGTTCCACAAAATCCTTGTTTCAGCACAATCGCATCATTAAAATGATTTTTTGAGATGATTTTAACTGTCTCAGTGCAGGAAGCCATTATGAGAGCAGTGTGTTGAAATGTGGAGGAAGGCTTATCAAACCTCTGCAGAAGTTTGCTGGTAGCAGAGCTGAAACGGTTGGCTCATTTTCACAACCGACTAACCGAGAGCTATAACCAGATAATATCTGGTTATCCGTAGCCATTATTTCATCAAATCTGGGATCAAAACTATAGGAATTGGAAAGCAGTATTCTCAGAAACTATTCCGTGGTGTGTATACAAACAAACGCAGTCGAGTATTTAACGTTCATTTGTATGCACACTACGGAATAGTTTCTGCGGTTACTCAGTACTCACGGAAATTGTCGATCATTAACGAAGTCTTGAACGCCAAAGTCGGTTATTTCTCAATATAAACACCGCTACTTCGATGTGTAATCTATCCCAGAGGAGAAGCGGCAGATTTACTACGTTTTAACCATGGAATGACGATCACTATTGATATTTCGGATAACCAGTTGAGGTTTTTTCAAACCTGTAATCCGGTTAACCATTTCAGTACTAGCTGGTAGCCCCTATTGGGCATTTACTTAACTGGTCGAGGACTAAATTATTTTTGTTTTGAATCTGTTATTCAACACTTGTTCTATTACAAATTATTGGAGAGTGCCCACAGGCACCTGTCTTCAACCAATGCTAATCCTGCTTGTGTGGAGTTGGTATGTTGGGGAGCTGACAGTTGCTCGCCATTGCTCGGTGATTCTCTCCGGGTACTCCGGCTTCCTCCACCCGTAAAACTGTCATGGTCATGGTTAGCCATTGTGCAGAAATATGTGACCTTAAACACCAATAAATAAATAGTGGCTTCTAGCACTCAATCTGTTAACCAGTTACCCAATGTAACGGCCAAAACCGGCCAGCGCTATTCTCAAAAATCGTCAGTTAATTTTCATTATTTTTTCATTTTTTGTCTCAAAAACATAGGTTATGACCCCTCATTGGAACGAGCTCGTTCCAATGAGGGGTCATAACCTATGTTTTTGAGACAAAAAATGAAAAAAATTAGTTGTTCAAGAATTTTTTTTAAAAGTGTCGTCTGCTTTTCATGTTAGGTAAAGGGTTAACAGAGCCTGAAGGTACTATCAGGGTCTTTTGAAAAGTGTTGGGAGCCCCTTTGTGGGCTCCATGGAAAAATGTTAGAAAGCTCTATCAGGGTTCTATCGAACGTTCCGATAGCTACTGATCTCGATACAAGTGGATTGCTGGAATATTCAGTGCTCTCTGTCAAACAAAATATAGTTGGTTAAATTTCAAGTCCTACAAGGGCAAAATATCATCAGTGAAGAGATTTCCAGGTGAAAAATTAAAGTGATGAGGGAGATTTTCAATGATGAGGGAGGTGCCTGAAAAACAAGTATTTTTATGTCCCTGCCAATTTGGCAAAGGGGCATTAAGTGTTACCCTTGTCCATAGTCCATCTATACAAATGTATGATGTATGTTTGACCCGAATGTGGTTCTGGATAACTTTAGTTTGACTGAACGAAATGAAACAAAATTTTATACTTAGGTTTATAACCACATAATACAGGTTGGGATTGTTAGTGTGCTTGGTCTGATATTTTCTGGCAGAGTTATGGCCCTTTTAAGTGGGGACATTAGTGTCCTGTGAACACATTTGGTGGCCTGCTGTATTGGTGCTATGATTTAATGGGGATATAAGATAACATATGTGAGATCGACTTGATTTGATAATTCTGTGATAAAAGTTAAAAAATTTATAGTAATTTATATATTTTTTATACTTACCAATGACCCAGACATAGCTGGTGCTAACTCTTAAAATATAGGGCCAAACACAAATTTTGCCCCCCAATCCCCAAAATTTGCATCTAAAACTAAAGAAAACATGTCCTGAAAGACCCTCCACACTTCGCCCCTACTGCGCATGCGCAGTGTCAAGGACGTTCCGAAATTGGCGCCATTTATCATTCTAATAACCAGTGCCTGGTAAGCGCTATGTACTCAGCGGGGAGGCAAGAGTTCCCAACTCCTGGGAGGGCCATCCCCGTCTGGGTCATTGGTAAGTATAAAAAATATATAAATTACTATAAATTTTTTAACATTTTTATACTGTACCAATGACCCAGACATAGCTGAATAGTAAAAAGGCTGGAGGGCCAAGGACATAGAGCAAAATGGAATACGCTCAATA
The DNA here is from genome assembly GCA_031216915.1 of Pictodentalium vernedei. NCBI lineage: Eukaryota > Metazoa > Mollusca > Scaphopoda > Dentaliida > Dentaliidae > Pictodentalium > Pictodentalium vernedei. Next base: position 67,033,350 of record CM062294.1, on the reverse strand, counting down.
AAATAAAATAGAGTCATCCCCTGTAGGGAAAAGAAGTAATAGGCCTTACATGTATCTTTCTTATTTATGATAAATTAGAAAGATACAACACCTTCCAAAAATTGAGCTTCATACATCCATGTACTCTATTAATATCCAATAATCCTTATACTAATAATTTTTAAAGTAAGCCAATAATAAAGTAAGTCTAGAGAATAGAGACTCTTATACTCCTAAAAGTGTGTGAGAATTGCATAATCATGTCCGTTGACATATGCAATATTCAAAAGCTATACTTTAAAAACTAAGACTTGAATGAATTTTATAAACTTAAACTTCTCACTAAACAACCATCCCAATAACAGCTCAGAATTACTAACTCCGGAGGAGGTATCCCCTTGTTTTCATAGTAAAAACAGGTGACCCAAAGGAACACCCTCCCCCCCCCCCCCTTTTTCTTGCCCTGGGTCAAATAGCCCAGAGCGAAGAGGGCAGCCGAACGGAGACACTGCCGAAACAGACAGCCTACCTAGCTATAGTAGCAACTGTTAAGTGAATGATATTCTGAGCAGTAGATAATAGACCTAACAATAGAGGCCTCCAGAAATGGACTCGATATTTCTGAGATAAAATTCATGAATGTGGATGGCTGAGCGCAATGAGCAGCCTTCAAAAATCTATAATAGCAACACTATTAATGTAAGCCCAAGAAGTAGAAGAACTCTTACTTCATGAGCCGAAATCTTAAGCACAACTGCTAAGCCAATGATATACCATAAGCAGTACGCTAGTTAATAGAATCGATTAACAATAAAATGGAGCGTAACGTCCTTCTACTAGACATCAAAGACAGAAGAAGCTTACGCCCTTGTAATAAACAGATATCTGTTTATAAATACATAAACTGTACCCGGAAAGAGTAAAGGCCTATGCCCATACGAAGACGGAAGGACCTTAAAATAATAGGTTCCGGATAATAGGAGCCTAACTCTTATGCAACAATCCAACCTAAATAGTAACGGAAGTATTGATTCCGAAACTATGAAAGTGAAAATCATCCATCGATAGTGCATGAAACTCATTGACTCTACAGTAAAAGAGAAACCAACAGAATTACTGTCTAAAAGGTCAGAATTTGAAAACTACTGTTTCCAGAGGCTCAAATGATTACTTAGCTAAATAAGAACCGAAGTTAAAATCCGTATAGGAATTTAATCTAAAGATTCTAAGTCTATTTATCAGAAAGTTACTAACTGACTTAGATGAAGAGACAAAAGACTCAATTGTAAACTATCGTAGAGTGCATAGGTATGAGGTAACATAAACCTATAACCTAAATAACAACAGGCTGCAGTAGATCTTGTGAAACAAGTATACTAAAAAATAGCAATGAGTAGTATGGAGGGATCAACAATATGAACATAATGATCCCTACACCACGACGGAAGAGCCTCCACTTTAGTCGCATAGAATAGCGAAGAAGAGGATCTCCTATAGTAAGAAATCGCGTCCAAAGCTCGTCCAGTACAGTGCTTACAATGCAATACGGACCACACAACGGAATACATGAAGGTTGCGACCTTGCTGGTTGTGATAAAGATGACACAATTTACCCAGTGAAAAAGGATCCTCACATAGAGGAAGATTTCACGTTAAGATCCACAGTAGACAAGAGAGTAAATTACTCATGATCTCTGTGAAGATAGAGATGCTATCAACAGAAATGTATTGTGGTTGTTTATCTTAGCAATACCTGCTAAAACAACAGCGCCGGAGGATACGCGTATCCTATCATTCCGTCCTATAGATCAATAGAACGTTAACAACATTAGCTCAGAGATCTGGACAAGCCAACACATACGTCTGCAATTGATTAGCAAGCTGTGTCATAAATAAAACATCATTGGGCGCTCCCATAGATAGCAAATCTGATTGAATACTTGTTTGTTGAGAGTCCATTCTGACAGCAACAAGCGACCCGTAGGAGAACGGGAGTGCGATAAAACAATCAGACGACCCAGAATATGACGGACCAAAACTGAACTTGGTGTACTATAACCAACAGACGGATTCTTTCCATTAAATTGAATAACGGAAACGAAAGAGTGCCTCCCTGGTTCCGGAGATACGCCACTACTGTCGAATTAAAGGACAGGAATTTGGGCATGCGTTTCTGAATAATGTTCATGCAATGACATAAAGCAAGCCTAAAAAAACATTATTCCGCGGAAGTTAAACTGATAGCTAAAAGACTGCGGAACCCAAAGACCCTGGCACTTCGAATCCGTAGGGATCAGTATATATCCCAATCTGTTTGACTGGCAACCGTCATAACAGCCACACTCGGGTCCGGCAACTGCGGCGGCACTCTCTGAGTCAACCACCGAATGTTTGCCCCAGTCTGAATCTCTTGTAACACTAGATAGACAAGAGAATGTATAAATCGAGCAATTCATGGATTGCCGGAAAGTTGCCGTCGAAGAGAAGCTCCTCCGAGAACGAAGCGACTCTGAGAGAGTTCTTAACCTACTATCCACGCGTGGATGTAGCTAGGGCTGCATCACGTCTAACCAACTCCAATCAGCCACTGAAGGGCGGAGTTATACGTGAACAAACTACTGCCCTCAAAAGAAATTACATTGAGAATAATATCCCGTAAATCTTTTCTTGAAGACGTAATGATAACGCCTCAGTAAGGCGGATTACGTATAATAAAGCGTCTAAGTTAAGTCTACTATACATAATGTCGTTCCCAACATTGAAATTGGAAAAGACATAAACGGCGAAAAAGAATATATGCAGTCTTTAATCAGACCGTCTAGACGCATATGAACTCTCGGTATGCCCTGCTCTGCCAAAATAAACTATTTGTAAAAAGATAAAATGGCAGAAATGAGCCACGCGGACAAGAAACTAAACTATCATGCTTAGTAGCAGGCTTGTATATATATATAAATATGTAGCGTCGAAAAATAAAACACATGTTGTAATGACAATATTGGACTGCGTCGGTAAGTCAGGGACAAAGTCCCTGTACCGATCGAAAAATCCGAGTCCAATGACGCTATAAGTCTCTTATCCAAGATCGCAGCAATGAAGTCCGAAAAATAATCACTGGAAGAAATGCCAGAAGATATGAAAGGCATCTTCCGATACTACTAAAGGGAAAACTCGAAATCTTTCGAATCCCTTTCGCCATCCTGTCGGACCCTATAAAGCGTTCGGTCGTCCGTAGCTTGATGCAACCGCGGACCGCACCGACCCAGCGCCGTCGGATAACTCCTGATTCGACCGAGAAACTGTCAATTGCTGGGATGCTGCGAAACAACTGTGCTAACTCGGATAGCACGTCCGTCACTGAGGCCTGAGGAGCAGCGGTCTTACGATGCATTGCCGCAGGAAGCTCCGAGATCGTTACCCCCGTGCATACTTCCAATATGCGAGCGAACGGAGTGTATAGGCCTCGTGTCCCTTGGCTACCGGATGGCGCGACCTATTCGCTGTGGAATCACTGAATGCCGAAACTGATCGGATACTCGAGGTCACGTAGCCAATGTGCGGTCGTGTGCCCTGCTGTGAGGATGAGGAAGCATTAAAGACAGTCTCTCGGACTGTCAATATAACGGAGCGTCCCGAGCAACGGACATATGCTCCGAATGTAAAATATCTGAACCACAACATGCGGTCCCCTATGTTGTTGGCTTCCTCCGATCTGTCCTCAATCTGCCGTCACTGGGTGAGTACTAAAGTAATTAAAGTGCTCGCATCACCCAAATCTCCTTCCTAGACCGCAACGGACGAACCCGGCAGCCGAACCATTCGATGAATGTACGCTACACCGGGTGAGCTAGCGAATGTCACTCCGTAAGCGATAGACATATTCCATGAGCACTTATTGCCGCTAACTCTTCATTAACTATGACGACAGAGGCACACTTTTGAAAGACATCTCCATAACTCTTCGAACAAGAAACCAGAAATGCTTGGATAGCAAGCATAAAATAATAATATATATAGCGTCGTTCAATAATTCGAAAGTTTGTGTGACATTATTGGACTATGTCGGAACTGAGGGACGATGTCCCTGAACCGAACCAAAAATTTCTAAGTCCACCGACGCTATCAGTTTCTTATCCGGCATCGCAGCATATGTTGTTCCGAAAGGGAAAGCTTGAAATCCTCCGAATCCCTTTCGGTATCCCGTCGGACCGGATGAAACTTTCGGACGTCTGTACCCGCTTCCGCGGAGCGTCCCGACCCAGCATCGTCGGATAAAATATATGCGACAGATTCAGTTGATGCTGGGATGCTGCGATAAACTGTGCTATTAAGGAAAGCACGTCCGTTCCCGAGGCCTGTGCAGTAGCGGACTTACGATGCATTGCCGCTGGAAGCTCCGTGTACGTTGACTCCCGCACACTTCCTATGCGAACGTCCGGAGTCTGCAGGCCTCGAGTCCCCGGCTACCGACCCAGCGCTGTCGGATAATTCTCGATCCGACACCGTTTCTGTCGGCTGCTGGGATGCTGCGATAAGCTGTGCTATGTGCACAAGAATGTCCGGCGTCGAGACCTGCGGAGGCGCAGTCTATCGCTGCTTCGCCGAGGGCAGCTCCGCATCAGATGGCTCCCGCATACTTTTCCTATGCGAACGTCCGGAGTCCATCGGTCTCGAATCCCTGGCTGCCGGATGGTGTGACCTGGTCGCCGAAGAATCCTTGATCGGCGAAGCTGGTAATATATCGGCGGTCACGCAGCCAAGGTGCGGTCGTGTGCGCTGACGAGAAGAGGAAGCCTTAACAGTCTCAGCGGACTGCCTATACAACGGAGCGTCCCGAGCGACGGACGTATGCTCCGCTAGCGACACATTTGTACCACAACATCTGGGGCCAGATGTTGTTGAACGAGAGAGGGGCCTCTCTCGCTTGCCGTCCGGATGGACCGGAACGAGCTATGAACCGGACTAAAAGGCTTCCTCCGTTCTCCCTCCGATCCGCCGTCACTGGGTGTGCATTAAGTTAATTTTATAGTGCTCGCATCACCCCAAAATTCCTTCTAGACCGCAACGGACGAACCCGGCTGCCGAACCATTCGGTGAATGGACGCTACACCGGGCGAGCTAGCGGACGTCAAAGGCCGTCGAACCTACTAGGGTCCTCTTAGGCAATTGGCGTATTACATGAGCACTTTTCCGCTAGCCCTTCATTAAATGTGACGACGGAGGCACACTGTTGGAAGACATCACAGATACATCACCCTAATCTTGATCGTCTGAAATAGAAATTGATAAAGTAGAGTGACCCTGCGGGGAAAGGACCGGAGTGTCCAAATCCCCAACAACATACCGTGACATACGCTTCCCATATTGTCATCGAAATCATACGATACAGAACAGGAGTTAATGCGAGTACACTGACCACATATAGAATGATAATAAGGTCAGAGGAAGACTTCCTCTTAAAACAATTGATCAATATCCTTTCAATGTGAAAAGAAAACAAGTCCTGGTACTCGCACTAACCCCTGGCAATCAAAATACATAATAATAATATGATCCATTAATATAGAAACAAGAGGCCCCACGGGGCCTGAGGGCGCTCACCTGATACTGGCCGAGTCATATCACCAAAATAGCAAGGGATTCTGCCTTGTGGTTATTATCAGTTTTTCAACATAAAAGTGTTTTCTCTACTTAGTAACCCAGAGTGTTCATATGTTAGATCCCCATATTGGGTACTCAATAATTTATCTATTTATTTATTGGAATTTAAGGTCACTTTCTAAGGCTACATCATTACAGAGGCATAATTATAATATCAGGTTTGGTCAATCGTTTATGCCTATTACTGCCCACTTTACAGGGCTTTCAACGCAGGAATTGGTTACTGGGCCCAATTTTATCAATAAACCAGAACTTGAACAAATTTCAATTTGCCGCTTCTAAGAAAACTAAAAAGCAAATATCAAAAGATTCTGAGAGGAGTATCAGAAAAAAAAGATTTTTTAAGAATATTTCTCATACTGAATTAAGTTATACATTGGGCTCCCATAGGGAACCCAAAAACAAAAGCTTCTGAAGCAGTGGTTTGGGAGAAGAAGATTATTCAACGTTATTCCCATTACCTACAGTGTTAAAAAATGATGACTCGGCACTTTTAGTCCTGGAAAAGTACTTATGATAAAACCAATGGCATTTTTTTCACCATTCCTTTCTCCCGGCCCTAAGGAAGCTTCACATTGTATAAAAATTCTCAGTGCCATGTAGTTCTGGAAATATGGGCATTCAAAAAAAAAAAAATTTTTCAGCTCCTGTAGTTGCCGTGGGGGACAGGAAAACAATTTATGGCATAAATTAGGTATTTGTGACCCAATAAGCCCTCATATCAAATTTGGTTCAAATCGACCTCTTGGTTTGGAAAATAAAAATTTTGGTATAATTTGGGCTTCTACAGTGAGCCCAAATATGAACCAAGGGACTTGGCTTTAACAAACTTCACTCTCAGCCCCCCCCCCCCCCCCCCCCCCCCCCCCCCCCCCCCCCCCCCCCCCCCCCCCGCCTACGAATGCTGTACATCAAATATCAAAAGATTTTGACTGGTGGATCTGAAAAAAAAATTTTTTTTAAAGAATATTGCTCAGGGTAAACAATTTTCGGCATAAATTAGGTACTTATGACCCAATAAGCCCTCATATCAAATTTGGTTCAAATCGACTTTTTGGTTTGGAAAATAAAAATTTTGGTATAATTTGGGCTCCCACAGTGAGCCCAAATATGAACCCAGGTACTTGGCTTTACCAAACTTCACTCTCAGCCCCTAAGAATGCTGTACATCAAATATCAAAACATTTTGACTGGTGGATCTGAAAAAAAAATTTTTTTTAAAGAATATTCCTCATATTCAACTAAGTTATAATTTGGGCTCCCACAGGGAGACCAAATATGAGCCGAAGGACTTGACTTGAACAAACTTGAATCTCACCTCCCTAAGCATACTGTATACCAAATATCAAAAGATTCTGACCGGTGGATGCGAAGAAGAAGATTTTAAAAGAATATACCTCGTATTGCACTAAGTTACAATTTGGGTTCCCAAAGGGAGTCCAAATATGAACTCAGGGACTTGGCTTGAACAAACATCAATCTCACCCCCCTAAGGATGATGCATAGCAAATATCAAAAGATTCTGATTTGTGGATCCGAAGAAGAAGATTTTTAAAATATATCCCTCATATTGCACTAATTTGAACATTTGGGTTCCCATAGGGAACCCAAATATGGACCGAGGAATTTGATTTCTACAAATATGTGAATCAATGTTCCAAAGATGTTATATGTAAAATATGAAAGCTTTTAGAGCAGTGGTTTGGAAGAAAACAATTCTTTATTTTTTTCCCATTGCCTACTGTGTTAAAAAATACTGACTCAGCACTTTTTCAGAGTCCCGAAAAAGTACCCTATGATAAAACCGATAGCAATTTTTTTTTACCAATCCTTTCTGTTGGTCCCAAGAAAGCTTCACACCAAATAAAAATTCTCACTGCCGTGCAGTTTTTGAGATATAGGCGTTTTAATTTTTTTCTATTTTTAGCTCCTGTGGTTCCCACGGGGCTACAGGAAAAAAAATTTCTGCATAAATTAGGTACTTATGACCCAATAAGCCCTCACATAAAATTTGGTTCAAATTGGCCTCTCGGTTTAAAAAATAGAAATTTGGGGTGGGGCCAAAATTTTTGCTCCTCCCATAACATCGCCAAGTATACACCTACAAACTTCTCTTGAACAAACTTGAGTCTACACCTCAAAAGGAAGCTGCATACCAAATATCAAGTCTCTGCTATTGCTGGTTCTTGAGAAGAAGATTTTTTAAGAATTGGAGCATTTTTGCCCCACCTCTCTGCTCAATATGAGCCGAAACCTAATTTGCCCAAAAATCAAAATGCCGCTATATAACCCCTACTCACATGAAATTTCATTAACATGCGGCCAGTGGTTTGGAAGAAAAAGACCCAAACACCACCTTCACGCCGGACGACGGACGACGGACGACGGACGCCGGACGACGGACGACGGACGAAAAGTGATCAGAAAAGCTCACCCTGACTTTCAGTCAGGTGAGCTAAAAATAATTGAAATCAAAATATTTTGAAAAAATATTTTTTCAGAACAGCCCAAGTTTCTGAAAAGTAACGTTGAGCCCCAATGGATCCCAAGCCTAAGTGTGGACAAAAATTTTAAAAATATTTTAAACAATTTATTCAACACTTACGAACAATAATAATGTATCTAGTTATGATTAAAATAACATAAAGATATTATTATTTAGAAATCCCCCCCTCACACAGAGGGCTGTTGTAAATGTAAACAATGAGTGTAAAAACACTAAAATAAGACTCCAGGCACCCAGGCCCGAAATCAGTTACCAAAAATACACCATCTGATGCAAAACAGAGACTTCCAGGGAAGAAACTGCAGAACATCAGATGGTAGATGCAGAACACAACGCCTAACCACCCGTAGGTGAAGACGTAAACATGGGGAAAGAACAGAATTCATTCTGTTATTCAGCTAAAACTCCCAAGAAATTTTAGTAATAATAATTACAGAAACTATGCCAAAGCATGGGAGAATAGCAAGGGGGAACTTAAAGGACAGGGAGAGAGGAAAAACACTTGAAAAAACAGTGTAACTAAATAATCAGAATGACAACAAAATGGCTGCTGCCTTGAAAATAGGTAACTTAACATAATTTCATTAAAAAATTTTAAGTTACAGCCCTGATAATATTCTGTCACACATTCTTTTCCTCTCCTCCTTTTCTATCCTCCTTAGAATCACCATTTCACTAATATTTATGTGTCTGGCATCATTTAAACTGAGATTTAAAAGCACAAAGATCAGTCAGATGTTAACTGATGAAGGGCCAAACTTAGAATGATAAATGGCGCCAATTTCGGAACGTCCTTGACACTGCGCATGCGCAGTAGGGGCGAAGTGTGGAGGGCCTTTCAGGACATGTTTTCTTTAGTTTTAGATGCAAATTTTGGGGATTGGGGGGCAAAATTTGTGTTTGGCCCTATATTTTAAGAGTTAGCACCAGCTATGTCTGGGTCATTGGTACAGTATAAAAATATATTTTTCTGCAAATTTTATATATGTTGCGAATCTGCAAGACATGTGTAACTATATCCTAAAGTTTCAACTCTCTACATTAGAAACTGTGGGAGGAGTTGATTACACCATGAAGGTACCCTTAATTAAACAAGTTATTCATGATTGAATTTTGGGATGAACAAAATCAAAATCAAAGTCCATAAAATGCAATAACTCCTACAATAATACACTGCATAACATCTGCCTTGTACTGTGACTGTGGGTAGACATCAATAGGATAGACTTGCATACCAAATATGAAGTCATTCCATTGAGTACTCTACAAGTTATTCATGAATTAATTTCAAGGCAGAAATTTTAAGTCCATAAAGGGCAATGACTCTGGCAACAAAATCTCGCACAACACCTGCATTTCACTAGGGTATACAGCAATATGATGCACTCGCATACCAAATATCAAGTCACTCAACCAAGTACTTTACAAATTATTCATGACTGAATTTCGGTACATATAGATGGACAGACAGATGGACTGACAGAAGGACAAGGCGAATCATATATAACCCCGCTGGGAGTGGGGGTATAAAAATATAGTCCTTCACAATCAAAGGTGATAACTGTGGAATTACTAGCACTAGGAGTGTGAAAATCAATTTTGTCTTCAATTTGTGATGATAGGAAGAACTTTCTAATTCTGAATTGTTCTTCCCAAAAGAAAGAACCATAAATAAATAGAAAATTATGTCCCCTAGAAATCTGAAAACCAAACAAAGCTTTTATTTTGTGGTCATAAGAAAAACTGCAAAATTTTAAATCAAACCACCAACAGGTGATAAGGTCATGATGTGGAAACAAAAAAAAACAAGAGGCCCCATGGGGCCTGAAGCACCCACCTGACCAAAGTTGTTTAACCCTTTACCTAACGAATTGCCTGTATCCGCCTGCGTAATATGCAAATTGAGCTGTTGAAAAAATAAAATGTTTCAAAATATTTCAACAAAACCATATCATGTGACCACTCATTGGAACGAGCTCATTGAGCTCGTTCCAATGAGGGGTCACATGATATGGTTTTGTTGAAATTTTTTTGAAAAAATTATTAAAAAATGGTATTTAAAATAATAAATTTTGATATCGTCTGCATTGAGTAAAGGGTTAAAGAAGGATTTAATTACCACCTATGGCTAGTCAACACAACAGAGGAATAAAGTTATTTAATTACTTATAACAGTGCTGTCCATGCCAGATGATTTTTCTAGTACAGTGGAACCCTGTTAACTGAATATCCACTTTGCCAATGAAAATTACTCAATTAACAAGAGTATTCAATTAACAAGGATTGTGCTCCATGCATGAGCTCTGTCACAAGATAAACTAGATTAAATGCCTGTACTGGATGTACTGAGGCCAAATAGGTCTATAAACAAAAAAAAAACTGAGGAGATTCAAGGTAATTTCCCGACAGGTTACAAGATTTTTTATTCAATTAACAGGAGTTTACTCTACAACCTATATTCAATTAACAGGTCGAATTTGTACTGGAGATATGGTAAATGGTTTTGTGTTGGGAAATTATATTCAATTAACAGGGTTATTCAGTTAATAGATATCCAATTAAGTGAGCTCCACTGTATTGGGATGCTACTACAGAAATAATGCCCAGATTTACAGTAATGGAAAACTACAGTTAAAACTAGAAGTCCTGTCACGAATAGTGCGCTTATGTAGGCTTAATTGCGCGTTGGAATTGCGCGCAATTGCCATATCGAATGGCACCCAAAGCACGGCAGGTTCTCCTGGTTACTCATAGCAAACACAGGCAATGTTTCTGCCAATGGACCTCCGGGTTACCCGGAGGTCCATTGGCTGAAACATTGCTTGTGCACAGGCCATATGTACATAATTTGAAAGCTTTACTTGGGCCATAACGCGCACATTAACGCGCATATCAACGTGCTATTTATGCGCATTTCATGACAGGACTTCTAGTTTTAACCGTAGGGTGTTCAAATTTCAACCTTGGGACTTAACTTGAAGAAACTTGAAGTATGTTGTATACCAAATATCAAAAGATTCTGACTGGTGATTCTGGAGAAAAAGATTTTGAGAATATTACCAATTTTGCACTATGTTAAAATCCCCTCCCACCCCACTCAACCATAGGGAACATTAATAACAACCCAGGAACTTGAACTGAACAAACTCCTAAGATCTAACCTCCCTAAGGATATGCTGTATACCAAATATCAAAAGATTCTGACTGATGGATCTGAAGATGATTTTTCAAGATTATTCCTCATATTGCACCAAGTTAAAATTTGGGTTCCCTTAGAATGCCCAAATATTACTCGGGCACTCAATCTGAACAAACCAGGATCTGTCCCCCAATCCCCAAGATGTTTTATACCAAATATGAAAACATTCCTACTGCTAGATCTGAAGAAGATTTTTTTTTAAAAAGGGGAAGGGGGGCAGAAAAAAAACTTCTGACACAACGTCTCATTTTTTGGTATTGCCATTTTTTGGACCTCTCACCCCACCCTTGTTTGCAATATTTTCCGATAAATTTTTTACACCCACCTCACCTCGCACATCAAAAGCTTATGTGTTGCAGATAAACAGAATCTGAATGGTTTTGCAAGTCGATATAATATGTAATGTGATGTACATGATCAATACCATCAATGCATGTTCAATACCTGTCACCAGATATAACTCAAACAATTAACTGGTAGAGTACTGGAAGCCAAGACACGTTGCTCTGTCACATTTGCTTGGAGAGTGCCCAGATGTGACAGAGCAATATTTGATGAAAAAACTCTGTGTCCTGTGTCATAAGAAAATTGTTTTAGAACTCTACCAGTTAAAGATGACACCAGATCTGATAAGGTAATTCCAGTACCAGTAACAAACATATGAATATTGATATTTCTGTTATGATGTTGAATCAGGTTGAGTGATATTTTATCAACAGCAAGCTGAAGTAAAGGCATACTGCAGACGATTTTATCATTTCCTTCTCTTTCATTTTCATGCCAATCAATAAACAATCAAAGTTTTATTTATTTCCTTATGATTACAAAAGACTGAAGGCATATAACTGTCTTTATCAAAGATTTCCTATGCTGGACACTGTGGTGGAATTCACAATGGTGAACTTGGGTTGCTGCCACAACTCTCAAGTTAGCTCAAGACAGTTAGGCTATGCACGAGAGTAACAATTGTAATCTCACAACAGCATTCAAAGGGAATATCCAGGGATATCTTAATTTTTCTGCAATCTCTGTGTATTACCTGAGTTTGAATGTGGAAACTGGTTGCATAAATTATGAAAACCCATGTACTGCTTTCAAAGTAGACACAGTTTGGAAAAAAATGCATGCATTTTTTTTCCATTGTCCACATGACAGCCACCCCTGTCTCCACATGAGTTCCAGTGACAATCACCCAAGTTTCTTGTCATTGAATGCATATATACTGCTCAGAATGCCTTATGGTTGGTATGCAAATACATGCAATGCATGGTGAAGCTGTTTTGGAACAAAAATACACAAAAATGAAAGTGTCAATGACACTCTAGCTCAACTTGTTAAGACATGTACATGTATAGTATGTGACACAGCAATGACAAACATCTAGGTAATG
>CM062294.1:66875549-67020515 GCA_031216915.1 Pictodentalium vernedei | reverse complement strand
GTGTTTTTAGTGGATTTGGGAAATGTAATGCATGTTATGGGTTAGATAACTAAGTTACAGAATATTTGCATTTGAAGAGAGTGCATGGAATGTCATTTTTGGAAATGCCTGAGTAGTATGTCATGTACCCGGACACCACCTATCAGCAGGACCTCGGAAGTGACGTCATGTCACGTGACCCAGTTACGTCATGTTGTGTTGTCATGGTAACCCGCGTGAGCGGCCATGTTGTGACGTCATCTCCATAGTGATACGTGGTGTGAGTACGCATGCGCAGCGCGTGTTGTTAGGGTGATACGTGTTTCCGTCGTCCATTTTGTATACTTGAGGCCGCCATCTTGGTTTCTATGGTAGCACGTGATTGCTATGTTACCAATGGCTTCTAACAAGACAGGGGTATGTTCGGGGGTGTGTTCCTTTGTAGAAGAGTAAATCTGATTACCACAGACAACCCGACAATATCTCCAAATCACCAAAATCCACCCAAATTCACCGAAATTGACTTTATTTCCCCAATTTATCGGCTTAGCACGTAGTGCTATAGTACTAAGGGGGTACAAAGGGGTGCGTTCGATTGAACAGGAGTAGAATTCTCCCAGAATCCCTTTTTGGATCCCTATCCCATGACGTTTTTCCCATTAAAAGACACGTTCCTTTGGTCATTACCCAGAATTCTCTGCTTCTATCTATATATGCAATAGTTTACGTCTATCTGGCCATGTTCCTTTGTTCTAGAGTATACTCCAGTAGCGTAGAAGAGCCTATCAGTTGGAACAGCTTTGCTTATATTACTATATTTAGCTATTTCTGGTCTATTCTTGTTAGTTCTGACCCTATTCTAAGTACTCTTGTTGTTTCATTTATCTAGATCATTTATATAAATTATAACTAACCAATCAGATTGCTTGATTTCCCATAACTGTACTTAATCGTATAGAGTTATCTCCCCTTATTACAACGAAGTTGTATCAGATTCTCATCACATCTATATCCAATGGCAATATCCCCGGGCACCCCAATTCGGCACCCCTTTTTTGAAAAACATATGATCTTCGGCACCCCTTTGTTGTCATATGTGCTTATGTGAAAAAGCACAATGTGACACAATGTGCCCTAGCACAAAGGCACAGGATTTATGTGCCGATATGTGCTTATGTGAAAAGGCACAATGTGACACAATGTGCCCTATCACATAGGGCACATACGGTATTTGAGGATACCTATTGCCTGGTATTGTATTATTCGAGGATACCTACTAGAGAATCCCTTTTTTGTCATATGTGCTTATGTGAAAAAGCACAATGTGACACAATGTGTCCTAGCACAAAGGCACATGCTTTATGTGCCGATATGTGCTTATGTGAAAAGGCACAATGTGACACAATGTGCCCTATCACATAGTCACATACGGATATTTGAGGATACCTATAGCCTAGTATTGTATTATTTGAGGATACCTATCTAGGATACCTTCTGGAGAATCCCTTTTTGTCATATGTGCTTATGTGATACTACTTGCCTGGAAAACTGTGGAGCGGAACCATACTTCCAAAACCAGCTCGCTCATATAACGTTAATATGTCGACGTTGACTTCTGACATCATTCCCCGTATTAGACCGTGTTGTGAACAATAGCTTCGTAATCAGCTATTTGATGGTGATTATGTGATATATATGTGATATATGTGATGTGTGATATATGTGATATATATGTGATATATGTTCATTCAATGTAATTATTTAAAAACACCATTCGATTTTGCTACAAAGCCTCACCCAATAATTTCTCGATAATATCTCTTGGAGCTTTTCTTACTCTCAGTGTCCACCTTATTTCTTTTCCACTCTTATAGTGGTTAAAGGTGACCATCGACGGTTGTGACACATATGGCCTTCGGTACCTCATAGGTTCTCAAAGCACTCCCACTTCCGGCGCGCATCTTGTGGCTTGACTTTTCAGGATAGGTGATTATTCAAAATCTCCCCTCCCCCAAATTATACAATTGTTGAGAGCTAATATATTTACAAGTCGGCATCTTTTTAATCCTTTTACCTCCACGCCCACTTTAGCCATATATGGAGGACCTCTGTACGCTTGTATCCGAGGTTTTTTAATAAAATTTATCACATACTTTAAACTCTATCATCTGATTAACTGTTGGAAAGGGCTCCCTGAGCCCTTTCCAACAATTAATCAGATGGTAGGTTTAATCTGGCATACCAGAACGTACAAATAATTATTTATTTATTTATTTATTTATTTGTGTTTAAGGTCACATATTTCTGCACAATGGCTAATCATGACCTCGACAGTTTTACGGGTGGAGGAAGCCGAAGTGCCCGGAAAGAACCACCGAGCAACGGCGAGCAACTGTCAGCTCCCCAACATACCAACTCCACACAATCAGGGTTAGCATTGGTTAAAGACAGGTGCACCATCGACGTGCAGTACGCCTTAGTACACAACGTCACCGTGCCCCCACGTGGGCAGTGGAGGTTAAGTGTCTTGCCCAAGGACACAACGCGGTTGCCGCAGGTGGGATTCGAACCGAGGACCTCTCGGCTTGCAGCCTGCACCTCTACCTACTGAGCCACCGCGCCCCTGTACAGATAATCATCATAAGATAGGCGACTATAGTCGCTTTCGGCAGCGCAATTGTTAAATTCTACTATCGTTTTTATCAGATATTTCCTTAAATCGGTTCGTGTTTTTTACTTCAACACGCGTCTGCTGGATGTCTGGCAAGAGTATTTTTAATTTTCAATGACAATTTACTGTACGAGACACAGAGATTGAATTTATTTTCAATTTCAAATATTTATACAGTTCACAATCTAACTGCGAAAGGTTACTGAATCAACTGTGAGACGCTACTCTCAAAGAATACATAAATAACCAAGGTCTTACTTGCCTTAGCTGATTCGGTAAATCATTGAGAGGGTAGAACGTGTATTCTGCCCCATTCTAATAACACGGTGATTATATTATATATGATTTGTGATGCGCCAAGCCCAAACAACAACTTGTTTTACGTTTTAGTTGAAATATTGTTAAGAAAAGTGTATATATTTTTTATTTAATTATATCGTTGATGATTTTAAGTACAGAAATTAAGATTTTGTTTGTGTTTGACATTATTTTTTAGCTTTTGAATACGATAACCATGGAAAATGGTATGGGTTCAAAATCGAGTATGAGATCCATTATTGTTAATTACAGCTTGAAAACGCCTTCTCTGCTCCCAGTCAGGTTTCAGATGGTCCTTTGTGGGATGTTGTTCCATTCTTGGACCAGCATGGCACCAAACTCCTGGACACTTCTTGGTTGCACTGGACGGGCTGAAATTGGAAGCTGCAACTCATTCCAGACATGTTCGATTGGATTGAGGTCAAGGGATCTTGCTGGCCAGTCCATACGCTCAATCCCCTCCCTCTGTCGGTACTCCCGGACAGCATGGGCAACATGAGGACGGGCATTATCGTTCATCAGAATGAATCTATGACCCGCTGCACCTGCATACAATCTGACGTGGGCATGCGTCCAGGATCTCATCAATATACCGCTGTGCAGTCAATGTACCACGGTCAAGGACACAGAGCTCTGTACGTCCATCCCAGCTGATGCCGCCCCAGACCATTATTGACCCTCCGCCATAGCGGTCATGATCAGCAATGTTGGCTGCATGGAATCGCTCGATCGGAGACCACCTTCGTCCAACCTTGCGCCGATAGTCTGCGTCGAAACATTTACCCCGGATGCATTCTGAAGGTCACTGCGAAGCTGGATTGCTGTGGCAAAGCGGTTCCTACGGGCCTGAATGATCAAAAACCGGTCTTCAACTGCAGATGTTGTCCTGTCTCTGCCACTACCATGTCGTCTGACTGGTGTGCCGTACTGCTGAAATCTTGCCCAGGCTCTGGTGACCACCGTATGGTGCACACCAAGGGCTTCACCAACCTGACGATGGGTTGCCCCTTGTTCCACCCTCCCTACAGCCCGCCACATTTCTGCTTCAGACAAATGTCTTTTTGCATTCGCCAAATATTCAAACATTAAATCACAAGGGTTTATGTTAAAATGAAGACTGAATACCTACACATCTCATGTACATGTAGACAGTATACGAAAACATCATGAAAATCAAGGGGTACGTGCTTTCCACGATTGTCATGAAAAGTCTGCTTGTCAAGAGAGCAAATGTAAATACTGGGGACCATCTCAGTACATTCCTCAATCATATCCACCAAAAATGTCGCAAATGTGTCAAAAGAAAATTTCACAATGATGTGTCAAATATGTGGTGCTTAGCAAACTTTGAGTAGTATAGGTTATCTCCACTGATTCCATGAACTCTTTTATGCTGTGGAGATTAATATGAATTACTTCCGGTTGAAGTGCAAAATTCTTTATTTCTGAGTGTTCGTTTGTGTACATTGTGATTCAATTGAATAACCTTGTCAAAACTGTGATCATATTAATGGAAAAAGTCTACCGCGTAACTGTGTGGTTTAATTACAGTGCAGTCGCAGTGGACTGGTCGTAATCCACGCGTGGGCAGTGATAATCCACGCATGCATTTACCAGGTAATACAAATCATCACCAGCAAAACTTTAATTAATGAAGCACCGGTCTGTACCCGGTCCTTCATTAATTCAGTTTTTGATGATTATTCCTATGATTAGTGTTTGAAATCTAATATTAATGCGCCCGTGGAAATACTGCCCACCCGTGGAAAGTGACCAGTCCACGGCGGCCGTACTGTACAACGACAAAGTTTTCAACGGTCATGTCGTTGATTTGTGTGATGTGCAGTGTACGAGCCAATGTGATTGTGGTGTCATATTGATTGCCAAGCACACTTTTCCTGGGGAGAACACATCGAGACCACACTCCACCAACCCAATCCCGACTGGGGTGAGATGATGTCTGGGGTCCCAATGTATTCCGTGGTGTTCGACCCTAGGCGAAATTTTACTATGCGCTATCAATCCGAGCCGTAATGTTTACAGTACCGCTAATACCAACTGGTAGTAGTTAGTCCAAGAATTTAACGACAACTCACTTTTCGATAGACACTCTAGCCAAGTTGCTTTCCGATAGCTTTAAATGACATGCCTGTTGCATGCATGCTAACGATTTGCCATCTTAGTGCCTCTGACAGTCTCCACCTTGCCGTGTCAACATTTATTGATAAAAGAAGTGACAAACTTTCTTATCGTATACCTAGGTATTGCATGTGGGTGATAGTGTTTTTTGTGACATTCGTGGGAAGCATGCTTCACGTGGACAAGGGGGTGTGTTTGGGGTACGCTATCAACCAGAAACATCATGTTTCACCAGATGAAATGTACTGCAAGATACAGCAATCATTAGAACATAATAGTCAGTAACAGCAACTTCACTGTCATGAAACATTTCAGGGGGTGCTTAATTAAGTTCCAAGTGCATATATACCCAACTTGAACTGGAAGCTTAGTGCATCCGTTTAATCGAAGAACGTGGGCCCCAAAGTGTGCTGTCACGCCATGGAATATATGGAAAAACAGGCCTTCTTTTAAGACGCGCGTCCTCAAGCACTCGAAATGAGATGGAAGAGAAAAAAAAATCAAAATGCGTTTCAAAATGGCGTATAATTTCCGGAGCCCCGTTGCCTTACCAGTCGACTTTCTGTCTTCGAATAGCAGAAATGGACTATGATTTTTAGGAAAAAAATCCGTCAGACCCTGAAATATTCTGCGAAAAAAAGCTTTTGGAAGAAGGCGCATAACCCAAACCGCCCCCCCCCCCCCCCCCCCACCTATCCCCCCCCCAACCCCAGCCTCCACCGTCGCCATCTTGCGGTCGCTTTGATTTAAGCCATCGACCAACTTCAGACCGAGCGGCACAATATTTGTTTTAACTCCAACAGTTGAAGGGAGATAACTCGATATTTCGAGAGAATTTCGGAACTTCATAATAAAGATAAATTTCCGTGACCTCAGTGTGATGACCTCGTTAAATTGATGCCTTATGATCTCATAAATCTCGTAAAGCATGCAGCTGAAATTTCTAGCTTTCGCTCAGGGGTACGTATTTTAGTTTTCGCAGTTACGTATTTCATGAAACACAAAGGCGCACTCATCCTAGTGGATGTGTATGTACACTTTCATCCCTGGGTTGGATGTTCTCATGGATGATTTCATGTTAGTCATAGTCACGCGACCCAGTTACTTCATTTTGGTTCGTCATGGTAGTCACGTTGGAACACCATTGGTGATACTTGGTGTTAGTGCGCATGCGCAGCGCGAGTGGTTAGGGTGCATCGTGTTTCCGTCGGCCATTTTGTTTGCTGGGGCCAGTCATCTTAATGACACGTGGCTGCTATGTGACCCAAAACCCTCTAATAAGAAGGGGGTGTTCGTAGGGCGTTTGGATTCAGTACATCCAATTACCCCAATGGATCCAACGGTTGTTATTTGGCTCGGATTCTCCGACAATCCTCGGTTTTTGTCTATCCAGACTGACTGACATGTGGCCGCTTTAAGCTTAGAACCTGGTTGTGTGCTCTGGAGATGTGTTTGACGTCATATCAGTATGACTAATTACCACAAACAACCCCAAACTATCCCAACTTCCTCCCATGTCATTAAAAATCACCGAAACGAACTTTATTTGGCTTCGATTCTTCCAAAATCTTCTTGATAAGAGTAGCACGCAGTGTTATAGCGATTTTGCAGTCATGAAGATATCCCTCGGTAGTAGGTCTAACCTCAAGTCACTTGTATCCTCATTTGAGTATTTGGGCACTGAAGATGGCGGTTGTTTTGGGACTGTTAGTTAGGGAACTACTATTGAATGTTTAGGGCCATGAGTACATTCACCAATGGGGTATAATTTATCATCCCTCATATCCTCATCTGGATAACATTTACGGCATCTCTCTTACAAGAATCCCTTTATATCAAAAGTCTCTGGTTGGAGAATCCCTTTTTTTCGTCGTTCGTATGAGGCCATAAGGACCATGAGGAATCCCTCAGTGACGCACAGTTCATTCCCCATATCCTCATCTCACGAGGGCTATGGGGAAATCCATGAATAATCTATCATTCCCCATATCCTTATCTGGCTATCATTTATGGAATCTGACGGAATCCCACTTACAAGAATCCCTTTCTTCGATACGTCTCTGGTTTTACAATTTTTTTTTCGTCGTACGAGGTCATGCGACCATGAGGAAATCCCTCAGTGAGGTCTAACCCACCATTCCTCATATCCTCATCCCATGTGGTTTATGGGAAATTCCTTCAATGAGGTATAATTCATCATCCCTCATATCCCCACCTGGATATGATTTATAGAATCTCACTTTTGTGGGTTACTTTCAAAATGTTTGGCTCCGCCCATTTTTCAGAGTGACTGCATGCATGTATGAACTTCGGGAATGCATTGTGGGTAAAAAATGCAATTTTCAGAAATTATGAAAAATGCTCTATGTGACCCCTGGATGATCCCAGTGTGGCTTTGAGCCATTTTTGAATCTCCAGCGAACTTCAACTCGTTTGGTTTGGGCCCCAAACCCACAGGTCATACCGTGTTTAAGATAGGAGCGTGATATACTTTCAAAAGTTTAGGATCCGCCCACTTTTTGAGTGTAGAAAGCAGGCCCGTCGGAACGAAATTTATATTGGGGGGCTGATATTGCTAATTTGGGTGAACTGGCTCATACTAATGGGTATGGGGTATCCAGAAGGCATCTGGCACGAGTGCTGAAGGCACAAGCTTTTTGAGGGGGGGGGTGGAGGGGGGGGGGGGTTTACTCCCCCAGAAAAATTTTTGAAAAGGGCAATCAAAGGAAGCATTCTGGTAGCTTTTGAAGCAAAAACCTCTTGATTTTTTTAAACGGCAAAAGTTGTTTTTTTTAACAAAATGTTTCAAAAATCCCAATAGAACCCCTAACATTTGGGGACGGTTCTCACACCGGACTCACCTGCAGGCCGTGGCCGTATTCCGTCATGCTAAAAAACAGTCAGGCCTTATGATGGATTCATTAGTTTTATCATTACGCCAACGGTTGTCGTGGTCTTCTGAGCTGCCAAAGGAATTGCTCAAAACGTTTGCACATCAACATATGCAGGTGTATGTTATACATTCAGTGATACGTTCATAATTCTAATCCAGGGGCGTAGTAAGCTAATTTTATTGGGGGGAGAGGTAGGACCTATATTCCCATGACGCGACGCGTCAACCGAGCGGCGAGTGGGGGTGAACACGAGAGGGGATATCCTCCGTCTCGTTGGTGGGGGGTCCGGGGGGGGGCCTTCCCCGGGAATTTTTTTTTAATTTAAGATGTACAAATATGCATTCTGAGTGATTCTGAGCAAATACATCGTCAATAAGGAAATACGTCAGCTCTCTGGTCAATTCAGCGTGATTTCCGAGCAGAATGACAGGAATAGTGAACATGCAATGAATTACCCTGTGGTTGGTTGGGGTTTAACATCGCTTTCCACAATTAGGCGAAAACACGACTGTCAGTTTTATTGGTGGAAGAAAGCCCACATGGAACCCACTCAATCCAGTAATCATTAACAGTAATGTCGGAATATGGTAATCAGTGGGCATCCCGTGTGGAGAAACCACCAACCCAGCCCAGGTAAAGCCTACTTTTGACAAATTCGTGGGGGTGGGGGAAATATCTCCCTTACCCCCCTCCCCCCCCCCCCCCAACCGGTTCCTACGCCACTGTTCTAATCTGAGTTCAATATTGTAATGTCCAGTTTTATTCAGATTACATCGGTTGCTCCCATCATGGATACACTAACGACGAAATATGAGCAAATTATTGGGGGGGGGCTGCAGACCCCCCCCCCCTCCACCCCCCCCCCCTCCACCCCCCCCCCCCCCCCCCGGTTCCGACGGGCCTGGAAAGACATGTATGAAATTCGGGAATGCATTAGTGGATCATAGAATACGATTTTCTGCAATTCTGAAATATGCTCTCAATGACCCATGGGTGACCTCAGTGACTTTGAACCATATTTTGAACCTCCATTAAGATCGAATCATTTGGTGTAGGTCTCTGGTTCAAACGTTAGCATGCTTGAGATATGAGTGTGGTCCACTTCCGAAATATTTGGCCCGCCTACTTTTTAGAGTGCAAAAATGCTTGTATTTCGGGAATGCATTAACCCCAATGCAAAAATGGCGATGCTTTTGGCCATTAAGGTGTCATGATAACCAGTTGATCAATAGAGATTATTACCATTATGTGGATGTACAAAATATGTATCCGAGTCGAGCTCCGGGTTCTAAGGGCAGATCATGACGAGTCGAAGACGAGTCGTGATCTACCCTTAGAACCCAGAGCGAGACTCGGATACATATTTTGTACATCCACATAATGGTAATAATCATTTTATCTTACAATATATTGGGGATAAGTCAAGAATGTAGACGAATATATAACGAACTATTTTTTCGTACGGATAAACAAAAAGAGAAAAAATGGAAAAAAAAGTGCTTGTATCCGACCCCTTGATACAACATCTGTATCAGGAGGTCGGATACATGACAGTTGCGGAGTTAATACAGACAAAATACATGTTGATTGTAAGATAAAAAGGAAATCCAGACTGTGAATGATTGTTTGCAATATACCAGTTGTTTGTGGAGACTTGTCGAGGAAAAGTGACAAATTATTCACTTTTAAAAATTCCGTTTGAGTTCTTTTTCTGTCCAATTTACGACAATTACTCCCCTTGGACCATTAACAGAACGAAACGTCCACCTAAGATCGATATGTCAGAAACAGATGGATTGCTTTGTATAACAATAAAAATGGAATTTCGAATTAAAATTTCTGACTTTTTTCGTATTCTGATGCCAATTTTAGTTATTAGTCATACCTCATTGTTATTCATTTACAAGTGTAAATTTTGAGTCTTGTGACGTTTTGACCAACACCAACTGCAAACAATTATTCATAGACTGGATGGATTTCCTTTTGATCATGACATCTTAACCCTTTACCTAACATGAAAAGCAGACGACACATGCAAACAAAATTCTTGAATAATTATTTTTTCATTTTTTGTCTCAGAAACATAGGTTATGGCCCCTCATTGGAACGAGCTCGACGTCCCAAAGAGGGGTCATAACTTATGTTTTTGAGACAAAAGATTAAAAAAAACTAATGAAAATTATTACCACTTCACAGGGCGTTCTCTAGTGTTTTAAAGTAATTTTACCTTTACGTTAAAAAACGATAATGCACGGTACGAAAATGTCAAACCATATGTTAACTGGATAACGGCCCGCTAGTTTTTATGAAAATGTCAAACCATATGTTAACTGGATAATGGCCCGCTAGTTTTTTTTCCCATGATAATGGGAGTGGTAATAATAGTAATAACAAGATTTTCTCGGGCTTTTATGGGTTTTTAACGGCCCTCGAGAAATGTTTAACAGCCCTCGGGCTGATAAAGGCCCTCGACTTCGTCTCGGGCCTCTATAGAGCCCTTGGGCTGTTAAACATTTCTCTCAGGGCCGTTAAAAACCCATAAAGCCCTCGAAAATCATGTTATTGTTATATTAATTGACGTCTTGTGAATAGCCTAGTCGTTTTTTTTCCGTTACGTTGGGTAAAGGGTTAATCACGACGAAAGCATGGACATTTTTGCATTGGGGTTATACGCGGCTCATTAAAAGATAAAACTGCATAAAATTATAAATATTTTAACTTCAAGATTTTGGAAGTGTTAAACTCCACACCCACACATAGGGTGCTGGTCAAAATTATACTATACTCTAAAAAAGAGCCTTAAAGAGGACAGGTGCCGAACATTTTGAAAGTGGGTTACTTCCAAAATTCCATTTTTTTTTTATAATTTTTGGATCCGCTCACATTTCTGTGTGATGAAATGCATATCTGAACTTAGGAAGTGCATTAGGGGATTATAAATGCATTTTTGCAATTATGAAAAATGCAAAAATGCACTCAATGACCTGGGTGACTTCAGTTATCTTGACTCATATTTTGAACCTCCATTGAGTATCGAGTCATTTAGTGTTGGTTTCATTTTTATACATCATACCAAGCTTATGTGATGAGTATAATCCACTTTCACTCGCCCACTTTTTTGAGTGTAAAAATACATGTACAGTACGGGGAGAGTATATTACCACTAAATCACCCGCAGAGTGGAGATTCCACCCAAGCAATAATTGCGAATTTCTTGCAAAGCATAACGATCACAAGCAAAGTTTCAGCCAATGGACCTCCGGGTTAAACCCGGAGGTCCATTGGCTGAAACATTGCTAGTGTTTTTTGCCCATATGTACAGAATTTGAAAGTGATACTTTGGGTGATAACTCCACTCCGCGGGTGATTTTGTTACAATCCACTCTCCACGTACTGTATGAACTTCGGGAATGCATTAGGAGTAGATCATATAATGCGATTCCCAGCAATTCTGACACTTGCACACAATGACCTCTGGGCGGCTCCAGTGACCTTGATCCATATTTGAAACCTCCATTGAGTTTCAGCTAATTTGGTGTCAGTCCCAGTTCCATATGTAGGTCATACCATGCTTGAGATATGAGCTTGGCCCACGTCAGAAATTTTGGCCTGCCCACTTTTCTGAGTGTAAAATTTATGCATGAACTTCGCGTTTTAAAATATGATTTCAAGCAATTCTGAAAAATGCACTCTATGACCCTGGGTGACCTCAGTGACCTTGACCCATATTTTGTACCTTTATTGAGTTTCGAATCATTTGATGTTGATCTGATGTCCATAGGTCATGTCATTGTTGGGCTCTGAGCATGATCCACATTCAGAACGTTTGGTCCCCACCTACTTTTTAGTGTAAAAATACATTATAAACTTCGGAAATGAATTAGGGGTTATAAAATGAGATTCTCAGCAATTCTGAAAAAAAATTCATTCGATGGCCCGTGTGTGGGATTGACCCATATTTTGAAACTCCATTGGATTTCTACTCATTTCGTGTTGGCCCCAGGCCCATGCGATGCTTGAGATATGAGTGCGACCTACTTTCAATTTTTTTCCTCCACCCTCTCTTTGGAGTGAGGAAACACACTCGTTCACTTTTTGAGCGTAGAAATATATGAATGAACTTCGGGAATGCATTAGGAGACATAAAATGCGATTTCCAGCAATGCAAAGAAATGCACGCAATAACCCCTGGGTGACCTCAGTGACCCTATTCCACATTTTGAACCCCATATGGTTTCGACAGTTTTGGTGTTGGTCCTCGGTCCATAGGTCATGCCTTGTTTGAGATATGAGCATGACCCACTTTTAAAACGCCTCTAAGGACACCCCAATGCCCCATGAGATTGAAAAACACGGATGGCCGAGTACTAGTGGCTATCTGCCAGTATGTTAAAAAGCAGCGAGATGGGAAGATTCGTATTCGAGTTGTCGTAAGGACGAAGGAAGTAGATAGAAGACAGAAAAGACCGGAAGAAGAAAGAAAAAGACCTACTGGGAAAAGAAAGAGCGACTAAGATTTTTTTAGCACATGCACAGAGTTCAATGGATAGGCAATAATACAACAGGCACATACTGTAGACAATGACTTAATACTTCTCTAAAGGTAGACACCAAGCTTTACCTCTGCTTTCTTGATCATGGAAACTTGAGCACCCAGCAAGCATGTCTACAGGTCGTAATTGTTATAGATCCCTATTGATAATATTAGAATTGACATGTCCTCCGTTAATGATATTAAAAAATAATGCTTGAATGAGAGTAAGCAGACTTTGGCTGGATGATAGCTTGTTTGCACTGAGGCACCTTTGAATGTGTCTGTTACATGTTTACAAATACTGTTACACGGATCTATTTTTAGCTCACTGCTTGTTTAATTGGGTCGCACTTGCTTGCTTGAAATAAAGCAGAATGATCTATAAACTTAATAAGATGATATAATTGAGCCAATCAGAAATTAGTGGAACAAAAGAGCATTGGAGATTTTTTCTCTTTCTGGAACTTTCCATCTAATTATTATATATAAACCTCTGTCAGCATACCTGATGGAGATTATTACAGGACAGCAGAAGGTAAGATTATTTTGAAGATTTTCGTGACATTGGCTATTGAATCATTTTGTGTTGGAGGATGTTTTTCAAAATTTGAAGAGAATTTATTCTTCTTGTAAACCAAGATTTACTCTTGTGAAAAAACAGGATTCTACTGGATTTTTATTTATTTATTTATTTATTTATTTATTGGTGTTTAAGGTCACATATTTCTGCACAATGGCTAATCATGACCATGACAGTTTTACGCGTGGAGGAAGCCGGAGTATCCGGAGAGAACCACCGAGGAATGGTGAGCAACTGTCAGCTCCCCAACATACTAACTCCACACAAGTAGGGTTAGCATTGGTTGAAAACAAGTGCACCATCGACGTGCAGTACGCCTTAGTACACATCGCCACCGTGCCTCTACGTGAGCAATGGGGGTGAAGAGTCTTACCCAAGGACACAGCGCGGTTGCCGCAGGTGGGATTCGAACCGAGGACCTATCGGCTTGCAGCCTGCACCTCTATATCCGGAGCCCCCCCCCCCCCCTCCCCCACCACCATTTTCTTTTAAACTACATGTGATGCCAATCCTGTTGGATATTATTTCCATTTATGTTTTGCTGAGTGCTTTATTAGAATGTATTGGACACTGCTGGATTTTGGTTTGAACTTTTCTCACTGAACATTTCATTATAATTTTTTGGATTCTCTTTCTGTAGATCATTCTAGAACATTGCAGTACCAACTGGGAAGTTTCTTCATGATATCTGTCACTGGGTTTTCCTGAACTGTAGTTTGGACTAACTGTTTTTTCTGTTTTATTGTTCCATAAACCACACATTGGGAAAGATTTTGTATCATTATCTTTTCAATTTTTTTTTCATTAAGTTGCAGAATACTTAACCCTTTATCTGACACGAAAAGCAGACGATACTTGCAAATAAAATTCTTTAATAACTAATTCTTTTAATTTTTTGCGTCAAAACATAGCTTATGGCCCCTCATTGGAACGAGCTCAACGAGCTCGTTCCAGTGAGGGATCATAAGCTATGTTTTTGAGACAAAAAGTGAAAAAAAATAATGAAAATTGGATGGTGATTTTTGTGAATGGCGTGGCCGGTTTTTGCCGTTACGTTGGGTAAAGGGTTAAAATGAGGGTACTGTTGGTGGATATTAGATTTCTTTCTGTTACAGAATTATGATTATTCCACTCCGTAACAGTGATCTGTGGATTTGCAAGTCGGGTACTTTTTTATTTGCCAAGAAATTATGGGTAGAGGTTGATGTCCACCCTACCAACGAGATATAGCAACTAGAAAAGTGATGATGATCTTCGAGATATATATATGAGAAACTGTTCAACACAGTACCCCAACGAAATAAATATAAATAACCAGTTCGGCGCTACAACGCATTGCAAAGCCTTCTTACACTCAAATGACAAATTTGTCAATTTTATTAACTTTGGTTAAATATCATTTAATTGTTTTTTTTAAAGTTTGCATTGGTTATAAAGAGAGCATGTGGCAGCCAAAAGGACCACGCGGAAGGGCCTGAGAAACAGATTTTTAACTATTTTAGGCCTTACATGTATTTCTTTCATTTACTGTCAAACATATCTTTTTCACCAAATATAGAAAATACATAATATTGTTGTCATGGGGTGATGTTGTAAAGATGTGAAAAGAAAAACTTGAAGAAAATTAAACAAAACTGATATTATGATTGTTGTTTACTTTTCTATTTCTAAGCATCCATCCGGGACCCGCCCATTTTGATACTTTCCATCCGGAGTCCTTGAGCCTAGTGTATATTTGGGGGGACGCTTCTCATTCAAAGAACCATGGCGTCCATCTGGGAAGGGTCCATCTGGGACTCGTCTTTCTCGGATGCGTCTATCTGGGAAAAGCCTATCAGGGACACGTCCATCCGGGAAATGTCTCTCTGACAAATGTTTGTCTGGAAACCTATCTGTTATCTCTACCATAGCTCGGCTCTGTCAACCCAAAGGATGATTAACGCTACAACTGAAAACTGGGAAGAACTAAATAGTCGTTCAAGAAGACTCTCGAAAGAGTGACTGCTCGCGAGACTCAGCGGTTCATCCAGGTAATGGATCACCCATCAGGGGCGGCGGAACGATTTTCAAAGTGTGTGTGTGGGGTGGGGGGGGGGGGGGTGGGGGCTGGATCGGACGACGGATGGTCATCGGTATGACGGGGCCGACCATGATTCGACCCGTCGTACGAAAATTTTAAATTCCAGGGTCCCCAACCCCCCCCCCCCCCCCCCCCCCCCCCCCCCCCCCCCCATTTTCATGCACCTGAGCGGATATTTTGAGATTTTTCAGATGTATTTGAAAGATTTCACACTTTGAGAGCCGTTAAAGAACGTCGGTAAAGCAGACAGGTGAGGTCTATTTATCAGCTTTGGCCGTAACGACCAAAGCTGATATATAGACCTCACTTGTATGCTTTACCAGGCGTTAACAGAAATTATACTGCCTGTGGATTATCTTGTCTTGGGTGGATTTGGTACTTGTATGTCTGTAAGATTACGATCAATTTCAGTTAACCAATTTTTTAACAGATTGCATACATTTTAGCGTTGGCTGCCTCTTACTGCAAAAATTATCCGAAATCCATCGAAACTGAACCACTACGAGAGAAACATAGCTGGCGAAAATATGTGGGAGGCTCTGGATCCGCCCCTTGTTTCACCAGTCATGGGTTGTGTTAAAATATATGCATACATAAACATGGCCCCGCAAAAAAAAAATGGGAGCCGAAGCCCCCCTCCCCCCCCCCCCCGGTTCCGCGGCCCCTGCCCATAACTTATAATCTCCTTTCTGATTTTTTAACTGGTAGAGTGCTGGAAGCCCATATTTTGGCTTTATTTTGCAGTGCAGGTACCACACCTGAAAATCTCTATATTATGTGGATGTGCTTCATATTATTGTTTTTGAAGTGAAATTATTTAGTCTGTATGGATTTGCACTGTTACAATTTAGGGTGAGTGTCCATAGGCACTCTCCTATAATTATTACAAGACAAAGTCATATGAACAAATTTTGATGACCAAAAATAATTTAGCACTCTACCAGTTAACTCTAAGAATGTGGGTATCTGGGCTCCTAGCTCCTTGATAGCTGATTGATTGGCGGCTTTTACCCCCAGATTAACCCTTTACCCAACCTTACGGCCAAAACCGACCAGCGCTATTTACAAAAATCACCATACAATTTTCATTATTTTTTCATTTTGTGTCTCAAAAACATAGGTTATAACCCCTCTTTGGAACGAGCTCGTCGAACTCGTTCCAATGAGGGGTCATAACCTATGTTTTGGAGAGAAAAAATGAAAACAAAATAGTTATTCAAGAATTTTGTTTGTAAGTGAAGTCTGCTTTTCATTTTAGGTAAAGGGTTAATTAATACACACCGGACTCAAAATTGGCCAAGCTCGGACCCTCACGTCCTCATGCAGCCAACGGCCTCCATTTGAATGAGACCGTCTGTGACATAAGTCGAAGGAGAAAATCTAGTAGTCCAGAAAGAAGGTACATTTATTTATTTATTTATTTATTTATTTATTTATTTATTTATTTATTGGTGTTTAAGGTCACATACTTATGCATAATGGCTAGTCGTGACATTGACAGTTTTACGGGTGAAGGAAGCCGGAGTACCCGGAGAGAACCACCGAGCAACGACGAGCAGCTGTCAGATCCTCAGCATTCAAACTCTGTTCAAGCACCGCTCAAATAGGGTTACAGCGGTTGAAAACATGTGCACCATCTACGTGCAGTACGCCTTAGAGCACGGCGTCATCGCGCCCCATGTAGACAACCGGGATTAAGTGTCTTGCCCAAGGACACAACGCGTTCATGAAAACCATCAAGAGTGGATTGATATTTAAGAATGGGGTAACCGCGTTGTGTCCTTGGGCAAGACACTTAATCCCGATTGCCCACGTGGGGGCACGGTGGCGCTGTGTACTATGACGTAATGTACGTCGATGGCGCACCTGTCTTCGGCCAATGCTAACCCTGCTTGTATGGAGTTAGTACGTTGGGGAGTCTGACAGTTGCTCGTCGTTGCTCGGTGGTTCTCCCTGGGTACCCCGACTTCCTCCACCCGTAAAACTGTCCGACACGCGGTGACCCTGTCTGTCGAAAGTGTCGTTAAACTTCAATAAATAAATAAATAAATAAATAAATAAATAAATAAATAAATAAATAATAAGCCTTAAAAAAGTACTGAGGGTGCTCGAATTCGCATGAAAGGTAAATTTATTCCCCGGGGAAGGCCCTAAGCCAAAGAACTATGTGGGTTACACAATTTTAACCCAGCCTGAGTTGAAATGAAGTGGAGGGGAAGTAAAACATAGGTAGAACAGGTCAAGGAATGGAGGAAATAAGGTTTGATAGGTAAAAATAGAGGATTCTGGGTTGTTTGTGGTGTTTAGATATTCTGTTATACAACAGAACGACACCTCCCCACTCCTGTAGCTCTACGTGTTACTATTATAAACCCTAGATGACGGCCTTTCCGGGTCCATTTCTGTTGTGAGGGGTGATTTTTGGTAATTTGGTGTGTATATCTGGTTTGGATTTTGTGATTAGATATTCGCCTCCTGAGCCGAACACATCCATAGAACACACATTCCCTTCCCATTAGGGATTTTGGGGTAACATAGCAACCACGTGCAACCATAGAAAACAAGATGGCTGCATTTCGTATACAAAATGGACGACGGAAACACGAATCACCCTAACAACACGTCTTGCGTATGCGCACGTATCACTGTGGTAATGAGGTCACGACATGACTGCTCTCGCGATGAACCATGGTAACCCAACATGACTTAACTGGGTCACGTGACTGTGATGTCACATGAGATCCCCAATGGGATTTCTAACTATGATCTGAAACCCCGTTTTCTATTACTTATGGCACCAGAAGTATATTTTGCTCCCCCTCCCTAAACTGAATTTGGCCTGGTCAGGCTCTTGTGTGATATACTTTGTTAGAAACTTTACGTTATACGTCATCGGTTAAAAGCCACCTTAAAGCGACCCTTTCTAAATTCGCAATCTATCTACACAGAATCCCAACAGCACTCCGAACTCACCCACCCAACCCCACCCACCTCCAGTTTCTATCTGGTCTAAATGTAGAACAGCAGCGAGCCACGCGCATTGGGTTTTCTGTTGGTCAATTTTCAGAGCAACAACGGAGATAGGCGTCCGGGAGTGATCACTTTGTCGCCACAGCTCGATTATTTTTTCCTCTCTTGGACTTCTTTCATTTTTTATTCTCATGCCCACGCTGTATCAATACAGCTGGTTAATTGTCACCAGGTTTCGGTTATGTATCATCGCTGTAAATAACCAGGAGGAAAAAGTTGTAGAAGTACCAGCCTAGAGTCACAGTAGCGTGTCGGGAATTTATAACGATAATGCTGGGCAATTTTTAGATATCGTCGGTAACTATTCTTTGTGGGGGACGTGAGACAAGCGTTACTTTTCCCTGTTCCTTACTCGACATTCGTTATCAACCGATAAATCGAATAAGTAACAGTTGTCGCGGCGTCCGTTTCTTTGTATATAATGCAAGATTCCAGTCGGGAAAGAAACATGATTTATTTTATTTTTTGGCCCAAAAATATAAGTGGCTTTTACCTACTCTCCGAGTCCCATTAGATGAAGCCTCTGTTTCCAATTGAGAAAGGAACATGATTTACTTCATTTTCTTTCATTCTTCCTGCAGTGCAGCGGCGAGTTCCTGGACATTGGTAGGGGGCTGTTGGTGTTGTCGTAGGCGCCTGTCATGCATATCCCACGTGCTCAATTGGTGAAAGGTCTGGACGTATTGTCGGCCAAGGCAGCGTGGTGATGTTCTGATTCTGGAAGAACTCTGTAGCGACAGAGGCCTTGTGTGCTCTTGCACTTTCAGTTTGAAAAATGAATCGACGACCGTGACGTCGCGCAAATGGCAACACATAAGCTGCTAAGATGTTGTTACGGTAGTACTGCCCTGTGACACGCCCTTAGATGACATGTAATGCTGTTCCGCTTGTCATGGTTATGTTTCCCCACACCATAACCGATCCACCACCAAAACGACCGTGCTGCCTAACGGTTACGCCATGGTATCGTTTGTTCCGCCGCAGCCACACTCTGTTTCGCATGTCGTGGGAGTCGAGAGTGAATCTCGCTTCATCGGAAAACATGACGTTGCTCTACCGACGATTGTCCCAGCGCTGTCGTGCTCCACACCAATTACGCCTTGCTGCGATGTGACGTTCAGTCAAACGTAGAATTATTCGAGGTCGTCGAGCGTACAAATTCCAGCTGTGTAAAGTATTTCGGATAGTCTGACCGCTGACTCGCACATCTGTCGCTCGGTGCAGCTACTGTCCAATTTCGGAGGCACTTTGATGGCGGATATGTAATGCGGTGGTTCGGATGAAGCGGTCCTGGTTAGCAGTTGTCGCCCTTGGACGACCTGACAGACGTCTGTCATCGACATTGCCTGTCTGACGGTAGAGTGACCACAACCTGATAATCGCCAATTTAGTAAAGTTGAGAATTTGAGCCACTGCAGTCTGTCTGTTGCCATCTTCCAACATGCCAACGGCACGTAAACGTTCGTCACGTGTCAGTCTTCGCGTACCTCAAAAGTTACGTTTCGACCAGAAACTATTGATGAACGAGTTCATTCCAAGAAAAGAACGAGAAGACCTCCGAAAAAGCCCGTCCAGTACAAATGAAAATTTCAAAACGTACCCCACAGACATTAACGCAACACTCGTGCGAAAACTCTGCACGAAGTTTTCGTGGGCCGTTGACATTCATGATCCACAATAAACATGGTAACATATTGATGTGTCCAATCACGTGAATCCAAAACCATTTTCCGAAAATATCAACATCTGTTTGGATATCCCCTACTTTTTTTAACAGTATATTTGTTGCATATGGCTAAAGCTGTCAAGTATGATTTTGATACAAAATCGTGACAATAATCTGATTGATTAATTGCAGAATGGCTTGATGCGTCTTCAGATTGAATGCTGTACCAAACAGCATAGAATGGTGGATGCAGGATTATGGGATTGTGAGGTGGAGTGGGTTGTGGGGGCACCACATCCCACTCATGGATCATGAACCGACTCATCATCCCACTCGTTCAGTGGCCATCACTGGGGTGATTTTCTCCTCTCAATAGCTGCGTCAGGGGACCTTCCCCGGGGAAGTTGTAAAAAATGGAAGGTCGATGTAGTCCTTCGAAGGCTTATTTGCCGATAACCACCCAAATGTTCCAACAAAAATATTCCTACATTTTTAAAATATGGTCACACGCATTGACGTGACAATCTTTACTCATTCCTAGTTCCGTATTCGACATTCGTTATCAACCGATTTTATCGGTTGATAACGAATGTCGAAAAAGGAACTGGGAATAAGTAACGGTTGTCACGTCCCGTCTCACTTAAAGATTGAAAATGGAAGCCAGTTACAACGTCTCATACAAAAGAAGGGCCGCGCGGGAGCCATTGTTGCGTGCATGGGGCACTGACTTATCCGCGACAATATATGAGCATCGACTACCTCGGGTACCTGCTGACCTTATGATATCGCGGACAATACTATGCCCCGGTCAGGGTGCTTACAAAAGCATGACTTACAAAAGCGAGTGTTTGTGTGTGTGTGGGGGGGGGGGGGGTGGGAGTGGGCTCGTCTGCCCATACCATAGAATAAAGCCCTACTTCAACAAAAAAAAAACACATACGCGGGTGGATAAAGCCCAATACATTGCCAGTATGGACATTTCCTCGCAGGTCGACAAACGAAGCTCATCAGCATTGTGACCGAGTAATTTTCAACAAAAGCACACAAATAGTCTCTTAGAACACAAATAGAATATATCTCAGAATTATAAATCCAACACTATAAAGCAACTTACCGAAGTGAATAAACTGTTTTGAAAGGTTGATTGAAGAATTACAGAGCGAATAGGAGGTGGGTGGTTGATCGTCTCTCGACCACGGAAACTGTTTTCGAAAACTTTTAGGATGTGTCAGATTTGATTTCCTTTAAAAGATAATTGTTTATTTATTGTGGTTTATCGATACTTTCGACAGCCAGGATCATATAGTGGCGGACAATATCACGGAATCGGCCAAGAATCCCACTAACCGAATCCCGTCTATAGTCTGTCTATGAATATAAAATCCTTTTTCCAGAGTACATATATGTACCTATGTGCTTCATGTGTTGTGATCCCATTGTGGACTAGCACACGAGCACATATTCAATGTCTATAGAATTACATTTTCTCCTTATGTGGCTATATCTTTTTGCGACAAATTGTGCATTTTCACATAAACACACATCGGTCTTTCAAGCATGTGTTTGCGAGTGGTAAGTGTTGTGCTTTGTTAATTTTCACATAAGCACATCTTGGTACGATCAGCAGACAGTTTCTTTATGTGAGGTACCCTAACAAGTATGCACTAGGTCAAGAAACTGTATGCAGTCCCTCTTCATTCTCAGTTAATAAAACCATGTCTGGGATTTTTGTTTCTCCAGCATTGATTCTTCTGCGTTTGCAATCATCTCTTCTCCTAAACCTTTTATGTACAATGCAATCAGAATCGGTGACGGGATGCACCCCGTGCTTTGGGCCTATCTCTACTGGAACCCATTTTGCTGTGATGTTTCCCAGGTTGAGTACACTCTGCATCGTACTTTCGTGATTCCGACAAAACTTCCTCCGAATACCAGATCCTCAAGTTTTTGGCACATCCCCGTACTTCATATTCTGTCTTATGCTTTTCTTCACATTTAGGAAGGCCAGAAACGTATTTCTCTTATTGACTTTTGTTATGTCTATCAGGGGATCTCATCAGGGAGGGGGGGGGGATCTCATCGTGATGTCATCAGTCTGGATCCAGACCGGTCCGAGTGGCGTCACTTTGAATTGTCGCTGTGCCAACGTGAACGGCCGTGCTGTTACGTCATTACCATGCATATAAGCAGGGGAAGTGCGCATGTACAGCGCGTGTTATTAGGATGAAAGGTGTTTCCGTAGTCCATCTTGGTTTCTACTGTGTTGCGTGGTTGCTATGTGAGCCAAAAGACCTCTAATAGGATGGCGTGTGTTGGATTAAACTGGGGTATATCTAATTATCACAAACAAATCGACAACTCTTATTTTCATCTGGGTAAAGGGGATTCTTTTACCACAGATGTTTCCCAAAAAGGGATTCCACAGTGGAATTCTGTAAGTGAGATTCCAAGCTCCTATACAGTTCCTATCTTCTAGTATCCTACCATTGGCTTATACCTCAACTTCAGCTCTCTGTCCTATGATTGGCCTCTATTGTATTCACCATGACTATAGTGTTCTGCGATCATTTCAACATGTTACCATTACCATTGACATGCCAGTAGCTATCATTACACTAATACCACAACGGGTCCCAGCTCATGTCACTGTCATACTTGGCGTTTGGTACAACCAGCAGTTGGAATACAATCTACTTGCTCTAACGACTTTTTCATACTTATTCCCAGTTCCCCCAATGAGCTAGCTAGTAGTGACTAGAACATGCATCGATCGGACGACTCGAATTTTATCGAGCATATGAGCTCTCGAGAATTGTAGAATGTCATGTACCCAGACAGGGAGTTTGCCGGACCCCGGAAGTGACGTCATGTCACGTGACCCACTGGCGCCATGTTTGGTTGTCATGATAATCCGCATGAGCGGCTATGTTGTGACGTCATTACTATAGTGATATGTGGTGTTAGTGCGCATGCGCAGGGCGTGTTGTTATGGTGATAGGTGTTTCCGTTGTCCATTTTGTATTTTGGAGGCCGCCATCTTGGTTTCTATGGTATCTCGTGGTTGCAATGGGTCTGAAAGGCCTACAATAGAAAAGGAGTATGTTCGGAGGGAATGTTCGATTAAATCGGAATATACTATATAGTTCTAACCCTATTCCGGGTGTTCTTGTTCTTGATCTGAACACGTTAAGATATGTTCCTCTAACCGGATCGTCCAGACAGATCACTTTACTTTACTACCATGCCCAGCACCCCTACAAAACGAACAACTAGCTTTTGGCACCCCTTTTCTATCGTACGAGGCCACGAGGGCCATGAAGAAATCCCTGAATGAGGTATAATCTACCATTCCTCTTATCCTCGTCTAGGAAAAGAGGATTCTATAACCACAGACGTTTCCCAAAAAGGGATTCTATAACCACAGACGTTTCCCAAAAAGGGATTCTATAACCACAGACATTTCCCAAAAAGGGATTCTATAACCACAGACGTTTCCCAAAAAAGGAATTCTATAGAGATTCCTCAAAAGGGATTCCATAAGTAGGAATCCATAGATGGGATTCCAAACTCCTATGCAGCTCGTGATAGTCTTACCATCGGCTTTTACCATCATTCAGCTGTCTGTCCTATGATTTGCCTCTAGTGTAGTCATCCAATACGAAACACTTCTACCACCCTAACAGCTGTGTACTATTACTAAATGGGTTCTGTCCGTCTGTCTGTCGGTCCATCCGTCTGTCCGTCCGTAACAACTTTAGACCTTCATATCTCAGTCAATGGATGTTGGATTTAAATTATTTTGGGTATGCTGATAGACCACCATGGGGGAAGGATAATCACAAGTAACAAGTTTTGTCCATTTTTTTCTAGAGTTACGGGCCTTATTCCGCTTTTTTCAACATGACTGTCTAAGTTGGCGAGGGATACCAGTGGCGTTTCATCTTGTTAATCTTAATCCAATCAACAGACATAAGTTGGTATTAATGGCAAACAGTAAGATATGTAAATTTTCATATCAATTTATTTTTAAAACAATGAACAAAATGTACAGTTTACTGTTACACGCAATGATCATTATATTAATTTAATGTTTTGTGATTAAGTGCAGTTCTACTACAGTAAACATGTTTTTTTTAATTTAATCAATAACAAAAAAAATTTCTTCCCCATAATATTATTTATCATATGACTCGTCCGTTTTGTTCACTTTAAAACATTTGATATTTTGTTTTCATATTAATCAGTGATAAATAAAGCCTTCCGTCAATTTCATTGGTCAGTTTCAAAACTAGACAATTTGATTGGCTGAACAAAATAAAACTGGGCCACATTTTCATAATTTGCATAATTAGAGTTGAGAGTTTTCATTGGTCGATTTCAAAACTGGACAATTTGATTGGCTAAACAAAATACAACTGGGTGACATTTGTATAATTTCAGTGGGGAGAATTTACGTTGTCTGTCCTATTTAGGGTGGGCTATGTTGTATTAATCTTTTACCTACAAGAAAAACACCATTTTTTTATATTTTCACTTTTTGCTTCCAATGAGGGGTCATAACCTATGTTTTGGAAGCAAAAAATGAAAAATTTTAGTTATACGAGGATGTTTTTTCCAAGTGCCGTCTGCAACTCAAGTTTGGTGATGGGTTAAAAAGTCACACTAAGTGGCTAATTTGTGCGTGTGTGTGTCATATAATAAATAGAATATGAAATGAGTGTTTTTCTCATATAATATTTATGAAACTCGTCCGAATTTTCCGTTTGGGCTCGCCAGAGGCTCGCCAAAACGGAAAATTCTTAGACTCGTTTCATAAATATTATATGAGAAAAACACTCATTCCATATCCTCTATATATTACCTTTTTCTTATAACAAAATAAATTTCATTATTTTTTCAAATATTATTTAAAATGTGTGAATAAAACCATACAAATATGGGTGCCATTTGGAGCCAGCTCAATGAGCTCGTCCCAATGACATTCATATTTGTATGGTTTTATTGATAAAAACGTAGCCTATGGTCATTGCAATAAGCTCATCAAGCTAACTAGTTTTTGGTTCTGAATAATGTATTGGGTAAATTAAGGGATAACTGTTCTGCTGGAATTAAGTTGTAATTTAGCCACAGAAATGCTCTATCAGTCTACACCTTGTTTCTACTAGTACTGAAGACAAATATGAGATTAGTGAAAATTGGATATTGGAGTTTTTTTGAGGATTAAGAATCTGTGTAGTGGCCAGACTGAAATCCTTTTTCTCCCCCCACTGCATGTGTAACATACGTCTGTCCAGGGTGAGATAGCAGGGAGAGACAGATGTATCCCACCCACCCACGTGGCGTTATACATTTATAACGTTATTATGACGTTATGCATATCGTATCAGTTTTTTGCTGCAAACTAATTCATACTGACGTCATCGGAATGCCGTGTGATCAAAGTTTGATGCTCTAAAACTCTTTAAACCCCAAGATGCCACCGTTTCTAATTGATTTCGCGGTATATACATAACTTTTGCATGCTGTTTCCGATGGTGTCATTAGTTTTTCAAAAGAACGAATACCAAATGAGTTGATTATATCAGCACGTGACCGCCGATTACCTCTGGCTAACGTAACCGCTGTATGGTGGGGGAGAAAAATAATCCCTGATTGGTACGGGTGTGGGATGGGAAAATCTCACCCTCGGGACAATATATTTGGTCCAGACACTCGGCAAGCCTCGTATCTGGCCCAAATATCTTGCCCTCGGGTGAGATTTTCCCATCCCACACCTGTACCCATCAGGAATTAAGCCTCGTGTCTGGCCCAAATATCTTGCCCTCGGGTGAGATTTTCCCATCTCACACCCGTACCCATCAGGGATTAAGCCTGGTGTCTGGCCCAAATATCTTGCCCTCGGGTGAGATTTTCCCATCCCATACCCGTACCCATCAGGGATTATAATAATCCTAATAATCAGTACAATTACAATACTCAGCTATGATCAAATAGTCTTTTATCAAACCATTGTCTTCATCACAACAAGGCATCTGCCGGGAAACATTTCTTTGAAGGTCAAGACAAAAAGCTATAATCAATCAGCCTTTGCAGTGAATTAGCCTGCTGCAGTTAAAAATATTGTAACAGGTATCAAAAATAAATATATACTATTATCAAATATTTTAATTTAATATTTTCAAATTTTAATATACCGAAAAATCAGGCACTTCAAATGAATTAGTTTAATTCTTGACTATTCTCTGCTATTGATAATCACAATTCTTTTTACAAAATACTCTATATATTAAAGATAAGAAGTGTTTTTCAGGAGTCATCTTCTGATCGTGTTTGGTTAATGGTTAAGCCTAGGACCAATACTTTAAAGTCTTCACAATTGTATTTTCAAGAATTGTATTTTTTGTCTATCACTATAAATGTTTGGATTAAATCATTAGCGTTTTCAAAGACGTGGCTATATTACCGGTAGGTAAATTACCACGTCTTTTAAAACTCCAATGATTATTTTCAGTGATTACAAACAAAATTTCTGAATAACTAAAACATTCCATTTTTTTGTCTCAAAAACATAGCTTATGACCCCTCATTGGAACGAGCTCGTTGAGCTCGTTCCAATGAGGGGCCATAAGCTATGTTTTGAGACACAAATTACAAGAATAATGAAAACTGTATGGTGAATACAGTAAATAGCGCTGGCCGGTTTTTGGCCGTTACGTTGGGTAAAGGGTTAAGGGTTCAGCCTGGGCGTAATACTATACAGCCTTTACAATTGTATTCATGAATAAAGCTAAATTTGACTTTATTCAAATACGAATACAAATACTTTAAACCGTTGATACTTTTGTGCGTCTTATGACGTACGAAATCAAACATTAATAATTTGTAATAAAACAAGTTTTGAATAACACAAATTCAGACCACCAAAAATAATCTAGCCCTCAACCAGATAGACACTAATGTGAAAATATCTTGTTATTTGAACTTTACAAACGTTTGACGTCGCATTTTGAAAAACGTTGAAAAAATTGAATTCCCAGTGATGTTTGCTCGTCAGGATAATTAAAGTCTCAAAGGGTTAAAATTTAATGAATACTGAATACATCAGAATACTTGAAAACATGTATTGAATACAACAGAATACCGAATACCTCAACCCTGCCCTCATTGAGGTATAATCTGTCATTACTCATATCTTCATCTAAGTATTGAACTGCCATGTTCGGTGGCTCCTCACTTACAGCACCCCTAACTAACAAAGGTCTGGCCTTCGATGCCCCCTTTTTACCATATAACGTCATGAGGAAATCCCCCAGTGAAGTATTATCTGTCATCCCTCATATCTTCATCTCGGTATTTGAGGATACCTATGACACAGTGATGTACTATTTAGTTTAAACAATATTTATTTCCAGTTCTCAAATATATACAATTATATCAGTTACTAGCGGGTGAATACCCGGCGTTGCACGGGAGAAGATGGTTATATCAATATACCCTCAGATATGATCGGCTCAGCCGTTTTCGAAATAGAAGGTCACGGTCACCAGTTTGAAGGTCAAGGTCACATCACACGGACACCCCCGATAAAGTCAAAATGATCGATGTGTCAATATACCCGCACATATGAAATTTTAGCCCGATCGGCCCAGCCGTTTTCGAAATAAAAGGTCAAGGTCACCAGTTTGAAGGTCAAGGTCACACCGCACGGACTCCCCGATAAGTCAAAATGATCGATGGG
Source organism: Pictodentalium vernedei (assembly GCA_031216915.1). Taxonomy (NCBI): domain Eukaryota; kingdom Metazoa; phylum Mollusca; class Scaphopoda; order Dentaliida; family Dentaliidae; genus Pictodentalium; species Pictodentalium vernedei. Next base: position 66,992,886 of record CM062294.1, on the reverse strand, counting down.
TCAATATACCCGCACATATGAAATTTTAGCCCAATCGGCCCAGCAGTTTTCGAAATAAAAGGTCAAGGTTATCAATTTCAAGGTGAAGGTCACCCCACAAGGGCACGGCACCCATCCCATGTTACTCGCAGGGACGAATTACCCTCGTGTACAAAATTTGAGATCGATCGGTGGGGAAACGGAGGAGTTCACCCGGAACAAAGATAGAGAGATAGAGATATAGATAGAGAAATAGGTACAGATATTCGCATTTACTAGCGGGTGAATACCCGGCGTTGCACGGGAGAAGATGGTTATATCAATATGCCATCAGATATGATCGACTCAGCTGTTTTCGAAATAGGCGAAGGTCACCAATTTCAAGGTCAAGGTCACCCCTCACGGGCACTCCGATAAAGTCAAAATGATCGATGGGTCAATATACTCGCACATATCAAATTTTAGCCCGATCGGCCCAGCCGTTTTCGAAATAAAAGGTCAAGGTCATCGATTTCAAGGTCACCCAGCATGGGCACGGCACCCATCTCATGTCACTCGCAGGGACGAATTACCCCCGTGTACAAAATTTGAGATCGATCGGTCGAGAAACGGAGGAGTTCACCCGGAACAAAGATAGAGAGAGAGATTTATTATTATTTATTTATTTAACGGTATAGTAGAAATTACAGCAATGCACGTATAATAATAGAATTTTTTTGTAAGCACAAAAATAACCAAAACATTAGTGCAATATGAGAGTATGAGTAAATGTCTATACCGTAAGGAGATGACACAACCAGATTGGCTGTCTACCTGTCATCTCCCACTAATATTTGTTCTATAGTGAGCATTGTACACTGACTATGGATGTAGATTAAAGGCATGTTATCCAATTGCATTCAAATTTATTTTTTTTGGTATTGAAAGTGTCGGAGGAGATAGAGACAGAGATAGAGAGATAGATAGAGAGATACAGATATTGGCATTTATATATTAGATAGTAAGTGTGGATCCAACAGTAAGCTCTAAGCTTATATGGGGTTGTTTCCACAAGTAGAAAACTTGAACACAATATAGATGAGAAGACAGGTACACTTAAAATCAAGACTGGTGATACCTTTTGGAGGATACCTTTTGGTGTGTATCTTTTGGTGGAAACTCGTCCTTGCCTTCTACCTCTGTTTCTGCTTTCTCTACCACACTACAACCTTTTACTACTTTCTAGCCCTATTACTAACCTACTATTTACTAAGTAACTAAGTACTATCTGTAATCCCTACTGCTGTTGGGGCCTACCAAACCTATCCCCTATACTTGTCGCCTACTACTACTGCTACTACTACTACTACCGCTGCTGCTGCTGCTGCTACTACTACTTCTGCTGCTACTACTACTACTACTACTACTGCTACTACTACTACTACCGCTGCTACTGCTACTACTACTACTGCTACTACTACTACTACTACTACTACTACTACTACTACTGCTACTACTACTACTACTACTACTACTACTACTACTACTGCTACTACTACTACTACTACTACTACTACTACTACTACCGCTGCTACTGCTACTATTGCTACTACTACCGCTGCTGCTACTACTACTACTATGTATCCACCACTTCAGTACTATCGCTACGGATCCCGTTTCATAACACTATTATACTTGGTTTTTTACTCATACTAGCAGTCGAATTCAGTCTATACGGCGAAAAAAGGGATCCTGTAACCACTGACATATCCTAAAAAAGGAATTCCGTTTGTGGGGTTTCTAGACGACTCCGTGAAATGGGATTCCGTGATTTGGCATAACTCTAGAAGGTGAGAAAAGTGATTGATAACACCCAGTGAACATTCGAGTAATTCAGCAGTGGAACTATGTGGCGCCCAAACAATTGCAAGAAATTACATGGAACCCCATAAAACTGTTGAGTGCAGGTTCAGTACACTCTACGCGGTGCTCTCATGATTCCAACAAAACTTCCTCCGAATCCAAAGCCCTCAAATGTCTGCACCCCCTCCCCACTCTGTCATATGCCTTTTCACACCAAGGAAGGCTTTAAACATTTTTCTCTTATTGACTTTAGTTGATTCTATCAGTTGGGAGAGAGTAAACAAGTGGTCAGTGACTCGCCTTCCTCTCTGGGATTCATTCTGGATTTCACCTAGGACTCCTCTTTCTTTGACAATTTCCACGAGTCTTTCACAGAGAACTTTGCAGAATACCTTCCCAATACTGCTGCAGATGACTGGTTGGAATTATCTGAAACTTCCTTATCTCCTTTGTGTGTATGAATGTTACCCTGTTTTCCTTCCACTCTTTCGGGACCTCTTGCTTTGTGATTGTCATGTTAAACAGTGTTGTAAGATGCCCACATAATGAATTCCCTCCTCTTTTTAAAAACTCGTCAATTTTTGCCAGTACCTCTTGCATTGCCATTCTTTAACTTGGTGAATGCACATTGTACTTCCCATACCTCATTTCCCCAGGGACGTGGCTAGAGGTTTCCGATTGGGGGGAGGGGGAGGGGGAGGGGTAGGGTAGTGAATTTCCAACTGCGGAAGGACTGGGAGGGGGAACCCCCTCCCAGTCCCTCCCCTAGTTGGAAATTCACCACCGAGTAAGATTTAAAATTAAGCCATGCAAGGGGGCATAACATTGATTCTAGTAACTGAAATGCCAATACATTTACTATAGAATTATCAGGTTATTATTATTTGGTATTATTCTGGGAATTGAAAATGTGCTAAACAAATGCCCAAGCACTTTGAACAATTCACACTGTTCTAACATTAAATCAGATCTTTCAATATTTCATCATTTTGTAACTGTGAATGATGGAATTAACTCAGAATAACGATTTTACATAATGTGATAATCTTGAAGTACATTTTGAGGATTTTTTCATTACGATAAGTAAACGTACTATAGAAATCTCGTACTTATGAAGCTCGGTATTGCGTACACTGTAGTTGCAAATAGCAACAGTTGGAATTTTGCCGATTTGAAACCGACTTGGAAATTGGAGAAGTGAAGGAGACAAGAAGCTCTAAAATCCGGATAGATGGAATTTCCAACTACTCATGACTTGCCTTTCGAAGTTCCAACTATAGGAAATTTTGGCCAGGATTGGGGGGGGGGGGGGACGACACCCTCCCACACCCCCCATGTCGCCACGCACCTGTTTCTATTGCTATGGTGTCCTGCTCGTAAGTGTTTTTCCCAGCCACCTTAATATTGCGTGAGGTATTGCCTTTATTAGTTTTATTTATCATTTATTTATAAATTTCCAGAATATATTGAAACTATTATTTCGCTTTCTACTTGATTTGTTATATTTACTTTTGATAAGTCTGTGATTCTCACAGAGCCTAGCTTCTCCTTAATATACATACCGACTATCTCCATTTCGGATTGACTTGACTGCAAGCATTCAGAACAGATCCGTTTTGTTTGGAATACAATTAAAACTAGAAGTCCTGTCACGAACTGTGCGCTTATCTATGCTTAATTGCGAGTAGGAATTGCGCGCAGTTGCCATATCGAATAGCATCCAAAGCACGGCAGGTTCTCCTGGTTACTCATAGCAAACACGGGCAATGTTTCTGCCAATGGACCTCCGGGTTACCCGGAGGTCCATTGGCTGAAACATTGCTTGTGCACAGGCCATATTTACTGAATTTGATAGCCTTACTATGGTCATATCGCGTAGATTAACGCGCATATCGACGTGCTATGTGTGCGCATTTCAGGACAGGACTTTTAGTTTTAACTGTACCATCACGTTGCTATTTCGTCATCATTCGGTATTCATCTCAGCACGTGCCAATGTCGCAAAGCCTGGCGGTCCCAATTTTTTACAAGTCACACTCCAAAGCATCTTGACGACAGGGTACATCTTTATTACAGCATGAGCATGGGTTCTCACTAAGATCATCCATCTTAAACTGATGAAGTTCCAATCTTTAGAAAAGGACTAAGATCATCCATCTTAAACTGATGAAGTTCCAATCTTTAGAAAAGGTCTGCGTGGGCCGAATGCGCGCAGGGACGGTAGTGATGCAGAATAGCTCATTTCGACCTTTTGTCAGTAAGATTAGTTCTTGGTGAGAAACTCTAGAATGTCTAATCACGGTCAAGGAGGAAAGAAAACGAGTCCAGGTTGGTCCTGGTAGTAGAGTGCTCAGGCACGTATTGTCCACCACTTAAACTGCTGTGGAGTCTTTGGGGAGCCATGCTAGGCGACTGTTGTCTGCTCAAGGCTATAAGGTTCTTCGGGCAAGTATAGTGTGCCATTTGTTATTGACTGAGGGTTTCAAGTTCCAGACCAGACGAAGCTGAAATCGTTTCGCGCGCCGAAGGTGCGCAGGGACTGTGTAGGACAAACCCCTTTCAGCTCTCTTTAACTGTAGAATATAGTTTCAAGCAACATGTCTAGGCGCGTCAAAGGAGGAAAAGGGTGGGGTACTCAGCAGATGTCCGGGATTGTGGTGTTCTTGGGAGTTGTGGTGGTCTTCTGTGAAAGGTGGTCCTCTAAACAAAGGTGCTACCTCTCTTCGAGGGTGCAGTGATGATATATTCAGGCAAGTATAATCTGCCACTTATGGGATGGTCTTGTTGTGGTGGGCCATCATTGGCAAGTATAGTCTGCCCCAGGCAATGGATGGTGGCTGAGATGGCTTCTGTGTTGGGTTCTTGTTTTTAGGATTGTGTCAGATCGTGGAGAAAAAACAACAACGACCCCTTTCGGGGATCACCCAGAGAAAGACCCGAACTTCCCTGGTTCGGGGGCAGGCCTGAAGTTCCAGACTGAAGAAATGGTTTCGCGCGCCGAAGGCGCGCTGGGACGCTGTGGGGCAAGCCCGTTACGACCCACTGTGACTGTTTAAGATCTTGTAGCTACATGTCTAGGCGAGTTGAAGGAGGACAAGGATCGAGTACTCAGCAGATGTCCCAGGCTTAGATGGTCAAGAAGAGTGTTGGTTTGTCTTTGTGTTGGTCTTTGACTGAACCCTCGGGTGAGGACCAGAGCGAGAGGGTGCTGTGGTGTTATTTTCGGGCAAGTAAAGTCTGCCTCTTTGAAGATTGATCATGATGCGGTGGAGGGCCATCATTGGCAAGTATAGTCTGCCTTAGGCGTTTGATGAAAGCTGGGCTTGGTTCATTTTTGGATTACAGTTGGATGTATCTTTGGATCGTGAAGAAGAAACAACAACGGCCCCTTTCGGGGACCACCCACAGAAAGACCCGAACTTCCCTGGATGGGAGCAGGCCTGCATTGGAACCTATTTGGCAGGGTAAAAAAATGGGCACTACCGACGCTTACAAAAAGGGGTAGAAGCGGGGCGTAGGACCAACGCTCGCCTCCCTGGAGGTGGGTAACCACTTCTAGGGAGTAGGAATGGAGCGGAGGATGTTTAGAGTCCATAGCGGTTACTGTGTCCCATATCGGTTATAGTTTCCATAGCGGTTATTGGGGTGCTGACGATCAAAAAGAAAGCATCTCTGTGTACCTGTTAAAAGAAAAACGCAGAATTAGTATAATAGACAAAAGTATATATGTGGTTACGTTGTGGAAGGCGGCTTGTAAACTACCTGTTTCCTATTCCCAGTTTTTGTTTGTTTTAATACGATGAATTTTTAGTGATTTGACTGAGTCGATGAAGACAGCCCTTCTTGATAGAAGGTCACGGCTGTGCCGTTTTTACTGCCTATTTGTTCACCTTCTCTAGCCCAGTTTTAACTTATTTTAAGACGTTGGATTTCTAATGATTTAGCTGGATCGGCGAAGACAGACCTCCCTGGTAGAAGGTCACAGCTGAGCCGTTTTTACTGCCTGTTTATTCACCTCTCGTTCCCGATTTTATTTATTCATAGACGTTGGATTTTTTATGGATTAGTTGAGTCGGCGAAGGCAGCCCTTTCTGGTAGAAGGTCACAGCTGAGCCGTTTTTACAGCCTGTTTATTCACCTTATCTAGCCCAGTTTTAGCTTATTTTAAGACGTTGGATTTTTAATGATTTAGCTGGATCGGCGAAGACAGCCCATCCTGGAAAATGGTCACAGCTGAGCCGTTTTTACTGTCTGTTTATTCGCCTTCTCTTAGGCTTTTCCGGTCGAAATGGGAGGGAGGGGGGCAGGCCTTAGCAAAGAACCACACGCGATGGTGTTTCCTTCCCTTACCTCCGCGGTTTGGTTCCTACCTACACGGTCATTAGATTAAATTTTGGCGTTTTGGGGTTTTTGTCGGCGTTCGCAAATGTCCTGTAGTTCTGAAATTAGTTGGCTTTCGGCGAACCGGTCGTGAATTTTCGCGGCTAGGCAGTCCTTTATGGTTGGGATTTCGGCTCTGTCGTGGAGTGGTTTGATAGGTGTATCCCAGGGAGCACGGGGTACGACCCTGAGCGCGTTATTTTGGACCTTTTGGAGTTCCCCCAACTCGAGTATGGGGCTATCATCCTAACAGACCTAAATCAAACAAGTTCCAGACAAAGTCACAAGTTTTTTTTATAGACGTTTGCTGATTTGGGATGGGCAGGTATCATTCATGTGCGGCCGTCTTGAAAGGTGATCGCAAATTATCATAAACAGACACCTGACAACAACAGAGGCGTTTGAAGTGCCTGTTGTTTTAACAATGTATGAATATACGGAGTGCTGTGGAGAAGATTCAAGTACTTAGAATGATAACCGATTGCTGTAAAACAAATCTGCTGCAATTAGTCAATAAGCAATGTTGACTAAAGGCCCCACTGTTTTCTAACAGAGAGCTATGGAAAAGGTGTTTTTTTTCTCTCCATCTTCATTATTCTTAACACTGGAATTTGACAAGATATTTTATTTATACCCATTTAACATATAATCAGATTTCAGAAACGAAAAGGTAATGCATTAAATAGAAACATGGTTTTAAACGTTCCAGGTTAATGAACTCGAAATTAAAATTAATATTTAGACATAAAAAATAGCGAGGTAAATTTTTCATTCCGTATTCCTGAATATTTCTCTTCTTCGATGTAATATTCTCGTTTAAATAGCGTGATGCATATATCGACGTGTAGGTGGTACAAATCATTGTTTACGTTATGCGTAGAATATCAACTTTTTATGTGGTGCAAATCGACTTTTCGGAAGGTGCAAATCGATTTCTGAGATGGTGCAAATATAAGCAATGGTGATTACCGACCAAGATTCGGGAATTGGCCTCCTTTTTCATATGAGGACGAGATGACTACGTGAGGCCCCCTACCTCAGCGTATGCCTTGTGTCCTTATGGGATTAGTTTGGACTTTGGAGCACACATGACTGTGGCAGAGGTTACAGAGGCGGGGCAGGCCTTTAGATTCATCTAATTTGAGGACATCTCAGACTTGCAAATCATCAGCGGTTCAGCCCCATTGAAGAATTTTTGTCGGGCTGTATTGGTGCCGCAAAATATATATTATCGGGCAACCATATGGGCCTTATTCCAACACTGATGACTTTATTGCAACAGAACAGGCGCCATAACAGTTTCTGGGTATTTCTACGCCAGCTCGACGTTAAATCATAAGAGCCTTTGCGCTTGCTTCTAGGCAAGTCTTGGTTGCCTATATATGACAGGACTTGCCTAGAAACAACTTCAGAGCCACAGAATGCCACTGAGTAACAAAAATCTATACAAATCTCTAGGCCTTTCCAGGTTGAATCATTTCAACAAAAGTGGAAAAAAAAACATACTGTGTGTTATGCCATAAATTTGAGAACATTCATATAATTTGAGGACACCGGTTATCGGTGTGAGTTTGGTGGAATTTAAAGACCAAGGGACCCCCCCCCCCCCCCCCCTGTTAAATGAATTGGTGAACAGGCCCCTTTCGACCCCCAGTGACTGTATATGATCAGTTTTCACATGTCGAGGCGTGTTGAAGGAGGAAAAGGTTCAGGTACTCTGCAGGTGTCTCAGGTTGCGGGTGATGGCTTCGTTGACTGATGGATGTTGAACCCTCGGTTGAGGACCAGTGTGGGAGATTGGGTCCTCTCACAAAGGTACTACCTGTTACGGTGTGGAATTATTAATGATATTGGTAACAGAAAGAAATCTGAGAATCAGCAACAAAACTATGAATTTAACTATTCTGAAATTTAATTAAAAATAATTAATATATAAAAAAAATGATACAAAGATATTTTACACTAATTGGTTTACAGAAAATAAAAACAGTGGTACTTATCAATTATTGAATTAGTCCAAAGTGCAGTTTGACAGAATCCAGTAATCCAGTGGTGAAGTATCTTCTGAAGAAAGTTACCAGCTGGTAGATGTAGTATTAAATCCAAGAATGTCTCTTCAGAAACAGTATCCCGTAGATTTGTAATAAAATTCTCACTTAGAAATTTCAGCAGTCTCCAATAAAATATAACAAAATGCTCCGTAAAATTCAAATGGAGTAAAAATGCAAGAAGTATTGGCGCCACAGGTAATTTCCAAATAATCCAGTAGAATCCTGGCTTTTCACAAAATAATATTATTCTGTTTCACAGAAAATATAAATTCTTTTTTCCAAGACGAATAGATTCTCTTCAAAATTCTCTTTTGGAATCAATCTCCAAATTCACAAAGAAGCACTGCTTCTATAATAAATGCACTGTTCTGAAACAATAATATTCTCCAATGGAAATAACTGAAGTGAGTCTTTTTGAAAGGCTTTCTAAGAATGAGTTTTTGAATTCTGTTGACAAACCTTTATATAGTAACCAGATAGAACGTCCCAGAAGAGGAAGTTTCTGCAATGTTCTATTAGTTTCTGGGGGATTCTGTTAAAGTTCAAGTAAACAAGGTCATTGACCTATTTAAACAATTAAACAATCAACAGCTATATGTACAATATATCAGTGTAACAAAGATGTAAACAAGGTCACTGAGTGCAAAAGAGTTAGACCAGTCAGAAAATGCAGCAATAAAAAAAAAATATCTTTCTCATATAATTATCTACTAAGGATATATCAATCTCAATATAATATGGGGGCTATAACACACCCCGCCTTAAAAGAGAAAGTTTGAAGGTACTGAAAACGTTTTACATAATTTTAGCAGACTCTGACTGGTTTACAATACACACACACCATAATCTTCACAAGTTTTGTTAATAAACATATATACACTTGAAGTGAATAGGGACCGATCATATCATTTTAAATTAGGATATTCTGGAAAGAGCATCAGCTACAACATTATCTCTTCCCGAAATATGCCTAATCTCTAAATTATATTCTTGAAGGGCTAAACTCCACCGCAATAATCTTTGATTCTTGTTTTTCATTTTATTGATAAATGTTAAGGGGTTATGATTGGTGTAAACTGTAATTGGACATTGGGCGGTTCCTAGATACACATCAAAATGGGTTAATGCCAAAATTAGAGCCAAAGTTTCTTTTTCTACTGTAGAGTAATTCTTTTGATGTTTGAGAAATTTTCGGGAGAAATAACATACAGGGTGATCAATACCTTGGGAATCTTCCTGGGCAATATACCCACCTGCTCCATTGTCACTTGCATCTATGAATAATTTGAAGGGCTTTTCATAATTGGGACTGGCCAGGACAGGGGAATTATTTAATAAAGTTTTTATTCTGTTAAAGGATTTCTAACATTCCTCAGTCCAAACAAACCCAACCCTTTTGCTCAATAAACTGGTCAAAGGGGAGACAACATCTGAGAAATTTAAACAAAATTTTCTATAATATCCAGCCATGTCTAAGAATCTCATGAGCTCTTTTTTAGAGTTTGGTACTGGAAAATTTACAATGGCATCAACTTTAGCCGCAATCGGCCTCACCTGTCCCTGCCCCACAACATGACCTAAATAATTTACAGTTGCTTTGCCAAATTCTGATTTTACCAAGTTAATAGTTAGGTTAGCTTGGGTCACTTTGTCAAAAAATTCTTGAATATGCTTTAGATGATCAGCCCAATTTGTATCTGTGTGTATAATAACATCATCAATATAAGCTTCACTGTGATCTAGGTCTGCAATTAAGTGGTTAACCATGCGCTGGAACGTTGCCGGAGAGTTTTTCGTGCCAAAAGGGGTAACTTTATATTGATACAATCCAAATGGGGTAACAAAAGCAGATATTTCTTTTGCTTTTTCTGTTAAAGGGACTTGCCAATAACCCTTTAACAAGTCAAATTTTGTCACAAATTTAGCATGGCCAAGTTTGTCAATGCAGTCATCAATTCTTGGAATTGGATAATTGTCTGTTTTGGTGAGGCTGTTCACCTTTCGGTAATCTGTACAAAATCGGTAACTCCCATCAGGTTTTGGGACGAGAATACAGGGCGAACTCCAGTTTCTATGACTAGGTTCTATGATATCATTGTCCAGCATATACCGTATTTCCTTTCGCATGATCTCAGCTTTGAAAGGGTTCAATCTATATGGATGCTGTTTGATGGGATTTGCCTCTCCTACATCAACATCATGAAAAATAACAGATGTCCTACTAGGCACATCGGGAAATAAGTGTTGATATTTGAAAATTAAATCAACTAAATCTTTTCTTTGGTCAGGCAGTAAATAATCAGTTTTATTTTGTAGATCTCTCAGGACATCTGAGTTCTGTAACTTCAGAGGTACATTTTCGCCGCCTTCATGAATATCCTCTACAGGATTTTTCAGCTCATCCATGTGGGTGACTGTTGAGACTGGTAGAGAGTTTGGTTCTCTCTCATAATATGTTTTCAACATATTTATATGGCACAGCTGAGTATTTTTGAGTCTATCGGGAGTCTCAACAACATAATCAGTATCACTGATCTTGTGCTTAACAATATAAGGGCCTGAATATCTTGCTTGTAAAGCATTGCCCTTTAAAGGGAATAATACTAGCACCTTGTCCCCAGGTTTAAAGGTGCGAAATTTTGCCTTTTTATCATACCACGTCTTCATAAGACTCTGGGCTTTCTGTAAATGTTTATTTGCCATTTTCTTGGCCTGGTGCAATTTTTCCTTAAAAGTGGACACATAGTCCAGGAGAGAAATTTCAGGTGGCTCTTCTTCGAGCCATTTCTCCTTCAAAGCAGTGAGTGGACCCCTCACTGAGTGTCCAAACACTAATTCAAAAGGGCTGAACCCCAGAGATTCCTGTACAGTCTCACGGACTGCAAATAAGAGGAGATGTACTCCTTCATCCCAATCCTTCTCATCATCCTCCCCATAGGCCTTTATCATGGTCTTCAGTGTTTGATGAAAGCGTTCTAGAGCTCCTTAACTTTTGGGATGATAGGCACTTGATGTGTACTGCTTAATTTTGAGCTCATACATCACCTGCTGAAAAATGTTTGACATAAAATTTGAGCCTTGGTCCGATTGCACTGACCTGGGTAGACCGAAAGTCGTGAAAAATTTTATCAAGGCCTTAACTATAGTCTTAGTTTTAATATTTCTTAGAGGAATAGCCTCAGGAAATCGTGTAGAAGCACACATGATGGTAAGAAGATATTCATTTCCAGATCTTGTTCAAGGCAAAGGGCCAACACAATCAATAATAATTCTACTAAATGGCTCCTCAAAAGCAGGGACTGGTTGAAGGGGAGCAGGAGGAATCTTCTGGTTGGGTTTTCCTACAATTTGACAGGTGTGGCAGGTTTTACAAAATTCAACAACATCCTGTCGAAGCTTGGGCCAGTAAAAACACTGCTGAATACGAGAGTAGGTTTTCCTAACTCCCAAATGTCCAGCCATTGGATTTTCATGAGCCAGGCTTATTATTTCATTCCGGTATTTAGTGGGGACAACTATTTGATAAATAACCTCCCAATCACTATTGGAGGGTACTTCTGGTGGTCGCCATTTCCTCATGAGCACATCAGATTTTTTAAAATAACAGACAGGGGAGTTTTGGGCTTCTGCCTCTGTTAGAGCCCTTTCACGTGGCTCGGCAAGGTCAGGATCACTTTTCTGTTCCTGAACTAAAGAAGTCCGGGAAATGACATTCAAGGAGGTCCCCCTATCACTCTCAGGTGTAGTGGCCTCTTTACAATTTCTGGAGGAGTCATCACTTTGACTAAAAAATGTCTGAGACAAATCAATGTCTTCAGAATCCGTAATTCTATGACTGTTCTTATCCTCAACTTTGCTGTTCAAATCATTACAATTGAGGTTGTTATCAACCTCAGCTTTCTTTGCCATGGACCGAGTCACAGCACATGCTGGAAAGGCAAAAGGAAAACATTCGTTCGTTCAAATTAATAATACTTTCATCTGTGCTCGGCTTATCCACCACTTGAGGTTCTACAGTGACTCTGTCACCAGCTAAGTCATTTCCCAATAATAAAGAAATACCTTTTACAGGTAGAGTAGGTCTGATTCCTACTGTCACAGTCCCATTTACTAAGCTACTTCTTAAATTTATTTTATGAAGTGGGACATTTAAAGAGTTTGACTCAATACCTGATATTAGAACTTGTGCCCCTGTAGCACTTTCTTCAGAAAATGGCAAAATGCCTTCTAACATTAATGACTGAGTAGCCCCTGTGTCTCTCAGTATTTTTATTGGTAAGGAACAGTGCTTATCCCCCTCAAGGGAAACAAAGCCTTCAGAAATAAATGGCTTATAATTTTCTAAAGCATCTTGCTTTATTACATAATTTTCAGGGCATGGAGTACATGCTAGTGCATTCTGTGAAGTTGAGGACTCATTTTTCCTTTTTAACAGCCAGCAATCAGATAATAAATGACCTGCTTTCTTACAATAATTACAAGTTTTAGTTGAACTGTTGGGTCGTAATGGTGTGGGACTGGCATTAGATGACTTATTCTCATTAGGCTTCCTATTAAATTTGGGTGGTGAAAAGTTTGGAGGATTGGAAGGATGATTAGAAGGATGAGTTTTATCTGAAGCTGGTCTAGGTCCACTTTGGAAAGAATTCTTGTGGGGCCAAAAATTTGTGGCGTTACGACTCATTTTATGAGTTAAGGCATAGTCATCTGCCAGTACTGCTGCTCTATTTAATGTGTCAACTTTTTGTTCATCCAGGTGGGCCTTTATATCTGAATGTATCTTTCCTTTAAACTCCTCAATCAGCATCATTTCCTTTAATTTTGTAAAATCTTTCCCTATTTCTTTTGAGTGGCACCACCTGTCAAATAAATTTTGCTTTTCTCTGGCAAATTCCACATGAGTTTGATTTTCATTTTTATAATAATTTCTGAACTTCTGCCTATAGGCCTCTGGAACAAGTTCATATGCCTTGAGTATAGCCTCTTTAACAGTATCATAATTATTGCTTTTCTCAGAAGATAGAGCAGAATAGATTTCTTGGGCCTTTCCTTTTAAAACACTTTGCAATAGCAAAGTCCAGACATCCCTTGGCCATTCTAAACTTGTTGCCACTTTTTCAAAATGTAAAAAATATTTATCAACTTCTTTTTCTTGAAAGGGGGGAACTAGCCTAACATGTTTAGTTGCATCAAATCTACTTGGGGAAATTACATTTGAGCCTTGACGCTGTGATTCAAATTCTTTTATTTTTATTTCCTTTTGAATTTCTAATTCTTTTAAGTGCATTTCTTTTTGAGTTTCTATTTCTCTTAATTTTAATTCCCTATCCTCCTTTTCTTTTTGAGCTTCAATTTCTTTTAATTTAATTTAATTTTCTCTTTCTTCTTTTTCTTTTTGAGCCTGAATTTGTTCCCTTTCTTTTTGAGCCTGAATTTGTTCCCTTTCTTTTTGAGCTTGAATTTGTTCCCTTTCTTTTTGAGCCTGAATTTCTTTTAATTTAATTTCATTTTCCTGTCTTTTCATTTCTTGTTGCATTTCTAACTTTTTTAATTCTAATTCTAATTTCTTGAGTTCAAGGTCATCAGTAGGTTGTGGTTCAGAGGGGGGAGTCTCAGACTGAGGCAAAAGACCTTCTTCCATATAATGATTAACAATGAGCTGTTTAAGTTTATGTTTGTTCAGACCAGGGGTGGCAGGTAATTTTAGATAATGAGCAAGTTGGAATAAATCCTCCTTCTTAAGAGATTCTAAAAGGGCCAAACTAGGAGAGCTTTCAAATTCAGAAATAAATTCTGTCACAAAAAATACCATGAGGAAAAGGTTTGCTGGTTCTCAGAATATAAATAATAATACTGAAATTTTCTAAGAAAATTTAAATGTTTTGAAAGTGAGCCAAAATAATAATTGCAATATGCAAATAAAGCTTTCTCGTAATCTTATATTCAATCTCGGCAACGAGCCCCCAATTATTAATGATATTGGTAACAGAAAGAAATCTGAGAATCAGCAACAAAACTATGAATTTAACTATTCTGAAATTTAATTAAAAATAATTAATATATAAAAAAAATGATACAAAGATATTTTACACTAATTGGTTTACAGAAAATAAAAACAGTGGTACTTATCAATTATTGAATTAGTCCAAAGTGCAGTTTGACAGAATCCAGTAATCCAGTGGTGAAGTATCTTCTGAAGAAAGTTACCAGCTGGTAGATGTAGTATTAAATCCAAGAATGTCTCTTCAAAAGCAGTATCCCGTAGATTTGTAATAAAATTCTCACTTAGAAATTTCAGCAGTCTCCAATAAAATATAACAAAATGCTCCATAAAATTCAAATGGAGTAAAAATGCAAGAAGTATTGGCGCCACAGGTAATTTCCAAATAATCCAGTAGAATCCTGGCTTTTCACAAAATAATATTATTCTGTTTCACAGAAAGTATAAATTCTTTTTTCCAAGACGAATAGATTCTCTTCAAAATTCTCTTTTGGAATCAATCTCCAAATTCACAAAGAAGCACTGCTTCTATAATAAATGCACTGTTCTGAAACAATAATATTCTCCAATGGAAATAACTGAAGTGAGTCTTTTTGAAAGGCTTTCTAAGAATGAGTTTTTGAATTCTGTTGACAAACCTTTATATAGTAACCAGATAGAATGTCCCAGAAGAGGAAGTTTCTGCAATGTTCTATTAGTTTCTGGGGGATTCTGTTAAAGTTCAAGTAAACAAGGTCATTGACCTATTTAAACAATTAAACAATCAACAGCTATATGTACAATATATCAGCGTAACAAAGATGTAAACAAGGTCACTGAGTGCAAAAGAGTTAGACCAGTCAGAAAATGCAGCAATAAAAAAAAAATATCTTTCTCATATAATTATCTACTAAGGATATATCAGTCTCAATATAATATGGGGGTTATAACACTACCTCTCCCCGAGGGTGCAGTAGTCTTATTTTCAGGCAAGTATAGTCTGCCACTTCGGAGATGGTTTCGAATGATGGCCATCACTGGCAAGTATAATCTGCCTCAGGCTGTCTCTGTTTTGATAGGACGTCTTTGAAAGAAAACAACAACGACCCCTTTCGGGGACTACCAGAAAGAGGCCCCGAACTTCCCTGGTTCGGGGGCAGGCCTGCATTATAATCCTATTG
Organism: Pictodentalium vernedei; assembly: GCA_031216915.1. NCBI lineage: Eukaryota > Metazoa > Mollusca > Scaphopoda > Dentaliida > Dentaliidae > Pictodentalium > Pictodentalium vernedei. Next base: position 66,977,473 of record CM062294.1, on the reverse strand, counting down.
GGTTGGGACAAAAGATGCGCAATGCGTTTACAAAAAGGGGCAGAGGCGAGACGTAGGACCGACGCTCGCCTCCCTTGAAGTGGTCGACCACTTTTCTAGGGATGGAGTGGCGGGTGTTCAGGAACCATGGGGGTTACAGTTTCCATAACGGTTATAGTGTCCATAGCGGTTATTGGGGTTCTGGTCAAAAAGTATCTTCTGTGTACCTGCTTAAAAGAAGAAGGCAGAATTAGTTTTCATTGGAATATGTATAATATAAAAAATAGAAATAGCCCATTTTGTTTAATGCAGTCAATGAACAGGCTTATTATCTAATTTTTGTCTGAGTCGGTGAAGGCAGCCCTTTCTGGTAGAAGGCCACAGTTAAGCTGTTAATCTGCCTGACACTTAACTGGAAAAAAAATCTGCAATTTATATGTTACGGGTTTCGTAACATGTGGATCAATGAATGTCTTTGATTGTCATCTGAGACGAACGCTAATGGAGCGGTTCGAGTTAATGAGGTGTTGATACCACTTCTTCCCATTTCCATTTAAAAATGTGACGTCACGCGCACCCAGCAACAACTAACAATATGGCGGGATAGAATTGGTGTGAAATTTAAGTGGACCATAACATTGCATTTAGTGTTTACACATCTTAATATTTAACATGTAGAAAGTGAATACGAGTAAATAATCTATAAACACTAAAAGGCAGTTCAAACAGAATCGATAATAAACTGCCTATGAAGGAAGGAAACATAAACTGTGATATTTTACACGGGGAAATTGTTTCACAAGTTAGCAAATGATCATTTGTAGACGTTACTGGTTTTTTTTGGCAGTAAATTGCAGCAGACGGACTTTACAGCAGTGTTTGCTTAACGCTTGTTAACTTAAATGGTTCACTTTTGCCCTCTTCGTTTGTGAGACTTCGGAAAATGTCAGGGGCCGGAGCTGTAAACCTGTCATTATTGAGCAGGGGTGTTGGGGAAGTGCAGAGAAATGGTCATGAGAAAGTTGAAGTGGTTTTGGAACCTGAGGTAAGAATGTCTTTGTAATTTGTATACACCAAGTTATGCCAGTAATGGTGTGGTGGTGTCAGAAATTCTTTTCAGTCATCCAGATTGCATGAGTGCATTTCAGGGGTCAATTTAATTTTTTAAAATTTAAGTTTTCTAACTTATAAAAATTTGGATTAGCATAAATTTCCGGCTGTCACTAAAAAGTGTTTTCTGAGGCGAAGTCTGAGCCTGGAATTGATGTATACAGAAAGCAATTATTCAAATATCCCCATAATGCCAAGGTGTTGACGAGATATTTTTTATCAATAGGTCGTATAAACCCATCTTCTTTCGAATTAGTGAAAGCAAATCCATTTTTTTTTCATTTTTCTGACTTATATCGTGAAAAATGCTTTTCAAACACACTAAAAAGTGTGTACCGAAAGACTATTTGGTCACATGATTTGTCTCCTATTTTGATTGGTGGTGTTATGAATCTTATATTTTCGGCAAGTTCTGAAAGGAAACTGGTTTATTGCCTGGTTTATTTCCTAACAGGGACAGCAGACTGGCCCCCAAAATCTAGAAATGCATGGGGTGGGGGTGGGGGGGGGGGGGGCTCAGAAAATTTAGATTTTTGGAACTGAAAGAACTCTGATTCCTTGTATCTGAGCAGCGATCAATAGCATGCCTCATAGAGGGCATTTCGATTAGGCCTGAAATGGTTGGCTCATTTTCGTGACCAACTAACCAAGAGCTATAACTGGATAATATCCAGTTATCCGTGACCATTATTGCACCGAATATGGGATCGAAACTATAGGAATTGGAAAGCAGTATTCTCAAACTATTCCGTAGTGTGTATACAAATGAATGTTGTTGAGTACTCTACAACGTTCATGTTCGTTTGTATGCACACTACGGAATAGTTTCTGCGATTACTCATTACTCACGGAAACTGCTGATCATTAACAGAGTCTTGAATGCCAAAGTCGATTATTTCACAATATATACAACGCAGCTTCGATGTGTGATCTATCACAACGGAGAAGCGGCAGATTTACTACGTTTTAAACGTGGAATGACAATCACTCGATATTTCAGATAACCGGTTGACGGCTTTTCTAATTGGTCAGGTAGCTAACGGGTTTCCAACTGATTATCTGGTTAACCATTTCAGTACTGATTTCGATGGGATTTTTGTATCATATCCATTGCTTATTCGGCAAAAATGAATGCTTCAGAGAAGAGATGTATTTTTGGGACTGACCATGGTTCGGCCCGATGGGGCAAAGTTTCTATTTTTGAACAGAAAGAATGCTGTTTTTTCCTTTGCGATTACTCATTACTCACAGAAACTGCTGATCATTAACAGAGTCTTGAATGCCAAAGTCGATTATTTCTCAATATATAAAACGCGGCTTCGATGTGTGATCTATCACAACGGAGAAGCGGCAGATTTACCACATTTTAAACGTGGAATGACAATCACTCGATATTTCAGATAACCGGTTGACGGCTTTTCTAATTGGTCAGGTAGCTAACGGGTTTCCAACTGATTATCTGGTTAACCATTTCAGTACTGATTTCGATGGGATTTTTGTATCATATCCATTGCTTATTCGGCAAAAATGAATGCTTCAGAGAAGAGATGTATTTATGGGACTGACCATGGTTCGGCCCGATGGGGCAAAGTTTCTATTTTTGAACAGAAAGAATGCTGTTTTTTCCTTGCATCTAAGCTATCAATGGCAGTTCACATAGAGGGCATTTCAATGGTGTTTGTGTATTATATTCATCGCTCATTTGACAAAAAGGGTTGCACCAGCCCAGGGGTGTTGGGAGCTTGGTCCCAGCAGGCTCACCATGGTTCAGCTTGATGGGAGAAAATTTAGAATTTGCGAACTGATAGAATTCTGTTTCCTTGCATCTGAGTGATCACTGGCAATCCACATGGAGGCATTTTTATATCATCTTTGTCACTCATTCGGTGAAAATGGTTGCCATTGGCAGCCCTGGTAATTCACCCTCAGTAATCAGCAGTGCCGAGTAAAATGCAGAGGAAAGGAAAACTATCCACAACAAAAATACTGCCGAGGATGGCTTCTTCAGAAAGCTTTGTGGTGGCAGAAATTTCACAACTTTCAGTTTATACACAAGTAACCAAACCATGTGGGTTGAACTACGCTGTATTGCTAATCTTACAATTTACAGTGCAAGTTACAGCATAGCCACAAGAAAAGTTCTTCTATGTTGATAACTCCAGAATCTGACATCAGTTTCTGAAAGCTCAAAGATTACAGAGCTTTCCAGAAACTGATGTCAGATTCTGGTGTTATCAGCATATGAGCAGTGAGATACTTAGTTTTTGGTTATGATGCATCTTATTTTCACTCATACTATACATATTGAGCAAGTCGCCTGCTTACTTCCAAGATTTTTTCTCAGCATTCACATGGTCCATGATATTGGCATTACCTAATTGAGTTAAAGATTCTGCACATTGATTGTAATTATATGCACATGTATCTCGAATTACTTTCACATGTTAAAGTAACTTAAAAGATTTTACTTCACTGCATATTACATGTACATATGCATGGCAACTGAGACTATGCCCTGCCCCCTAATGATTTTTACACAATCGGACAGGCTTCACAGCAATTGCCATAGAAGCATCAAGTTTTTCCACAGCAATTTGTTTTGCCGAGGAAAGAAGGATGAATTACCAGGACTGCATTGGCTAAGTCTTGATAGTGGATGGTTATGCTGCTGAGTGGTGTTGTAGAGGTGATTCTGTAAACCCTCTTACTGACAAAAAATGTACATATGGTGGATACAAAATTTCTATAAAAAACAAGGCAAACCCATCTTGTTATAAAGATGAATACAGCAACAAATTTCAACAAGGAAATAATCAACAGAAATAACTCAATGGAAACAGAAATAAAAAATGTGATGAGAATTTTGCAATGAACTTGTCATAAACATGTTCAAAGTGACATTGGGGTGGGAGTGTTCTTCCAATATGGGTTTGTGATGCAGCTTGCTTTCGCAGTTTTGACTTTCATTGGACAAGTATATACATGTAAATGGTCAGATGTATAACTCGGGTCTTCAAAATACATGTACCCACCCATATAGCAAGTGAAACCATAATCCCATAAATTCTGAGTAATCTCCAACTACTGACTGACAAGCAATAAATGTAACACATAAAACAAAAGGGGAAAAAAAAGAAAAAGAAAACAATCGGCAGTTGGAAAGGATTTATGATAAAATTATTTGAGACTCATAATTTTAGAGGAGTGAGAATAGGTTTTCTCACCCCACTTCCAATGTAAGATATGCACGTCTCATGTGAGAAGGCATGTGAGATAGATATCTATCGCACATGACCCACGTGACCAGCTTATTAGCATATTTAATGAGCGCAGGACTATTCAATCATTGCACATTCTTCTGTAAACAAACAACATTGTGTCATATTTCAGAAATATTAGCAGACAAACATTTTCAAAGAAAACAAATAAAAACACAGACAGCAAAACCGAAGGACACTTGACTCTTTTATATGAATTTTTGGTGAACGTCGTTATGAGTGGAGAGAGTTACCAGAAATTCCCGTCGAAAAGTTATGCGAATACATTACAGAACTCATAATATGACATCATTGGAATGCGTCAATGTTCAGTTCGCTACAACTCATTAACCCCTGCCTTGCCAGCATTGGGATTTAATTTCGTAGTATATTATACATGTACCTGTTGTATGTGTATATACATAACTTTTGTGCTCTTTTTCCGATAAGCAAATCAGTTTTTTTTCAGAATTGAACAGCAAATATTTTTCGATATACATGTGTAGCTGCACATACCCCTGAATTACCTTTGATGATGTCAGGGTGTTTTGTTGGGGGAGAACAATTATCCCTTGGGACAAGATATTTGGTCCAGACACTTGGCAAGCCTCATGTGTGGCCCAAATATCTTGCCCTCGGGTGAGATTTTCCCATCTCACATTAGAGCTGGTTGGTTTAACCGAACCGAAACTCGTTTTTTTTAGTGGAAACCGAACCGAAAAAGAGATTAAAAATCGTACACTTTTGGTTTTGCTTAACTTTTGAATATTCACATTTAGCACGCCATAGATTTTGTATAATCAACAAAATGTCTGCTAAAACACATGATAACATATCAATAAGAAATGACGATAGAAATGCCAAATGTCAATTAAGCAATAAGTCAGTCATTGCCTAGTACGTAAATACCTCCAACCTGCGTCGCCACATACAGAATCATCAGACCAAAGAGTACAACACTGTTATTGAAAAAGAACAGACTGTGACACCTGCAAAGTATCAGTTTACTCAAAGCTCAGTCGATGTTGGGGAACCCCTTTTTGTAGGAAAGGGGTTAAATTACTATTAATAAAACGTTAGCTGCACATACCTGTTATACAAAGTGTCATTCGGAAATTTGAATAAAAAGAAAGTAAAAATCCAAAATACATTTATATGTGCAAAACGCACGTGGCTAGGTTGTTTTTCGAAGTAATGGGAATTCTCAGAATTCAGTGACTCTTTGACAATGATAATTCAATGCAAACTGAAAGGAATAATGGACATAGAAATCAGGTCAGGTCATGATTTTGTCGGTAATTGGCATAACCTCTTCAGTGCTTTGTAAATGAATGATTTTGGGATTTAGAGTTTGCTCCTTTTGGGTACAATTGTCAACTTGTCAGGTTAGTTAGATTGTGAAATGGGAATCTGATTTACTGAAAGTAAATGGCGTATTCTAAAGTTCGCAACTTCTCCTAGAAATTGGGCAGTTGCTTTCTCAAATTCTGACCCGTTTCACTTATTAGCTCACCTGACTGAAAGTCAGGGTGAGCTTTTCTGATCACTTTTCGTCCGTCGTCCGTCGTCCGTCGTCCGGCGTGAAGGTGGTGTTTGGGTCTTTTTCTTCCAAACCACTGGCCGCATGTTAATGAAATTTCATGTGAGTAGGGGTTATATAGCGGCATTTTGATTTTTGGGCAAATTAGGTTTCGGCTCATATTGAGCAGAGGGGTGGGGCAAAAATGCTCCAATTCTTAAAAAATCTTCTTCTCAAGAACCAGCAATAGCAGAGACTTGATATTTGGTATGCAGCTTCCTTTTGAGGTGTAGACTCAAGTTTGTTCAAGAGAAGTTTGTAGGTCTATACTTGGCGATGTTATGGGAGGAGCAAAAATTTTGGCCCCACCCCAAATTTCTATTTTTTAAACCGAGAGGCCAATTTGAACCAAATTTTATGTGAGGGCTTATTGGGTCATAAGTACCTAATTTATGCAGAAATTTTTTTTCCTGTAGCCCCGTGGGAACCACAGGAGCTAAAAATAGAAAAAAATTAAAACGCCTATATCTCAAAAACTGCATGGCAGTGAGAATTTTTATTTGGTGTGAAGCTTTCTTGGGACCAACAGAAAGGATTGGTAAAAAAAAATTGCTATCGGTTTTATCATAGGGTACTTTTTCGGGACTCTGAAAAAGTGCTGAGTCAGTATTTTTTAACACAGTAGGCAATGGGAAAAAAATAAAGAATTGTTTTCTTCCAAACCACTGCTCTAAAAGCTTTCATATTTTACATATAACATCTTTGGAACATTGATTCACATATTTGTAGAAATCAAATTCCTCGGTCCATATTTGGGTTCCCTATGGGAACCCAAATGTTCAAATTAGTGCAATATGAGGGATATATTTTAAAAATCTTCTTCTTCGGATCCACAAATCAGAATCTTTTGATATTTGCTATGCATCATCCTTAGGGGGGTGAGATTGATGTTTGTTCAAGCCAAGTCCCTGAGTTCATATTTGGACTCCCTTTGGGAACCCAAATTGTAACTTAGTGCAATACGAGGTATATTCTTTTAAAATCTTCTTCTTCGCATCCACCGGTCAGAATCTTTTGATATTTGGTATACAGTATGCTTAGGGAGGTGAGATTCAAGTTTGTTCAAGTCAAGTCCTTCGGCTCATATTTGGTCTCCCTGTGGGAGCCCAAATTATAACTTAGTTCAATATGAGGAATATTCTTTAAAAAAAATTTTTTTTTCAGATCCACCAGTCAAAATCTTTTGATATTTGATGTACAGCATTCGTAGGGGGGGGCGGGGGGGGGGGGGGGGGGGGGGGGGCTGAGAGTGAAGTTTGTTAAAGCCAAGTCCCTTGGTTCATATTTGGGCTCACTGTAGAAGCCCAAATTATACCAAAATTTTTATTTTCCAAACCAAGAGGTCGATTTGAACCAAATTTGATATGAGGGCTTATTGGGTCACAAATACCTAATTTATGCCATAAATTGTTTTCCTGTCCCCCACGGCAACTACAGGAGCTGAAAAAATTTTTTTTTTTTGAATGCCCATATTTCCAGAACTACATGGCACTGAGAATTTTTATACAATGTGAAGCTTCCTTAGGGCCGGGAGAAAGGAATGGTGAAAAAAATGCCATTGGTTTTATCATAAGTACTTTTCCAGGACTAAAAGTGCCGAGTCATCATTTTTTAACACTGTAGGTAATGGGAATAACGTTGAATAATCTTCTTCTCCCAAACCACTGCTTCAGAAGCTTTTGTTTTTGGGTTCCCTATGGGAGCCCAATGTATAACTTAATTCAGTATGAGAAATATTCTTAAAAAATCTTTTTTTTCTGATACTCCTCTCAGAATCTTTTGATATTTGATTTTTAGTTTTCTTAGAAGCGGCAAATTGAAATTTGTTCAAGTTCTGGTTTATTGATAAAATTGGGCCCAGTAACCAATTCCTGCGTTGAAAGCCCTGTAAAGTGGGCAGTAATAGGCATAAACGATTGACCAAACCTGATATTATAATTATGCCTCTGTAATGATGTAGCCTTAGAAAGTGACCTTAAATTCCAATAAATAAATAGATAAATTATTGAGTACCCAATATGGGGATCTAACATATGAACACTCTGGGTTACTAAGTAGAGAAAACACTTTTATGTTGAAAAACTGATAATAACCACAAGGCAGAATCCCTTGCTATTTTGGTGATATGACTCGGCCAGTATCAGGTGAGCGCCCTCAGGCCCCGTGGGGCCTCTTGTTTTCATGTCAGGCAACACGTTAATGTTGTGAATGGAAATGAAGAATGAATCTGACAGGATGGTGGAATCATAATGTTTCCGTCTTAAACGACATCTTTGTGACTAACTGTTTGAGCCCCCCCCCATCCCCTCCCCCCGACACACTCCCGACTCCCATATCTATGCCCTTGAGCTTGAATGACTTTTTTTGAAGGCGTATGCAGATTGCAGATATAATTTTTTGTTCATTAAATTTACAGGAAACAATCGCAATACAGTTTTATTTCATTTCAAGTTCACTTGTTTGTTATTTAACATGTTTTAGTTCTATCCTGTCCTTCGTGTAGTTTAATACATAAGATATGGAAAATGTGTATTGTGTTACAAAAACCAAAGCCGAAACTGAAAAACAATTTTTTCATCCAAAACCGAACCGAGGGAAATTTAAAAACCGACCAGCTCTATCTCACACCCTCACCCATCAGGGATAATAATCTATAGAATCTGAGATAACCAGTTGAGGAACCTAATGCAAGCTTATCCAATTTTTACATCCCTGTATCAGTGTGAAGAAAGGAACAGGTATGACATCAGGATTTCCCTGACAATGTGGCTTGTGTGTTCTGATAGGGTGGGGAATATTTATGCCCCCTGAAATTTATTCGAGAGAGCATATAGTACATGTAGCCACTTGATCCATCTGTCCATCCGCCCGAAACCAATGGTGTCCGCATAATAACTCTAGTTTACTTTGATGTATCATCTTATAATTTTGCAACATTACTATCTACCGTGAAATTTAGTCAAGTTCGATTTTCATCGTTATGGCATTTACCATTCCGGAGTTATACAACCTTGAAAAGTTGCAAAATGGTAAAATCAGTGGTTTCCGGATGATAGCTCTAGTTCGCTTTGATGTACGATCTTTTATAATTTTGTTACATTACTATCTACCGTGAAATGTAGTCAAGTTCGATTTTCACTGTTATGGCATGATCATTCCAGAGTTATGCTGCTTAAAAAGTTGCAAAATGATAAAATCAAAGGCTTCCGGATAATAACTCAAGTTCGCTTTGGTGTACGACCGTATAAGTTTGCAACATTACTATATACCATGAAGTGTTGGGCAAGTTTGATTTTCAAAATGTCACAATCAGATACAAGGGAAGAGGTTGATCAAGGTAAATGCTTGTGGGGGTACATATGAGTTTATTTTATTATACCCCCTGCAACAAGTTTGGGGGGGGGGCGGGTATACTGGAATCATCTTGTCCATCCGTCCGTACGTCTGTGGACATAATTTTGTCTGGAGATTTTCTCAGACATTTATGCAAGCCTGGAAATAAGCAGACTGTCATCTGCAAAATGAGGTCCCCAGAGGGTGAATTTAGTGATGCTACCCTGCACAGCAGGGTAGCATCACTACATTTACCCACTGTGAACCTTAATTTGAATCAAAGTCTCAGGCCTAAACAGAAAGAGATATTATCCAGATGACAAATTGGCCGACTGAATGGGATAACATCAGCAAATTCTCCTTCTGGGGACCTCATTCTGTAAATGACAGATAGCTTATTTCCAGGCTTGTTTATAGTCCAATCTGCTTCAAACTTGGTATGAATGTTCACCTCTATGAGAACCTCAGCACCTGTGACTATAGTTTGGTCAGATTATTTTTGCCAGAATTATTCCCCTTTTCGTCTTCAAATAGCAGCCGCATAGGCCTGAATTTTTTCTGGAGATTTTCTCAGATGTTTATGGGTTGATTCATTTGAAACTTTGTATGAATGTTCACTACCATGGGAACCTGTGCACCTGCAATTAGAGTTTCGATCAGACTTTTTTTCCTAGAGTTATGTCTCTTTTCATCTAAGAATAATCATGACATTGGAGGGTATGGATGAGCCCATCTGGGATAGTCACACTTCTAGTTTTTATTTAGTCTTTACTGAACTATAAAACTTCCCTTTTTGTCTCAGAAACAGGGCTTATGGCCCACTCAGGGCCATAAGCCCTGTTTTTGAGGCAATATGGAAATTTTGCAGTAAATATTATATCAGATGAAAACAATAGGGAACACTGTTGATTGACAGATGTCACAAAGCACTAATACAATGGCCAGCAGAATCAGTAAAAGTGCCTTTAGTCATGGTTACATAGAAACTAAGAACTCCTTAATTGTTTCTACATAATCAGTGTTTTTTTCTAATTAGTCCTTATTCCCACACAGTATTTATTTATTTATTTATTGGTATTTAAGGTCACATATTTATGCACAATGGCTAATCATGAGCGTAACAGTTTTACGGGTGGAGGAAGCCGGAGTACCCGGAGAGAACTACCGAGCAACTGTCAGCTCTCCAACATACTAACTCAACACAAGCAGGGTTAGCATTGGTTGAAGACAAATGCACCATCGATGTGCAGTACGCCTTAGTACACAGCGTCACCGTGCCCCCACGCGGGCAATTGAGATGAAATGTCTTGCCCAAGGACACAACGCGGTTGCCGCAGGTGGGGTTCGAACCGAGGACCTCTCGGCTTGCAGCCTGCACCTCTACCTACTGAGCCACTGCGCTCCCTATTCCCAAAGTTACTTGTGTTTTGATAACAATCAACTATTTGTACATTTCAAATGTCAGAGTTCAGGTATTGCGAATTAAATATGCAGGGGCGCAGTGGCTCAGTAGGTAGAGGTGCAGGCTGCAAGCCGAGAGGTCCTCGGTTCCAATCCAACCTGCGGCAACCAGCTTGTGTCCTTGGGCTTGACACTTCACCCCCATTGCCCACGTGGGGGCACGGTGACGTTGTGTGTACTAAGGCGTACTGCAAGTCGATGATGCGCCTGTCTTCAACCAATGCTAACCCTGCTTGTGTGGAGTTCGTATTTTGGGGAGCTGACAGTTGCATACTATTGCTTGGTGGTTCTCTCTGGGTACTCCGACTTCCTCCACCCATAAAACTGCCGTGGTCATGATTAGCCATTGTGCAGAAATAAGTGAGCTTAAACACCAATAAATAAATATATATATAATCAAATATGCAAAAACCTTTTCATAATGCTTTAATGTTCAGTCAACTTCAGTGTTAATATCCATATGAAAATTCTAGAAAATAAAAATAACATTCTTTTAAATTCTTGCAAAGAAAACAATGAGAATCAACTTTGACTCTCATAAAATGTTCATTTGATTCTTGTCATAGATTCTGAAATTGTCCTTGAAGTCCCAAAAATTATATCTTTGTGCTTCCTCATATAATAAGGTTGCACTGAGCTCTTGACTGTTCAAGCAGCCAAGACTTCACTAGAGACCACTGCCAGGGCATTGTAACTTTCAGTAGCAAGACCACCGAATGTCTGTATGTCAGAACGTGTTCTACAATGCACATACATGTATAAGAAACTCATCGATATGGGAACTAGGCCCTTTGGAGTTAAACCAACACCTAAATATGAGGGTTTTTCTTTTAGTAAGGACTATGCAATGGTTGCACTTCCAAGGGTATAAAAGCACTCTCAAATTCTAAATTATTTCAAATTGGTTTTCACAGCAGGAGTTCACCAGAATTAAAACTGATACTTGTGAACTGAGTTAAATTTTAAGACCTACATGTACATGTACACACCAGAAAGTGCAGAACAGCATAATAACATACCATACTTCAGGCTTTTAAAAATTTTAATTCTGCTTAACCCCAAGAAAGGTTTTGCAAAAAATAATTTGCTTAACCATTCACAGTTTGGCTGAACCCATTTGCAGAAAATGATGCTTTGAGATGTTTCTATTTTGAATTTTGCATGAACGAAAAATCAGTTAAGCAAGGCATGATTTGCTTAACCTTTGCATGAACTAAACTAAAGTTCATGAATTTTTAAAAGCCAGATACTTGACTTTACAGTAGAACCTGTCTTGAGAGACCACCTTTTTGCCAAGCAAAAAGGTGGTCTCGCAAAACAGGTGGGCTGTCATGACAGTTGAGCTGGGAAGTTTTGATTTTTCAGATTTGGTTTAGGTTCGGTTTGGTTTCAGGAAGAAACCCTGGTTTGGTTTTTCAATGACTTAAGAACAGTTAGTATATACAGTACGTGGAGAGTGTATTATCACTAAATCACCCGCAGAGTGGAGATTCCACCTGAGCAGTAATTGCAGATTTGTTGCAAAGCATACCCAGCACCAGCAAAGTTTCAGCCAATGGACCTCCGGGTTAAACCCGGAGGTCCATTGGCTGAAACATTGCTTGTGTTTTTTGTCGATATATATAAAATTTGAAAGTTATAGCTTGGGTGATGACTCCACTCCAGTGACTCCACGGATGATTTAGTTACAATCCACTCTCCATGTACTGTAACACTTCAGGCTCCTTAATTTTGAAAAAAATTGCAGTAGTTTGTATGAAACCACTCACCATAAAGGCCCTGTCTGTATCAGGTTCAGTTTAACTTCCCTTTGGGTTCTAGGGGATCAGTTGCTAAGTCAATTGAGTCAGAAAATTATAAATCCAGGTAACAAATGAATAAGGTTCATCTAAACTGTGTTGTGTTCTAAATGTCACATTTTCTCTGTTATTGACTCGTCCAGTGGACGAGTCAATAACAGAGAAAATGTGACAGTGAGGACACAACATATTTGCTCTTTTTCTAGACAGACGAAGTGACAAGAGTCCATAATGGTCGACAGTCCAGTTCCTTCCCAGTAAGATACCTTGACCAGTTTATGCACAAACACAGTAAAAATGTTCAGCCGTTTTTTGCTGGGTCTTGTGGTTCGGTTTTTTGGTTTGCTGGCTGCTGCAAAACCAAATCCAGAATCAGAATACCAAAAAATCCAACAAAAAATGACAGGTCCATTACAGAGTAAAACAACCAGATGGTACAGCATCACAGTAGTCTCTCAGGCCAGGCAATCTAGAAAATCAATGAGTGCAAAACAGTTGCCCTCCTCAGATTGCTTGGGAGTACAATTGCACCTGAAATTTTCAATGCAAAAACTTGTATGCTATTTTGGTTATATTCACTTCAAGGTATTAATATTGTGACTAAAAAAAAATTGTTCTATATTCAGCTACATGGTGGAAAAATTGGCTTGCACATCTTCTCATTATTAAAAATGCTGCATTCAATTCTTATGTGACTGTCTTCTCCACTCAAAATCTGTTGAATGCAACACAGAATGGGTCTTGAATTATTGCGAATCAATACAACATTGACAAAGCGTCCCCTGAGTTCCAATGCGTTCTCTGTGCCAGTAGGCACAGAGAACAAACTGGAACTCATGGGACGAAATAATAATAGATTTTAAAGGCAGTCCCAAACAGGTGTGGCATTCCAGAAAATCAAGGGGTGCAAAACATTGCCCTCCTCAATTTTTTCTAGGCGTGCAGCACTCCTAAAGAATGCCAGGCCTGCAGTGGTCTCTCAAAACAGGTTTTACTGTAGTCACAATTGGCAGGTAAGAATTAACCCTTTACCCAACGAATCGACCACATCCGCCGCAAAATATGCAAATTCAGCATTTGAAAAAAAAAATTTTTTCAAAACATTTTAAGAAAACCATATCATGTGATCCCTCGTTGGAACGAGCTCGTCGAGCTCGTTCCAACGAGGGGTCACATGATATGGTTTTGTTGAAATTTTTTTTAAAAATTTGAAAAAATGATATTTAAAATAATAAATTTTGATATCATCTGTGTTGGGTAAAAGGTTAAAAAGCTGTTTTTCCAGTATAAGAAATATCCGTGAAAATGTAACTCCACATGTATGTTTAAGTACTTTTCGCGGTATTACAGAACTTCATAGTCCACTTATTCAAACTTTATGTGGTTGACTTGTCAAGTCAGTAAGTTAATGAACTTGAGCCATGTTTAACAGACCATATTAAATGATGTAGTATTATCGAACTTGTCATTCTCTTATTTACAATGTCGATGTAAACGGTTCTACAAGTCTGCTGATATTGAGTACTGATACAATATTCTATAGCATTGCAGGTTTGATTGTGATTCCGTCAATAAGAATCGTCAAACAATAGACAGAAAGGAAGTAATTCTCAGAATATCATGTGCTATTATGAAGAACATTGATTTTTTAAATAATTGATGTTGCTGCTGTGTTTACTGGGGGCTAAAATCAATATTATGTCTTCTTTTGAGGTAAAATGAATTGTAATGATTGGTAATCTTAAAGTGCCTGTTTTGTATTAACTGGTAGGGTAGAGAGGGAAGTGGCTCAGTGATTACAAAACAGTACCTGGAGAGTGTATTATCACTAAATCACCTGCAGAGTGGAGATTCCACCCAAGCAATAATTGGAAATTTACTGCAAAGCATAACAAGCACAAGCAAAGTTTCAGCCAATGGACCTCCGGGTTAAACCCGGAGGTCCATTGGCTGAAACATTGCTTGTGTTTGTTGTTGATGTGTACACAATTTGAAAGTTATAGCTTGGGTGATAACCCCACTCCGTGGGTGATTTAGTTACAATCCACTCTCCACGTACTGTATTGGACTTCAAACTGAAAGGTTCATGGTTCGATCCCCACCTGGGGTAACTGTGTTGTGTCCTTGGGCAGGGCACTTCATCCGGATTGCCCATCTGGGGGCATGGTGGCCCTGTGTACTAAGGTGTACTGCATGTCGATAGTGCACTTGTCTTCAACCAGTGCTAACCCTGCTTGTGTGGAGCTAGTATGTTGGGGAGTCTGGCAGTTGCTCGCTGTTGCTTGGTGGTTCTCTCTGGATATTCCGGCTTCCTCCACATGTGTAAAACTGCCAGACACGAGGCAATCCTGGCTGTTGAAAGTGTCATTAAACCCCAATAAATAAATAAATAACTGGTAGAGTGCTAGAAGCCACTATCAGGGCTCTACTGAAAAGTGCTGAAAGTCACTTTAGTACAATGTACATGTGGCCTTACACAGTGTGGATTAGCTTGTCATTTATGCAGCAGTAGATAAAGAAATGTTCACAAAAAATTGTTTTCTTGCAATTTATTGGAGAGAGCCAATAGGCACTTGTCAATAAATAGAAACAAAACAATTAATGATGAAGAAAATTCTACTAAACAAATCCTCCACTTGCTAGTGGTATGGTATCTTTGAAAAAAATACTGATGTTACAAATCACCTTTGAGAAATAACTTGGCACTCTACCAGTTAATTGCTGATAAGTTCCCCGAGAAAAAGTTATGGGCCCATTTGTGTTTATCACCAGATAGAGCTTTTTAGTTATCTGTTTGGTTTTCGGTTTTTGTGGGAAACTGAAAAACCAAACCACAAGGCCCAGCAAAAACCAGCAGAACAGTTCACTGTGTTTGCACATGTACATAAACTAGAGATGGGCGGTTTTCAAATTTCATGTCGGTTCTGGTTTTGGTTGCATTCAAAGACTCGGGTTTTCGGTGTCTGTTTTGGTTTTCATTGTACAAACATAACAATACATTGTATTTGCATATAAGAAGATGTATTTGGCGCCAGTCAGTGTCACAGGGACTCCCTTTCCAGGGCAACACACCTGTGTAATGGCCTGTACCGGTACTCTGATTTCCTGAGCACAATGTATTTGCATCAATAACTTCAACTGGGATTTTGACGCTGTCTTTGGAGTTCAAGTTTTCAAAATTACATGTAGAAATAAATATATTTCTCATTATAAATGTGGAATAAGTGACAAGTTCCAGTTCTGCAAAGGAAATTGCATTTGATAAACAGATGAATGTTTAAACCACTATGCGTAACAAGTAATTTTGTCACCTATTTTCGTGGTAAATGCAACACCTGAATGCAATACTAATTAGTGCTGCCATTTTGAAAAAGGGGTCTTGCGACTCTGAACTTTGAAAACAAGGTCAACTTTAGGTTGTTTCTCTCTTTATTCTGAGAAGTGAAGACCTGATTAGAGTTTTTCAACATTCAAGTTGAAAACCACAACGATGGGTTTTCTGTAATTGTTTCAGTTTCGGTTTTGATAACAAAACCGAAATCGAACCAAATTTTCGATTAACCAGCCATCTCTAACATAAATTGATCAAACTATCTTACTGGGAGGGATTGATCAAACTATCTTACTGGGAGGGAACTGGACGAGTGGCCCGTATGGACCTTCATCACATGGTCTATCTGGCAAAGGAGAAAATATATTGTGTTCTCATTGTCACATTTTCTCCCTTGTTGACTCATCCAAAAGATGAGTCAACAAGGGAGAAAATGTGACAACAAGAACTCAACATACATGTAGATAAGATTCATTCATAACCCAAATTTATGATGTTTGACTCAACAGGCTTAGCAACTAATCCACAAGAACCTCTAAGAATGATCAAAGGAAAATTAGGCTAAACCCAATGGAGATACTTATAGATATGGCATTTTGTAATGAGTGGTGTGGTACAAACTTTTGCAGATTTTGTCCAGGTTAAATTGTACAGAGGAGCCCACTTAATTGGATATCTCTTCACTGAATAACCCTGTTAATTGAATATATTTTCCCAACACAAAACCCTTTACCATACCTCCAGTACAAATTTCACCTGTTAATCGAATCTAGGTTATAGAGTAAACTCCTGTTAATTGAATAAAATATCATGTAACCTGTCAAGAAATTACCTTGACCCTCCCCAGCTTTCCTTTGTTTATGGCCCTATTTGGCCTCAGTACATCCAATACTGGCATTTAATCTATTATATCTTGTTTGACAGAGCTCATGGAGCTCTGTCAAACAAAATATATTAGAATAAATGCTAAGTTTATCTCTAGAATAGATGAAAGTGACACAATCCCTGTTAATTGAATACTCCTGTTAATTGAATAATTTTCATTGGTAAAGTGGCTATTCAATTAACAGGCTTTCACTGTATTTACTATATGTTTTTAACACTTAGAATAACTGAATCGAAACTGAGTTTTTTCCCTGAAACCGAAACGGAAATAGCAAAACCACACCAGGCCTTTAAATTCCACAAAGCAGTTACCAGTCTCCCCAAATTACACGATTGTTCTTAAATTAGACGGCATTTCAGATTTTTTGTTTGTTTGGATATTTTTTTCATGCCTTTTTGTCCAATTTCATAAAAAGTGATTTAACCCTTTACCCAACAAATTGGCTGCATCTGCGGCTGCCCGCATAATTTACAAATTGAAGAGGTAAAAAAAAAATGTTTGAAAAAATTTCAATGAAACCATATCATGGCACCCCTCATTGGAATGAGTTTGTCGTGCTTGTTCCAATGAGGGATCACATGATATGGTTTTGTTGAAATTTTTTTTTAAAAGTTGAAAAAATGTGTTTAAATTATTAAAAATATTAAATTTTTAAGTCGCTGAGGGAGAGAATGTGTCTTAAATTGTAAACCCTGAATGAACTAGAAACGACTTTGATTCACAGAAGAGGGCATAACAACAGATTTGGGTACACTATTTTTCACTCTCCTTGTTTTGACAGATCTATACGAAACCAAGGCATAAATTTCATTCAGTTTTGTGATAATCTATATGTGAATCCTGCTATACATTACTAAAGGATGCCCAACAGTTTGCGAAAATCTATGCGAATCAGATAGGGAGGGAGTGCGGTGGCTTGGTGGTTATTGCATTGGACTTCAAACTGAAAAGTGCCTGGTTCATTCCCCATCAGCAGGCCTGGCATTCTTGAAAATGCAGGAGGGCTAAAAATCGCTCTCCGAACATGGACTAGGGGAGCAATTAGCTCTCATCAAGCTTACATGTACATAAGCTAAAAGTGGCAAAATGAAGTTGTACTATTAATGAATTCTTCCTAGTGGGTTTTGTACATTTTATTTGGTGCTGCTAACCAAGTAGTCTCTGTCAGATGGCTACACTGCCCTTCCGACACCTCCGGGCCTTGGTAAGGCCCGGAGGTGTGGGAGGGGCAGAGTGGCCATATTGCAGAGACCACTAACATAGCTGAGATCTGAAAACCTGTGGGTTTTAGGAATAGGCTGTTGTGGTAATCATTATTTTCTAAGGCTAGGAGGGCTATTTTTCGCCCTCCTCAGTTTTTTAAGGCCAGCAGTAGGCGAGCGAATGAACCGCTCTCCTGAAAATGCCAGGCCTGCATCAGGAGTAACTGAGTTATGTCCTTGGGCAATGCACTTAATTCTGAATGCCCATGATGAGCATGGCTGCGCTGTGTGCTAAGGTGTACTGTATGCCGATGGTGCACTTGTAGCCCTGCTTGTGTGGAGTTAGTACATTGAGGAGTCTGACAGCTGCTCGTCGATACACGGTGGTTCTCTCCTGGTTCTCCGGCTTCCTCCACCAGTAAAACAGCCTGACGCGAGGTGACCCTTGCTGTCTAAAGTGTCGTCAAACCCCAATAAATAAATAATTAAATAACTAATAAATAATAACCAGATTCTGGATTCTCGCCAAGTTATAAGTACTGGAAACACACTGAGGGACTAAAGGACTGTCTACAGAGCGGGAAGATTTTGATTTTTTGGATTTGGTTTTGGTTCAGATTCAGGAAAAAATCTTGGGTTTCAGTTCAGCTTGTTAGTGTTCAACCGATTACCAAAAATGGTCGCTGACCGATTTCTGATTATTTGAGCTCACAATTGACCGATTCTGATGCCGATTCTGATTGTAATGCCATACTCTACTAGACAAGTCATGGCTCAAAAGAACTACACTGAACTGAATATTTTTCACACTGTTAAACTTTGTTGACTGGGGTCGCAGTAAAATTACCAGTCGCGCACACTTGGGTGGTAAACGTGGCTCTCAGAGACTAGTGCATGTGGCTGGTAATTTTACTGCAACCTGAGTCAATGGAGTGCAGCCTTCACTTTTCCGGTATGAACTGGCGATTGCCGGAAGTATGCTCAATTGTAAGCTTTACATGTTGTTTAAATTGTGTATCCCATAAAGCCTTAAAAGGGGTGTCTTGAGAGATTAAGAATGCACCTTGTGGTTGTTTCTCAACTTTATTGAATGGTATCATTGACATCATTTTACATTAACAACTGCAGAAGATAAAAAAGATAAAAAATGCTTGGGAACAGTCGGCGAACTTCGCAACTGACGACCGGTCTTGATTATTACACTGACGGTTCAAAAGTTCAGAACATCAAAGCTTTGAATGTGCCTAAAAGACAATTGCTTCTAACGGCTTCTTGAGGTTTAACATCAACGTTCTTGACCTTTTACCTTTAGAATGAATAGTTTTTTCATCAATTTCTTTTTTTAATTATTACACATCTAAACCGGGGTGAAATTTACTGATTCTTCGACAACAAAAAATACTAATCGATTTCGACATGACCGATCGACAATCGATTGATCGATTAATCGTGACAGCCCTACATCTATTCTATGTTATATTCTCAGTGTCACAGTGGACGAGACAATAAAGGAGAAAATGTGACAATGAGAACATGACATACATGTATTTGCCCTTTTGCCACAGTGTTCAACCGATGATCGGAACCGGCCACCACAATCAGACGATTGAGTGCAATCGGATGACAATGGCAACGGCTCCTGGAACATTGTTTCAACCGAATTGTTGCTAAGCATTTTGTGATGATTCATTAAACTGCATTTTATTATCTTCTGCAATTGTTCAATTGTTAATGTAAAATGATGTCAATGATACCATTCAATAAAGTTGAAAACCCACCACAATGTGTAATCTTAATCTTTCTCTAGACGCTCCTTTCTGTGATATACAAGTTAAACGACATGTAAAGCTTACAATTGAGCACACTTGCAGCAATCGTCAGTTCATACCGGAAAAGTGAAGGTTGTACATCATTGACTCAGGTCGCAGTAAAAATTCCAAGTTGCACGCACTTGGGTAGTAAACGTGGCTAAGAGCCACGTTTACTACCCAAGTGTGCACAACTAGTAATTTTACTAGGTCTGAGTCAATGGAGTTTCACAATGTGAAATAGGTTCAATTTAATCAAGATCTTTCGATTCTCGACTTATCTAGTAGTGAACAGACTGTAAACACTGTAAAATATGTTTAATTTAATGTAGTTCTTTGTGAGCCTCGACTTGTCTAGTAATGCACAGAACTGTCAGAACTCTAAGGTCCAGTTTCTCCAATGACTTAGTTGACACATCTTGCAACTTTCTATCATGCGGTGGTCGTGCTTTTTTTGTCGCCGGTCCGAAGCTCTGGAATTCGCTTACTGCTTATATAAAGATGCCACAAACTCTCAACTAGTTTAACCCTTTACCCAACGAATCGCCTGCATCCGACCGCGTAATATGCAAATTCAGCAGCTGAAAAAATATTATTTTTCGAAAAATGTCAACAAAACCATATCATGTGACCCCTCTTTGGAACGAGCTCGTTGAGCTCGTTGCAAGGGGGGGGGGGGGGGGGTCACATGATATGGTTTTGTTGACAGTTGTTGAAAAATTTTAAAAAATGGTATTTAAAATAATAAATTTTGAAATCGTCCGCATTGGTTAAAGGGTTAAATCTGCTCTGAAGCCCTACATGTACCTCTTCAAGCAAGTACATGTATATAACACTGAGCTTAACCTTGGTTGATTAATAGTTGATAGTTGTTACTTTTCCTTTTTGTATATATTCAGCTTCAGCCGCAGAGTCTATTTATTTATACACTACGCGTGTACTCGATTGTAAAGCCTGCAAGCACATTGTGGAACCAAGGCTATAAACTTCATTATTATTATTACAATTGGAATCGGCCGTTTGTGAGCTCAAATGACCAGTAATCGCTCAGCTGCCATTTTTGGTAATCGGTTGAACACTATTTTGCACGATAGACTAAGTGACAAAAGTCCGTAGGGGCAACTACAGGTAACTGGTAGAGTTCTAGAAGCCCATATTTGGGCTTTATTCTGAACTGCAGATACCTAAAGTTAAAGGCTTCATATTCTATAGATGTCCTTTATAGTATCTTGTAATTAACATTACTTCATCTCCATTGATTTGCATTGTTACAATTTATGGGAGAGTGCCTATTGGCACTCTCCCATGAATTGTAACAAGACAAAAAATGTGTGCATAAGTCTTGAGGCTGAGAAAAAATTTAGCACTCTACCAGTTAAAACTAGAAGTCCTGTCACGAACTGTGTGCTTATCTAGGCTTAATTGTGCGTAGGAATTGTGCGCAATTGCCATATTGAATGGCATCCGAAGCATGGCAGGTTCTCCTGGTTACTCATAGCAAACACGGGCAATGTGTCTGCCAATGGACCTCCGGGTTACCTTGCTTGTGCACAGGCCAAATTTACAGAATTTGATAGCCTTACTATGGTCATATCACGTAGATTAACTCGCATATTGATGTGCTATTTGTGCGCATTTCAGGACAGGACTTTTAGTTTTAACTGTAGCCCAGTCCCCTCTGAGTAAGATAGTTTGATCACTTTATGCATAAACACACTAATATTGTTCGGTCAACTTCTGTTGGGTCTTCCGCTTTGGTTTTCCAGTTTGCCACAAAAACCAGAACCGAACCAGAAAAACAAAAATCATCCAAGCTCTGTCTGTGAACATGTGAAATGTACTTTAAAGTTTTAATATAATGAGTTGCTGCTTTTGTATTTTTCCAGGATTATTACAATTTTGTTGAGCATCAAAGTCAACGATACTATTTACCTCCAATAAGACCTCGATATGCTTTTACCTCAACACCTCCAGATGATAGCCGATCGGCCCGAGACTTCAAAGAAGTTCAGCTACCAAAAACATTCACGACAAGGAAAGGTGCTTTACTTCTGTTTTCTGAGGACTATGCATTGAGATATAAAGAAGGTGAAGTTCATGGGAAATCAGCCCATCACCACAGTGCTGATGATCTCTCAATAAAAACAGTGGATGATTTGGCAAAGTCTATTCTATCTTATGGAAGTGAGGTACGTTTTAGTTTACTACAAGCCTTTTGGCTTGACTAATTTGGTAGAGCTGAAATAGTTAACTGGTAGAGTGCTGGAAGCCTATATTTGGGCTTTGTTCTGAACTACAGGTACCTAAAGTTGAAGGCTTCATATTCTGTAGATGTCTGTCTTATTTCTTGGAAGTAAATTTATTTCATCTCCATTAATTTGCATTGTTACAATTAATGGGAGAGTGCCTAATGGCACTCTCCCATAAAATGTAACGAGACATAAATGTGTGAACACATCTTGAAATTGAGAAAAAATTTAGCACTCTACCACTTAACCGATTAATCGATTAACCAACGATCAGCATTTTGGATGATCAAAAAAAGTAATTGATTGATTGACCTTGCCTTAAACCACTGTATTATTATATGGGTTAACAAAGGAACAAACTTTCTCTAAAACAGGCAAACATTGTCACACTGACTTGCATCAATTATTATGAGACAGATTAAAGCTTGCAAGTTATGTGTAGACGTACTTGTTCACTTGCATGATCTTTGTACTGTATCAGTAGCTGGGAATGGTCATTCTTAACTCTTTTGCCCATTGCAGACAGCAGACGGTACTGGCAAAATAAATTCTTGAAGTACTATAAATTTTCAATTTTTGTCTCAAAAACATAGCTTATGACCTCTCATTGGAACGAGCTCAATGAGGAGTCATAAGCTATGTTTTTTAGACAAAAATTGAAAACATAAAATTTGAAGGAGATTTTTAAATATAAAAGTAACTATAAAAATCAATAGTGGAAGAGTCCTTTTAATTTAAAAAGCGAAATTTGGTTCCAATTTCTCGAATAAAGGCAAGAGATTTGCTGTCCAGGGCACGGAAAGAGTTAAAAGCATGGTTGAGTATAAAAGGTGGTAAAAGTGAGGCAACATCGGTAAATCAAGCCAATAGTTTACCGACTTTCTTTGAAAAAACCCAATTGGCTCTATAGTGCCTCCTCAAAATTGCCCAGATTTAGGCATATATATTTGCAGGATATGAAATTTGAAGAGAACGGACGTATTATGGTATCATTATGGCCCTAGCCACTACCCAGGTATTGTAACTTCTATCAGACTAGACACATACAGGTTGAAAGATGGGTTCCACATGCACATGTAAGATGAGAAACTCCCTAAAATAGGAACTAGTTGCTTTAGGATTCAATGCTAGTAAATATATATGCAAATTGTTGATAAACCCTTTACCTAACACAAACTGCAGACGACACTTGCAAACAAAATTCTTGTATAACTACTTATTTTTCATTTTTTACACCCAAAAAATAGCTTATGACGTCTCTTTGGAACAAGCTCAACAAACTTGTTCCACTGAGGGGTCATAAGCTATGTTTGTAAGACAGAAAATCAAATGGTAATTTTTAGCTTAACTTGACAAAGTCAAGATAAGCTAATGCCATCATGCGTGCGGAAGTCTGTTAGACTGTGAGTCTTTGAGTCTGTTCACATTTACCTTTAGCACAGGCCACATCCCGTAGTTCTTGTCTGTTCATCACAAAATTTCATATGCAGGTTTGGGGTCATGTCTAGATGAGAACATCCCCTTTTGGTTTCGATCGGTCAACCGGTATGGCTGCCCGAGCCCAAAACCTGAAAACCATTAGCACAATCTACAGGTCGTATTTATGAAGGGATTTCATTGTAACTTGGTAGGATGCCTCTGTATAACATCTAGATGAGAACACCCCCTTTTGGTCATGATCTGGCAACCGTGATGGCTGCCCAAGCCCGAAAGCCAAAAACTCTTAGCACAGTCTGCAGGTCATATTTAATACAGTACGCGCCAAGTGTATCCTGTCTCAAACACCCGACACGGTGGATGATTTTCTGAAAATCACCGGCCAACACCGTGTCACACGGTGTAATTTGACCAAATTAATCACCGTGTGCAATGGTGTTTAGGTGTGGAAAAGATTATCTCCTTCTTGGTAAATAACTGTGTGCAACGGTGATTCAGTGTAAAAAGGATTATTTCCTTCTTGGTAATATAATTAACTGGCTACCAATTGCGCAACTGCAAAAACATGTGTTGAAATGGGGTTTGATGGACAGGCTAAGCCTATTTAAACGTATGTTGATTCAAACTGGTGATGTCACATTGTGACGAAGAGATGTGCATTCAATTTAAGAAAAAATGAAAATTACCGCACACGTTATCTGCATGAAAACAATCGTACCAACAAGTCTATTTCATTTTCGTTCAATTCACTGGCCATAAAGGGATAATGGTTTCAAAACGCAACTGAATTCTGACCACAGAGGTTTTCAGGAAATTTGCCAATGTCATGGCTGATTTCGATCACACAGTGATTCATTGATTTTTCAGCGGGATGAGTAAAAAATCCACTTTAAAATCTGTTCGACTTTCACACAAGTTTACAAAGAATATTGGGCGGTAATAATAATTAATAATATATATGGCAAAATCCACTTTTCAATCAGATGTCTGTTTAAACAGAAAATTTCTTCATTCTCTTTAACTGTGTCGATTAAAAACAATATAACGTTGTGTTAACAAAGACCTCACCCCATTGCACGCCACGTCTGAGAAATTTGTTCCTTGGAGAACTCGGACCAGTCGACGCCCCCCACACCCAACCCCACCTTCCTCCAAAGAACTTGGTTTGTGTTGAAGAAATTTGAAGCAGGTTGGTCTTATGAAAGAAATAGATGGATGGAGGGGGGGGGGGGGGAGCATTTTCGGCCCACCGGGAGTCCCGAGACGTTTCAATTTTTCCTGGGACATTGTGTTCCCGATATTTTTGAAAACTCAACATGAAAACGTGCCGGGTAAAACACATAGGAAGCCATTTCAGGCACCGATCATATTCTGAGAAACTAAAACTAAAGGCATTACAAGCTCCTAACATGCTGCCAGTTTACACCGTGCTTGAAATTTAATTCCCTCTTTTGAACGGTACAGGACAAGCTTACAGACAGAGGAAGGTCTGTAAATAGGTACTGGTTAATTTTACATAATGTTTTCTACTTTGCAGCCATTGTTTCCTACACCACCCCCCCCCCCCCCCCCCCTCCCCCACACCAAAAATGACGGCATAGAAGTTATGGACAGAAAAACGACATGAACATAGTTACATGTATGTATCAATTGTCCCTCCCACCAACTCTCAATACCCCGTTTCACTTCTCCGCCCTCTATTGTGCCATTCACCAAAAATCTGGCGATTGAATGTCCTGAAGTTTCCAATTTGATAGAAAAAATACTTTCTACTTCATAGCCATAGTGTTGTCTTGAATGACTTGATGCCGTAATACACTTAGCTGCCATATGTCAGATGTCATTTACCACTTAATAAAAGCTTTGGTCCCCCGGTATATTGTACATTACAAAATATTTCAATGTCTGGGTGCATTTAGATTTGTAATTAAGCAGGTGGCAGTTAGACACTCACAAAAGTCAATGTTTTAACAGCATGTTGGACATTTTTAAAGATGCTGGTACTTCATTCCCGTGAATTAATGCTGCGTGCCTGTGATACAGGATTTGCGAAATTTACGCAAGGGAAATGTACCCGCAGGAACAGATGCCCAATCATGCCTCTATAGGTTCATGAATAAGTCATGGAAACCGCAACCAAAACACTGAATTTGTCTTGGTACTGCATACACACCAGTGTAAGTTACACTGGTGTGCATGAAGTTCGAAGACAATAAATTTGACAGTGTTGGATGGTTATACACGCAGGCGAGGCTGATTTTCAACAAATATACTGCAAGGAAATGGCGTAGCCGAGAAGGCTGGTTGGGGCAGGGTGTGGTAAAAAATGAAAACACATTATAACTGATTTATATATGAATTTGTTTGATGTATGTTTGACACGTATAAACTAAAACGCACATTGACGCGAAAAAAGAAATATTTTTAAAAAATTGCATGGGCGATGGGATTACAACCCCCCTCCCCCCGCCCCCACTCTCCCCACCGCCCTGAATAAATAGAAACATAGAAACAATTTTTGTTGGAAAATTTGTAGCTTGTAGTGGTGGAAAGGTGTCCTCCCCACCGCCGTAGGAATGCAAATACATGTACATTTACACCACAAAAGTTTGTTTTAAACTTTTATACATGGACGAAATAGACAACACAAATTTGTACCAGCTGAAAACAAAGTGGAAGATTTCTGTTTTTTCGACGCATGTTGTCGTGTGCACACACCACTGTTTTCATTCACCTGTTTGGTTCCACGAAAACGCAAACGTATCAAAGGCACACACATACAATGATACGTGCGTTGGTCAGTATTTATATTATTTCTGTCTCCGAGTACACATTTAGGGCTTTGTCCTCGTCTTAATTTGTTGTTGTTGCACAGATACATGTAATCATTCAAACATTTATCAATTTGAGTGCTTCTAAATTTGAACACCATGGCGGAATAATGGACATTAATTAGTCATTATCCCTACCGAAAAACATCAAACGCTGGCTTCAAGTGGAAAGGGGTAATCTATTTAATCCCTTATCCGATTAATCGCGGTGTTTGAAAATTAGCCACCATGTGCAACCGGCTGAAATTTGCATTTTTCACTCATCACCGGGGCGGGTATTTGAGACAGGATACACTTGACACGTACTGTATGTAGGGATTTCATTTAACTTGGTAGGATGACTCCGTATGTTGTCTAGAGGAGAACTTCCCCATTTGGTTGCAATCTGTCAACCGTGACGACTGCCCAAACCCAAAACCTGAAAACCTTTAGCACAGTCTACAGGTCATATATTTATGGAGGGATTTCATTGTAACTTGGTAGGTTGACTTCATATAATGTCTAGATGAGAACGTCTCCTTTTGGATGTGATTGGGCAACTATGACGGCTACAGGGGCACGAAGCCCAAAAACCTTTTAATATAGCACAGGTCATATTTATGAAGGGATTTCATTGTAACTTGGTAGGATGACTCCAAATAATATCTAGATGAGAACGTCCCCTTTTGGTCGCCATCATTCAACCTTGATGGCTGCCTGAGCCCAAAACCCCAAAATCTTTAGCATAGTCTATAGGTCGTATTTGTGGAAGGATTTTATTGTAACTTGTTAGGTTGACTCCACATAATGCCTAGATGATGACATCCCTTTTGGTCGTGATTGGTCAACTGTGATGGCTGAAGGGACCCGAAGCCCGAAAACCTTGACCACAGTCTACAGGTCATATTTATGAAGGGATTTCATTGTAACTTCGTAGGATCACTCCAGATAATGCCCAGATGAGAACGCCCCCATTTGGTCGAGATCATTCAACCATGATGTCTGCCCGAGCCCAAAACCCCAAAAACTTTAGTACAGACTACAGGTCGTATTTTGTGAAGGGATTTCATTGTAACTTGGTAGAATGACTCAGTATAATGTCGAGATGAGGACGTCCCCTTTTAGTTGCAATCGGTCAACCATGATGGCCTAAAGCCTGAAAACCATTAACACGGTCTACAGGTCATATTTATGAAGGGATTTCAATGTAACTTGATAGGATGACTCGTTTTGGAATAATGTCACTGTATCATGGTAACTTTCATTGACATACGTGAACTGTGAGAGCCACATACATTAACTGTGAGGTCCACATTAACCCACCCCTCAGTTCTTTAGTACATTCTACATCTCATATTATTTTTAGCTCAACTTTGACAAAGCCAAATTTGAGGTATTGTCATGGCCCGTCGTCCGTCTGTCTGTCCATTGAGCTGTACACATGTCTCGGGCTAGAGGCCGTATTTATGAACCGATCTTTACGAAACTTCTTGGATACTTTTCCTATCACCGTGGAACGAGAACAAGTGTTTTGGTGTCCGGTCTGAAATTCAAGATGACCGGCAGCCATTTTGTACAAAATTAGGTGCAATCAGATTTTTGCGCAGAACTTCCATAGGAAAGTGCTGATTTGAATATTTTTTTGTGTGAATGTTTAGTACCATGGGATACATCCCATATAATACGGGCTTTTTTCTCGTGCATAAATTATGCCAATTAGTCTAACTTTGATCTATTTAATGTTACTTTCGGCACTGCAAATGCCAATACGGCTCGGACTAGAGGCCGTATTTATGAACCGATCTTTACGAAACTTCTTGGGTACCTTTGCTATCACCATGAAACGAGAACCAGTGTTTTGGGGTCCGGTCTGAAATTCAAGATGACCGGCAGCCATTTTGTACAAAATTAGGTGCAGTCAGATTTTTGCCTAGAACTTCCATATGAAAGCACTGATTTGAATAATTTTTCGTGTGGATGTTTAGTACCATGGGATACATCATATAATACAGGTCTTTTTCTCGTGCATAAATTATGCCAATTAGACTAACTTTGATCTATTTAATGTTACTTTCAGCACTGTAACTGCAAATGCCAATACGGATCGGGTGGTTTTGGCCATGGTACGAAATTCAAGATGGCCACCAGCAGCCATTTTGTACTTTAGTTAGTGCAATCAGTTTTTTGTAGAGAACTTTTGTATGAAAGTTCTGATTTGAATAAATTTTTGTATGATTGTTTAGTAACATGGAATACATCACATATATCATGGGTTTTTTTCTCGTGCAAAAATTACGCAAATTAGATGAACTTTGATTTATTCAGTGCTACTTATACACAGTAAGTGCACATGTCAATACGGCTCGGGCTAGAGTCTGTATTTATGAACTGATCTTCACAAAACGTCTTGGGGTACCTTTGTCTTCAACTTGTGACAGGAACGAGTGTCTTTGGATGCCTTTGTTATCTCTGTGCTGTGAGAACAAATATTTTTGGGTTCAGTCAGACACACTCTGGGACTCAAAAGATTTCTTTTCTAGTTTAGCATCTAACTCTCACCCCACTTTTACAATACTTTACCTATATATTTGTTACAGGCTACGGTCAGCATTTATGTACAGACCGTTACAATACTTTACATGTACCTTTGTTATCAGGTCATTACCTAGATATTTGTCATTGCTGTGTCACATACTATACATGTACATGTCTTAAACAAGTTGAGCTACAGTGTCATTGACACTTTCATTATTAAAAACAGCATGCAGGGAAAAGAAATTAACATGTTCCCAATTATCAAAATTCTTGTTTTATTTCATAATCCTTTCATGAACATTGAACACTATCCTTTTCATCAAACACAACACACAGACAAGTTAAGCCACAGTGTCATTGATACTTTCATTGTGAATAGTGCTGGCCGGTTTTGGCCATAACATAAGGTAAAGAGCTAAATAGGGCAACCTCATGAAAATCAGTCTGCTTCAGCCAATCTGGTCCACAAGCGATAAAGATCTTGAAATGTCCAAACATGTAATGCCTATTTTCAGCTTATAAACTTTTCCAGTTTTTCTGTAAACAAAAGAACTGAACTGTCTGATCAGCAGAGAATTTTTATTAATTTACTTACCCAGGTCATAAAAGAACATAATCCAGTACTACCATATGTAGGGAAATATGACTTATTTATACCAACCCCCCCTCCCCCCCCACCCTCCCCCCCCCCCCCCCCACCCATACTCGGAAACACTAGGAAGTGAAACAGTGCTTGTTCACTACAGTAAACAAGTTATGCTTTAGACCTAAAGAGGTTAAAAATCTGTTTCTCAAGCCCTCCAGCATGGTCCTTCTGGCTGCCACATGCTCTCTTTTTATAACCAATGCAAACTTGAAAAAATAAAAATTAAATGGTTAATGTCTTGACATTTTATCAAAGTTAATAAAATTGATAAATTTGTCCCCATGAGTGCAACAAGGCTTTGCAATGCACTCAAGGGATGAAATATACCACCATTAGTGCTCAAACGACTAGTGAATTCCAAAGTCGACTAGACAATACCCAAAAG
Organism: Pictodentalium vernedei; assembly: GCA_031216915.1. Classification (NCBI taxonomy): domain Eukaryota; kingdom Metazoa; phylum Mollusca; class Scaphopoda; order Dentaliida; family Dentaliidae; genus Pictodentalium; species Pictodentalium vernedei. The sequence goes on along the minus strand of CM062294.1, from coordinate 66,947,666 downwards.
TCAAGTCGGCTTCGACTAGTCATTGGTGATAACTTGTCTCCTTATAACAGCATTGGTGTTCCAGTAGAGTGCTGAAGGTCCAAATTTGTCTTCACTTGGGCATTCATATACAGCAACTTACTGGAACATTATTCTGTTAATGTGCTTCTAATTATGCTAAGAGTGAAATTATATAGTCTTATTTAATTTGCCTTGTTGCGATTTATAGGCACTCTCCCATAAATTGCAACAAGGCAAATTAATAACATATCCTGAGAGCCCAAAATAATTCAGCACTCTACTAGTACTAGTTAAAACAAACTACTGTCACTACTATCAGATGGCAATAGATGTATACATTGATTGCCCAATATTGCTGTTCAAACTGTCTGACAGTGGCACAGAAGGGATACTATTTACCTAAAAGCTTGAACTCCTCCGACTAGTCGACTACACAATTGAGAGTCGACTACTGGTTTGCCCAGAGTCGATATCGACTAATCGTTTGAGTACGAACCACCACCCTTGGTATTCAGTAGATTATGAGGCCAACATGTGCATGTAAGACATAAAGAAACCAAGAATATGAACTTTTGATGGCAAGGAAATAATTGCAAAAATAAACTACCCGCCCCCAGGTAATTTTACAAAAAAATGGCCCAAGAAACAGAATATCTAGTTTGTGGGTCCTTACTGGTAAAATAGGACCTGGAACCAAGCAATACTTAGAACTCAGTGATGTCCTCTAAAGTTTGACAGCATAGGTATAATTTATTTATTGGTGTTTAAGGTCACATACTTTTGCACAATGGCTAATCATGACCGTGACAGTTTTACGAGTGGAGGAAGCCAGAGTACCCGGAGAGAACCACCGAGCAACAACAAGCAGCTGCCAGCTCCATAACATTGTAACTCTGCACTGCAGCACAGGCAGTGTTAGATTGGTTGAAGACATGTGCATCATCAACGTGCAGTACGCCTCAGTTCATGGCGTCATCGTGCCCCCATGTGGACAATCGGGGTTAAGTGCCTTGCCCAAGGACACAACGCGAATCCGAGTCCGAATCGATCGCTCAGACGGTCACCCATCCGAGGACTAACCAGGCTCGACGTTGCTTAACTTCGGTGATCTGACGAGAACCGGTTACTGTAACCACCCCCCCCTCCTCCCCCCCCCCATCCCCCTCTGCCCCCCCCCCCCCCCCCACCCCCACCCAGCATAGGTATAAACAATTGGCTAAACTTTACTTCATACCTCACCTATTTTGCAGTCATGATATAAATCCAAAGATGATGAAAGTCGCCTTAAAAAACAATAACTAAAATAATAAATAAATAATTATTTAAACAAATATTTATTTTTCTGTTTGTGTGTGAAATTCCAATTTGCATCTTGTCAAAATCTCAAGTATATATCTTCAAGGCATTTACAAAATGGTACAGTACAAGTAAACGTTTGAAGTATATATTCACAAATTTTGACATTTTCATGCTTAAATGTGGATCTCTAGAAGTCTCAAGGAATGCCTCTCATACATACAGTTAAAACTAGAAGTCCTGTCACGAATTGTGCACTTATCTAGGCTTAATTGTGTGTAGGAATTGCGTGCAATTGCCATATCGAATGGCACCCAAAGCACGGCAGCTTCTCCTGGATACTCATAGCAAACACAGGCAATGTTTCTGCCAATGGACCTCCGGGTTACCCGGAGGTCCATTGGCTGAAACATTGCCTGTGTACAGGCCGCGTGTCCAGAATTTGATGGCCTTACTATGGTCATAACGTGTAGATTAACACGCAGATCGACGTACTATTTGTGCGCATTTCATGACAGGACTTCTAGTTTTAACTGTACATTTTACTTTCTTGAATGTTGTATCGGTTATATTGATGTGAATGACATTCAATATTAATTTGTAAAATCAGCTTTGTTGACTCCAAGGCAAATTAGCCATAAAATTACATACGACCAAGGTACTTGAATCACCAAGTACTCAACTCCTCAGCATTGCTTGTTTATTGTGGTACACATGCTCTGTTTTACTGGTACAATAGGACCTGGTCACCAGAGTCTGGGGTGGAAGACCTCTAAAATAGGCAACATACATGGAGGTACAGTATGGTCGTTGTGGACTGCTCACTTTCCATCGGTGGGTAATATTTTCACGGGCACAATAATATTAGATTCCAAACTCTAATTATAGGAATAATCATCAAAAAATTAATTAATGAAGCACTGGATACAATCTGGTGCTTGATTAATTAAACTTTTGCTGATAATGATTTTTATTACCAGGCCTGGCATTCTGAAAAATGCAGGAGGGCAAAAAATCGCGCTCCTCAATCAGATCAGGAGAGCAATTAGCTTTACACAGCATTTTAAGTATCCATTGAAACGAACTCATTGAAACTGAAACCAACAGACTACATCAGTGATTTTATTAACTTTACTAAGGTAAAGCGAAATCTCTTAGACATCTAGATGTCTCACTCAACAACCGAACACACACTTGACAAGACCTGTGTGCGTACCCAGACCTGTTGTCCAAGAAAGTCATACGCCTACCACTACCACCTTCAACCCCCCAAGGGGGGTTGAAGGTGGTAGTGGTAGGCGTATGACCTTCTAGGACAATAGGTCTGCTTGAATCTACAGTCACATCCTGGTGCAAGTGCTTCAAGTGACAGGATAGTAGTAATGGTAGTATATTATAGTGTCAATATTCCTTGAATAATTACCCCTCAAACTGTGATGTCAGTTGTTGAACTTGAAACTGACAGAAAAAAAAATATTGCTGTGACCCATTTTGCTTCAAATGATTGCAACTGTGCTTGGGTATGGTTGCAGCCATTACCTTTTACCACTAAACCACTATCAAAATGAAATTACGTGATGTTATGTGACTTCGAAGTTAAATTACATTTTTGCTTTACAACAAAAATTTAATGTGAGCATAATACATGTAATCTCAATCATCCCAGACCAAAATATTTAGGAGGGCAATTTTTCGCTCTCCTTAATTCTTTCAGGAGGGCAGTAAGGAGAGCTAAAAAATCGCTCTCCTGAAATTGCCAAGCCTGTGTAGCACTTTGTTAATATTTCAAAAATGTTCATCATTGACTCCCTCCATATTGCCCGTACAGCATGAACATTTTTTTAAAAATTATGTCTTGTTGACAGAGCTCAATGACCTCTGTCAAACAAGATAGAATTTTTAAAATTCTCAGTTGGATTGCCGGAAAAATTTGCAGCTGAAAACTTTAGTATTTTGACATCAGAGTGCAGAGGGCTAAATCCGCATTGAAGTAACAAGTTAGGCAAAAAAAAATTAATGTTGTGGTTTGGGTTATATGACAGAAAAAAATAGGGTCAGTGGGTAGGTTTTTTTTTTTTTTTGCACTTTGAGATGAATAATTTAGCTGGACATACCAATGCATATGTGAGAAATCACCCCAGGGGTGGAATATCCACCCAAATGATATACTCGGTATCTTCGACAAAGCAAGCACAAGAAACACACAGTATGGTTCAGTGGATTGGGCTTTTTATGTTGGTTCAAAGCTCACTTGAAGTTGAGAATGTTTCTTTCACATAACGCAATCCAGTATGCCTGGAAATTCCACTTTGTTGGTGTTTCTGTACCAAAGCATTCACCATGTACTGTACTACCGTGGATGGATTTCAGACGGGTTACAGGACATCCACAATCAAAAGTACATGTACAGTCGTTCACAGTGTCTGAGAATGTTGAATTGAATGATGGGTCGAGTCGTCTGCGGTACAAAACAGAGAGGATGTTTCAACTTCTCAAACACCGTGTCATGATATGGACAAGAAAGTTGTCCACAATGTTCATGATTTCATGAAAATCTAAGTTTTCTAATACGTTCTTTTAGATATTTTTCCTGAATAAATGGTTGTTACACGCTTTTGATTGTTCTCAATAATTTGGAAATACTTCCCCACGAATCATTAACCTATCAAAAGTACCGTGTCTGAGCATCAATTCACCCAAAAAAGCCGAAAAAAGTGGACAGAAAACGAAAAACTGATTTTTAATTGATTTCTAGCATGTAGACAATTTTCAGTTGCCTTTGCTTTTTTGAACACTCCATTAAACATTGACAATGATAGTTGGAAACGTTTCATGGATATCTTTCTAAAATAAAATAAAATAAAATATGTGTATGTCAAGGGTTATTTAATAATATTCTATTGCTGCAGGTAAAACTAGAAGTCCTGTCACAGTTAGTGCAGAACATTCGCATCAGTAAGCGTGCTACTTTCTGTAGATAAAGGGAATAATATGCTGGGATATATCGGAATATTTCTGCAATGCTATACAAAATATAAAATGACTGTAAACTTCCATCACATGGATCACCGTGTTGCACCCGGTGATCCATGTGATGAAAGTTTTCAGGTGTTTCTTGTGGTATTGATAGATACTGGAGTGCACTTATCCAGCGCACTATTTCTTCCGAATACTGCACAATGATGTGACAGGACTTCTAGTTTCAACTGTATTGCCAGTATTGGAGAGAAATTTAAAAACTCCATACTGTGAATTATAGGCCAAATATAACTGACAACATGTGGAAGAGTAGGAATGTAGGTCCCAGAAAAAGTGTTGTGAAGTGTAGGCCCACCCTTATCATTCATAAATTGTTAACACAGCATGCCCACCAAACCATGCAGTTAAGGAAATGCGTGTTGGGGTGGGGGGAGGGAGGGGGGGGGGGGGCAAATTTTTACAGATGTATTTTTCCTCCCCCATCACACAAACTCACACAGGCACCTGTGATGGATCGATATTTTTGATACAATGTTCCTTTATAACTAATAATGTTGACCCTGTTTAACCCTCATTGGTTGAAGATGACATTGGCCACCCACAAAACTTGAGAATACTTTTTTTTTACCTTTTACTTAAAAAAAGCGAAGCGAGCGGTGGGGTGGAAGTGTTGTGGTGTCTGATGAATTGACAGTTTGCTACCCATGCTTCCCTCTATGTAGGGATACACATTCATGAGAACTTGAGAGTTCTGCAGAGGGAAGGGAGTGTGTGTGTGTGTGTTGGGGGGGGGGGGTGCTTTCTGTTGATCTGATTTTCAAAATTCCCAGTGAATAATTAATTTCTTGTTCAGCTTTCACCCAAATGCATATTTTTTTTTTATTTTATTTTACAGAACACCCAACTATCTCTTGAAGTTGAAACTTTCTTTATACATGTAAATAGCTGAGAATTCTGAATTCATAATTCGCTCGCAACACTTTCAATACACTGTCAGTTCGGTATTCCGTGGAGAGCGTCCATTATTTCCAACCACGCTTACCTCTGCCTCTCCCATAGTTCCTTCATAAGAACGGCTGCGATTGATAGTAGGCTGAAAATTCTCTAAATGAAAACGTCATTACTTCTGTCTTCTCAATGTTTAGCAGTCTTGAATCAACCTGCATGATCTTCTTGTCAATCTTCGAAAACGAAAATCACGCAATGTGCGTTTTTAATTACTTCTTGTAATGTCGTGAAGTGAATTGGATTTAAATAAAAGGGGGGGGGGGAAACAAATGAATGAACATCATCTCGTCCTCTGAGTATCTGCCTCCTAATATTTAATTGTCACTTTATGTCAGTAGAAGGTGCGACTTAATTACTGTTGATTGCCTGTTACAAGTACTGAATCAGCCGCTGTGTGTTACAATTCTGCAGAAATCGCGATACACTACCATGCATCAGATGTGATTCTATGGGGATTTTCTGCACTTACCTAACATGCTATTATTACAAATTATTCATTTCACCTGGATGAGGGCATTTCTTTTTTAGCTTACCTGGCCTAAATGGCCATGTGAGCTTTTCACATCACTTAGCATCCGTTTTTGTCCGGCGTCCGTAAACTTTTCACATTTTCGTCTTCTTCTCCTTAACCGCTGAGCCAGTGTGAACCAAACTTGGCAGGAAGGGACTATGGGAGGTCCTCTACAAACGATCCTCATTTTGTTCCCGTCGGATGAAAAACATGGCTTCCAGAGGCATTCTTTGATTCTGGTTGGTGGATTTTCAAAAATCTTCTCCTCTGAAACCGCCAGGCCAAATGTTTTGAAACTTCACATAAATGATGACTGGGACCCCCCTCTACCAACGATCCTTATTTAATGTTGATTGGGTTACAAACATGGCCACAATTGTGGCTTACAGTTACTATAGAAACGCTATGAGAAATCACATTTTCATCTTCTTCTCTGGAACTACTGAGTCGACGTGAACCAAATTGGCAGGGATAGTCTATGGGAGGTCCTCTACAAACACTTATCATTTTGTTACCGTGCATATCATGCAGATATCAGATGTGTTAGCTAATAGCAATAACTGGTAATCCACCCAACACTAACTGATAATACCAACTCAAGTGAGGTGGCTCAGTAGGTAGAGGTGCATATGCTGCAAGCGGAGAGTTCCTCAGGTCAGTGGCGACCATGTTGTATCCTTAGGCATGACACTTCACCCCCATTGCTCACATGGGGGCATGGTGGCATTGTGTACTAAGGTGTACTTCACGTCGATGGTGCTCCTGTCTTCAACCAATGCTAACTCTGCTTGTGTGGAGTTGGTATGTTGTGGGAGCTGACAGTGGCTTGCCGTTGCGCGATGTTTCTCTCTGGGTACTCTGGCTTCCTTCACCGCTGTAAAACTGTCATGGTCATGATTAGCCATTGTTCAGAAATATGTGACCTTTAACACCAATAAATAAATATAAATAATGCCAACACTAACGCAGTTTCGTGAAAACATTTCCTTTTGAGAGAACTCATTAGAAAACAATGGTAGAAGCCTTTACAATCAATGAATAAACAAGGTCGAAATACAGTTAAAACTAAAAGTCCTGTCATGAAATGCGCACAAATAGCACGTTGATATGCGCGTTAATGTACGCGTTATGGCCCAAGTAAAGCTATCAAATTCTGTACATATGGCCTGTGCACAAGCAATGTTTCAGCCAATGGACCTCCGGGTAACCCGGAGATCCATTGGCAGAAACATTGCATGTGTTTGCTATTAGTAACCAGGATAACCTGCCGTGCTTTGGATGCCATTCGATATGGCAATTGTGCGCAATTCCGACTCGCAATTAAGCCTAGATAAGCACACTATTCGTGACAGGACTTCTAGTTTTAACTGTATGCTTGGTTATCCTACAATTTATTTCAGCTCATAACAGTATCAACAGATAAATTGCCTTTGTTGGAGACCTATTCATATTGACCTGGTTATTATAATTCAACCACAAGAAGATTATAGTAAACTGTATAGAATTATATGTATTGAAATGATAAGTGAAAATTCCTCCATTATCTGGTATCTGCTCTGAAAGCAAATTGAATTTAGCCAATTTGTATTTAGTGATTTAGTAATGTAGCTGCATGCATTATCTGCTCCACACAAAAGCATTGTTGCATACACATACATGTGTACCCAACATGCCAGTGTGGATCTGTTTGCCTTTAATAACATTTTATTATACTGTACAGAGGAATGGAATCCTATTGAATCCTATTAACTGAACAGACATTCTATTTAGTACCTAAACTGTTTGATCAAAAGAAAATTGCTATTAATTATTTAACTTTATTCTATTAAAAAAACAGAGAATTTAGTTAGGTGTTTTGTTAAACAAGGTATATGGTGAATTGAATACACAATAAATCCTTAGGTCTGAGAATTACAGTACTTGAATATCAAGATTATTGATGCATCTTATGAGTTTTATGAAGAGACCATTTGCCAATGGCAGCAAAACGAATCGAGACAAACTAGACTTTATGATTCTGGAGAATCATGGCTTTTCCAGATGAGATTCCATGATTTTCCATGACCCCAGCGTGTCTGAGGAATTGTTTTAACTGTCTCACTGAAGTGCCTTTATTGATGTCATGAGAAAACCATCATTAATGATGGAAAGGGTTAATATCAATATCGTCGTCTGACAAGTCAATGACTGACAAAAGGCAAGTGTCAGGATTTCACGGTAACGATCGTTACCGGCAGTGTGTCGGTACCGTGGTCACAAAATGACGGAACCGAAATATCGTTACCCACTCAATCTGTCACTAAAGACATTGAAACATTTGTTGTTGAAAGAAATGCTCATAAGAGCTGCTCGTTGGTGAACAATCATCACTGTAATAGAAACGAAATGCTGTTTACATCGAATACAGAAACAAGTTGAAGTGGGAAAAACACGTGTGTACCGTTTGCACACATTAGACATTTCTGCCAATAACATTCTCGGAATGAGTAAAGTGCGGGACCCTTTTGCTGAAGTGAATGTGATTGGCTCATTCTGTAAACATCTTGACGTTTTTTTCGTCAGTAACATTATCACAAGTAATTTCATTGTGTGTCTGAGAATTGTTTTAAGTATGATAAAATAACAAGCACCTGTGTTCAATATATGTTGAAAACTGAAAAGCAGTTTTTTGAACAAAGGTATCATGCACAGGTTTACTGGCGTTATAATATCTAAAACAATAAATATATATTAAAAAATCAACATCCCAATAACCTCTGTTTGGTATCTATCGTGCCGGGGGTAATTCCCTTCACTTCGGACTGTTAATATAGGAGGCCGAAACATCTCAAGCTGAAGAATAGGGGACTTTTCCTTTTATGTAAAATCAACGTATTTTTCTCACCTTTTTTCTACATTTTCCTATTACTAGTCATGTTTTCGATAAAATGACTGAAAGATATTCACTTTTGACTGAGATTAGAGATAATTTAAACCCTTTTAATGTTACAGTGCCAGAGATTCTTCTGCATTCTCGCCATTTTGAAGTGTGCGTTTACATAAATTTTGTTTTCTCTTTGGCTGGTGATTGTAGGTCTAGGGTCAGTGGTGTAGTGAGGGTTAGGGTTAGCTTACCGGTAAGCTAACCCTAGCCCTGCCCTCACTACACTGACCCTAGACCATGTCGGGAACAGAACAAACAAGCATACCAAAAACAACCAATACACAGAACAGACGCCGAAAAACACAAAAAACATGGAGGAAAGATGAATGTAAATGTCACAAATCGCACAGGTAAAAGCAATAGTTGAGCGGTTATAATTGCCAGTAAAAGTGAATATCTTTCGGTCATTTTATCGAAAACATGACTAGTAATAGGAAAATACCGAAAAAAGGTGAGAAAAATGCGTTGTTTTTACGTACCATAAACTGGGGTGTATAGGGACAGGGGTATGAGTAGGGACAGAAAACTGAAAAGTTATTTCAAGTTTTGTAAACACGCCTAGATATTTTTTTCTTCACGTATAGACCCATCGGGAAATAATATATAAAGATTCTTAAAAAAATAATCTAGGCATGTTTACAAAACTTGAAATAACTTTTCAGTTTTCGGTCCCTATTCATACCCCTGTCCCTATACACCCCAGTTTACAGTAAATGGAAAAGTCCCCTATTCTTCAGCTTTACCCCGAAACGTCCCAATATCATTTCACATATAACTTACAAGTATATCAATGTATGCAGGCAGTTTTATCTAGGAGGGAAACGTGTCTGAAATCTAAAAAGCTAGGAATGATATAAAATTCCCTCGATTCAGAAAAACTTCAAAAAGGTTCCCATAATTGCTCACAGACGGTACCTAAATTTCCTTACCGGCGGGTTCCGTGTCTCTTAAACCACGAAACGATTTTTCGGTTCCGTTGACGTCTGAAATCCTGATACTTGAAAAGGAGTTATGTTTGTTTGACACATACCCACTAAGAGCTGTGGCTATTTGAAAATAGTCCATTTTATCTCAAATGTATCCAAAATATTGATGTCTGGCAGCCTGGAGAGGGTTAATGTCAATATCGTCGTCCGACAAGTTAATGACCGACAAAATGAATTATGTTTGTTTGACACATACCCACTGAGTGCTGTGGCTATTTGAAAATGGTACATTTATTCTCAAATGTATCCTAAATATTGATGTCTGACAGCTTGTAGAGGGTTAACAAGTTCTAACAGGAATATATTTCCATGCAACTTGTAATGTCACACCAAGAACTGCGAATGGCCATTTTTTCTTTAAAATCTACAAGATGTTTTCAGAGAAATCCAGGGAGAAAATGAATTTTATGGGTATCATTGTTTATCCAGCCCAAAACGGGTTAAGTGTTTTTTTTTTTAATTCTCTTATTACTTCCAAAAATAATTCTCAGTGAATTCTACTTCCACTTATGTTGATCTCTCCTCTCAACTTTGGGTGCTGTGGGTATGCAAACACAGCCCATTTTATCAAAATTTTAATGTTTGAGAACCTGCATAGGGTTAACAAATGCTTACTGAAATATTTTGTACATGCGACTTGTAATGTCACACATAGATCTGAGAATGGCTAATTTTTCTTGAAAATCTACAAGATGTTTTTAGAGAAATCCTTTGATAACATGAATTTTTAACCTTTTGAGGGGTGCGCTCTGTAACCAACCCTATAGCTAATCAGGTTAATGCTTAGTTTTGTGAATACCTTCACTACTTACAAAAATGATCCTCGGTGAATACCACTTCCGAGGAAGGAGGTTATGTTTATCTCGCATGTACACGTTGGGTGTTATGGGTGCCTAAGAACAGTGCATTTTCTCAAAATGTCTATGCTTGGCAGTCTCTGGTTGGTTAACAAATGCTTACTGAAGTATTTTGTCCATGCAACTTGTAATGTAACTCCAAGACCTGCGAATGGTCAATTTTTCTTGAAAATGTTTTTGGAGAAATCCACAGAAAACTGGAATTTTAAGCTTTTAAGGGGTATATCTCCTTAACAGGCCACAAAATTTCAAAAATTTACAGAACCCATTTTTCGTTCGCGTGTTTTGGGATTGCGTAACCCATTTTTTCATTCACGTTAATTATTTTTGCGCAACCAATTGGTTACGCAAAAGGTTACGTGATTAAAACAAGATATGAGATGAAATATCCAGTGGCTGACATAAGTTGTACAGGTGTACGCTTATACCAATATGGTAAAACCATTAAGAAACAAAATATTTAAAGGGATTAGTATTCATTGTAATAAATTAGAGCAATAATGAATACTGACGTAGAAGCCATTCTGCAATCAATGAATATTACATGTGACTCGAGCCTTCCTTCGCTGACATAGACAATACCAGTGGCTGGTTTTGTCAATGTCAGCAAAGGAAGGCTGGAGTCTATAAGATTCTTTCACTGATAATCATCAATGGATGCAAGACCTCAGGACTGGGGCTGAGTCCCAGCCGTGGAGTCTTGCATCCATAATGATAAAGCATTGAAAAATAAAAAATAAAACAAACACCATGCGTGTTTACCAAAAAATTGAAGACTATTAGTGAAACAACCATAGGCCCATGCCATTTCGACCCACATAAATGTTCAACGTTAGATCAAGTTTGACCTTGAATATTTTTCTGCATTTCCATATCAACGCCACGGCAAATACTATTTAAGTCCAAATTCTAAAATTAGTGTCTTCAATCTCAACCTCTACATCCCTTTGTTTGATCCATAAGATATGAAAAAAAAAAACTGGGGCGAATTTGCACGCAACAATAATGATGGGAAAAGCATGCTGAATCTACACCAATATCAAATAGAACACAATCACGGAAAAACCCACAATGGTTGATATGTTTCATGCTTTCGTGCTGTCAGTTACTATACTTACATAATGTCCGTGAACATAAATGTTGAAATGTGTTTAGAATCGCACGAATAAAATACAGTACTATATAAGTTCAAGCAACAGGACAAACTACCACTTCTACTTCATACTCATTCGTTGTATTTCTTATCTGGCAATCAGGGTACCGCGGCACACTGCCACATCAATGAACAACAAAAAATTCAGACTAAAAAATTTCGTTCATGTCATATTTTTTGCGTGAACGAAACATCGTTCGCGGGTTTTTGAATATGTGTAACCATCCCACGAACGAAACGATTGTTCGTGTGAAATTTTGTGGCCTGCCTTAACCAGTCAAAAATGGTTTAAGACCTCAATTTTTGAATAGCCTTACTACTTACAAAATGTTTCACTATCAGTTTTGCATCCGGTAAAAGAAGTTATGTTTCTCTGTGGCATACGCATTTGATGTTGTTGGTGTCCAAAAACACACTATTTTTTTCAAAAGTTGGACATTTAGCAGCCCATGGAGGGTCAACAAATGCTTACCGGAATAATTGATCCATGCAACTGGTTATGTGACACCAAGACCTATCAATGACCATTTTCTCTTGAAAACCTTACAAGATGTTTGTACAGAAATCCAGGGAAAACATGAATTTTTTAAGCTTTTGATGGGCATCGCTATTAACCACCACAAAAGGGGTAAACGCTTGGTTTTTTGAACACACTTATTACTTACAACACTTATTACTTACAAAATTGATCCTCGGTGAATTCCACTTCCAGTAAGGGAAGTTATGTTTATCTCTCATGTATCGTTTGGGTGCTGTGGGTGCCCAAAAATGGCCCATTTCATCAAAATTTTGATGTTTGGCAGTCTGTGGAGGGTTACCATATGCATTGCGTACTCTGTCTTGTGTATCAGTGGTCATGTCACAGGCAGGTCAAGCAATGATGAATGTTTTTAAAAAAAATCTACAAGACGCGTTTCGAGAATGTGCCGATAAACCCCACTTTTGGCAGTTTTTTGCCAATTCTGACGAAATAAGGGTTAAATCGAAAATTCCACTTCGGTACATTTTTATATTTTGTGCCCCTCTATAAGTGTGCAAAATTGTGTGAAAATAGGTTTGAAAATGGCTTCTGAATCGTGCTGACAAAATGTGTGGAACCCCTCCCCCAAACAAAATAATAATAATAATCCTTAGAAAAACAATAGTCTTTTCCAGAGAGAAAAACCTAATAAATTATGCTTGCCCTCCTGACTCTACCCAGTCCTGTCCTGGCTCCATCATCCAAATTTTCCTACTGGACCTCTCCTCAGTTGCCCCCCCCTCCCCCCCCCCCCCCTCCACACACACACATCAAGCAACCTCCCTCCATGTTTCCTGCCTCTGTTTCCTCTTTGAATCCACAACCACCTTCCATCCAACCTTGTAGCTTTCATCTGGGTGACGCCAGCTATACCTGCCCTCCCCAACCTCCCCTTCAGCTCTGCAATTTCCACTTGAACCCAATACACTTCTCTGACAACTGTAAGATATCCCTACAGTTTCCACAGACCCCGTTGCTGTCAATTGGCGACCACCCCTATACCTCATATTATACATGTACTGCCTATAAGCCCCTCCCTCAGCTTCCTCCACCTGCACATCCCGACTCAGCTGACCCTTGAAAATCCTCTACTTAACCTCGATCTGGACACCAATTGATCACTTACCATTCACATATACAAATACAATAACCGAGACAACCAAAATACACAAAAAAGGTACTGTAATGTAAAATAAATATATTGCAATTCTCAAGAACTTATGGCTTAAACATACTTGCTTCACCCTATATTAATCCTTAGAAATGCCTACAACCAAATACAAATGAATATACTAAACACTCTTGAAATACAATTAGATAATAAAAAAAAATACATGGTAACAGCTCTGCAAATAATTCTGAGATTTTTCTTCATGAGTGGTATTCAGATGGTAGGATCAGTGGTTTTAGAGACAAGTGCACTTACCTCTCATCTTCCAATTGACCTGTTAACTCTTAGAAGCCGGGAATCAAGTTTTCTTGCCTGCGATGTAATACGGCAGGTAATCTGGCTGTGACGGTTCGGCTATCTTTGGGCTGGGGGGAGTTCAACACTGAGCAGATGCTTCTAGTCAAGTGTTGTCTGCCTGAATATGCAGACAACACTTGACTAGAAGCACCTGCTTTACTGTAAGTTTTTTGTGGTATGTCATGTTCAATAAATTCATTCTGATTCCCCGGCTTCTAAGAGCTAATTACGTATTAGGCCTACACATTAAAGAAATGATAATGAATAAAAAAAATCTTGTTTCCAGAAAATGTTACCATCACTGATATAACCCAGAATTATTGACGCATTTATAACAGTTGATGAAAGCTAGGCATTTTGTAGACTAGTGACTCCCATGTGGTTATTTGAATTTTTTAATCGATTCTCAAATCGGCCTCCCAATGCAATATGATTTGTTACTGAATTAAGCACATTCAATCAAATTGAATTAGCCATGGTGTGCAATGATTGTGTCAAATTTATAGCAATTTGTCACATCAGGAAAGTAGAAGATACTAGTGGAAAAATTTAACATACCTTAGAAGCTAACATTTACTTGTTTATTCCTAAGAGGGCGATACTAGTTCCAGGTCTTATATTTAATCTAAATTTGGGAGAATCTTTTTGGATTCGTGCAAAAATGGTTGCTAGAATCCATACCAACTTTGAGTGTCCCAGAATCCCATGTGGCAATCATGGTTAAAGACCTAATGTATACCTATAAGACATCTTAACCTTTTACCCAACACAGCTTTTTAATTTTTAAAACCTAAACTGAATTGATAATTTTTTTAAAAATAAACAATATTTACTAATAAAACCTTAGAAATATGGCTGTCATTTGAACTGGCTCTTTGAGCCAGTTCCAATGACAGCCATATTTGTATAATTTTATTGACAAAGAGTCAGGATATTTCAGGTCATGTTAGCTTTGTTTGGTTAATTTGCTGCCGCTATGTTAGGTAAAGGGCTAAATTGATTTTCATGTTTGTTGAAATATAAGTCTTGGGAGATAAGACTGGAAAAATTCAACGTACCTTAGAATCTTACTCTTACATATTATACACCCCCCAAACGAAGTTCAGGGGGGGAGGGGGTATATAGAAATCACTTTGTCTGTCCGTTTGTCCACCCATCCAACTGCCCATCCACCCATCCATCCATCCATCCATCCATCTATCCATCCATCCATCCATCCTTTAACCTGTCCATCTCAGAACTTTTCATGGCTTTGAAGGATATTAATGATATATGTACTTGGTATTAATGTTGCCCACCATCAGAGGGTGTGTCACGAATAAGGTCCGAATGCCTGTCTACATGGTCAAGGTCACAGACTTAGTTCAAGTTCCCACCCCCCCCCCCCCCCCCCTCCAATCTAAATCCAACTATAACAAGTTGTGTCCGGGTCAGAACTTTGAATGTCTCTATAATGTTATTAATTGTTCTTGCAGGGCTTGCCTTGAGTCGGGGCTGATCAGCCCAGGCCCCGAGGAGCACTTGCTGGGGGCTTTTTTCAAGCCCCGACATTTTCCACAAAAAAGAACTAACAATAATGGACAAAATGGAAAATCAGCCCCGAAAAGGCCCCGACCTCAATATGTGGGGGACTTTTTTTAGGCCCCGACCATTTTACTCAAGGCGAGCCCTGTTCTTCGTACATGTATTATTGTTTAGTACTTCTTCTGACTGAGGAGCAGAGGAGATCCTTGAACACTTTTTATGTCCCTGACCTCCGAAGGAGGATTCGGGGGTATCTGGTGAAGCTCTTTGTCCATCCATCCATCCATCCATCTGTCTGTCTCTGTCTGTCTGGCCATCTGTCAGTCTGTCTGTCGGAACAAATGTTTTGCATTGTAATTTCAAAGCCATCGCTCAGATTTGGATCTCATTTGGTATGCTGATAGACCTGCATGGGAGTACGGATATGCATAAGGAACGGGTTCTGTCCAATAATGTTTTACAGAGTTATGGACCCTTTTTGACTTAGAAAAACTTTTTGTTTTCACTCTTTCCACTTAGAAAATTTTTCTGACCCACAATAGCTTCAAGGTTACTTAGAACTTGCATACGGGTCAGTGGCAGTGACCCATGCTTTGTGTTGCCCTTGTTTTTAGAGTGTGTCACTAGGAGTATATTTTGAAAGTGGGATGGGAGAATGAAGGACATGTGGTTAGTGTGTGACACAAATGAGAGGATTAGTAGGTTTATCGTAGAGATCGGGAAGCATGAGGTTTGTTTCCGGATGTTGGGAGGAGAGGAGAAGGGTGGTGATAGGGAGGCATTTGGGAACACAGGGTTAATCAAGGCCTTCTCATCTGAGAACCACGACAAATCAGTGCTGGCCAAAGTGTTATTAGCTCACCTGACTGAAAGTAAGGGTGAGCTTTTCTGATCACTCTTCGTCCGTCCGTCCATCGTCCTGCATGAAGGTGGTGTTTGAGCCTCTTTCTCCTAAACCACTGGCCACATTTTAATTAAATTTCATGTAAGTAGTGGTTATGTAGGGGCATTTTGATTTTTATGCGAAGTATGGCAATGGGTCATAAGTAGTTGATTGATGCAAAAAAAATTTTCTCATTGCCCCGTGGGAACCTCGGGAGCTAAAAATAGGAAAAACCTTAAAACTGCCATATCTCCAAAACTACACGGCACAGAGAATTCTTATTTTGTATAAAGCTTACTTTTATCCAGTAGAATAGAATGGTTAATCAGTTTGATCACTAGGTACTTTTTTCAGGACTTTTGAAAAAGTGCTGAGTCAGCACTTTTTAACACTGTAGGCAATAGGAAAAACAATAAAAAATCTTCTTCTCCAGATCCAGCAGGCAGAATCTTTTGATATTTGGTATGCAACATTGTAGGGTGGATCTGATTCAAGTTTGTTCAAATCGGCTCCCTGGGTTCATATTTGGGCTCAGTATAGGAGCCCGATTTTGAACTTAGTGCATTTCAGGCAAATTTCTTAAAAAATCTTCTTCTACAGTTCCAGCAGGCAGAATCTTCTGATATTTGGTATGCAACATTGTGGGGTGAATCTGATTCAAGTTTGTTCAAATTGGCTCCCTAGATTCATATTTGGGCTCACTATAGAAGCTCGAATTCGAACTTAGTGCATTTCAGGCAAATTTCTTCAAAAATCTTCTTCTCCAGATCCAGCAGGCAGAATCTTTTCATATTTGGTATACAACATTGTGGGGTGGATCTGATTGAAGTTTGTTCAAATCGCCCCCCTAGATTCATATTTGGGCTCACTATAGAAGCTCGAATTCGAACTTAGTGCATTTCAGGCAAATTTCTTCAAAAATCTTCTTCTCCAGATCCAGCAGGCAGAATCTTTTCATATTTGGTATGCAACATTGTGGGGTGAATCTGATTCAAGTTTGTTCAAATCGGCCCCCTGGGTTTATATTTGGGCTCAGTATAGGAGCCCAAATTTGAACTTAGTGCATTTCAGGCAAATTTCTTAGAAAATCTTCTTAAGATCCAGCAGGCAGAATCTTTTGATATTGGGTATGCACCATGCTTAACCCTTTACCCAATGAATCGGCCGCATCGGTCCGCGTAATATGCAAATTCAGCAGTTGAAAAAATATTATTTTTCAAAAACATTTCAACAAAACCATATCATGTGACCCCTCATTGAAACGAGCTCGACGAGGGGTCACATGATATGGTTTTGTTGAAATTTTTTGAAAAATTTAAAAAAATGATATTTAAAATAATAAATTTTGATATCGTCTGTGTTGGGTAAAGGGTTAAGGGGGTGAGATTCAAGTTTGTTCAAGCCAAGTCCCTGGGTTCATATTTGGGCTCACTGTGGTAGCCCGAATTATAACTTAGTTCAAAATGAGGAATTTTCTTTAAAAATCTTCATATCCAGCAGTTGGAATGTTTTGATATTTGGTATGCAGCATCCTCAGGGGGTGAGATTCAAGTTTGTTCAAGCCATGTCCCTAGGTCCATATTTGGGCTCACTGTGGGAGCCCGAATGATAACTTAGTTCAAAATGAGGAATTTTAAAAAAAAATCTTCCTCAGATCCAGCAGTCGGAATGTTTTGATATTTGGTGTGCAGTATCCTTAGGGGGGTTGAGATTCAAGTTTGTTCAAGCCATGTCCCTAGGTCCATATTTGGACTCACTGTGGGAGCTCGAATTGTAACTTAGCTCAAAATGAGGAATTTTCTTTAAAAATCTTCTTCTTCAGATCCAGCAGTCGGAATGTTTTGATATTTGGTATTCAGCATCCTTAGGGGGGTGAGATTCACGTTTGTTAAACCCAAGTCCCTGGGTTCATATATGGGCTCCCTGTGGGAGCCTGAATTATAACTTAGTTCGATATGAGGAATATTCTTTAAAAATCTTTTTTTTTTATATCGACTGGTCAGAATCTTTGGATATTTGGTATAAGCTTTTCTTAAGAGGAGCAGATGCAACTTGTTGAAATCAATTCTCTGGGTTGATATTTAGGCAACCATGTCAGGTGAGCGCCCTCAGGCCCCCTGGGGCCTCTTGTTATTATTACAAAACACTGTGTTGCCAAGTTGAGTTATAATAATAACTAAATATGTAATTATAAGTACAACTCGGTGTCTTGACAAATCATTTTTTGATGCCTGGCTGCATTGAATTTTTATCAAATCAAGTTATGGCTGCTTTTCAGCAGCCATTACTTGATTTTCTGAAAAATTCAAATGAATATTTAGTAGGTTGAGAGTTACTGCTTGTACATGTTTTAACTGGAGTTCTGCATATAATAACCAGAGATTGCGGCTGCTAACATTTTTATGTAGGCAGTGTATATTTCAAAGGTAAGGAGGGTATGGCAGGTTATGTGTTTGAACGGGTAAAAAACAAATGCAAATTACTTTGTGGTGTAAAATTCAAGAGAATTATTTCTTCTTTGGTGGGCATGTATCATTGTTAGTCAATAAAGATATCATTTGTCGACAAATAAGCGTGAAATAAAATGTTATTGATTATGCAGCAGATTATGTTGTTATACAGTTACAGCCTGTTTATTTCACTGATGGTAATCTTAATGAAATTAAAACATATATACTTAATTGCATATCTCTTAATTGAATAAGTCTGTTAATTGAATATACATGTATCTTTCAAACATACAACCATTTACCATATCTCCAAAACAAATTTTACGTGTTACTTGCATATAGGTTACTAGTGGGTGAATACCCGGCGTTACACGGGAGAAGAGGGTTATATCAATATACTCTCAGATATGATTGGCTCAGCCGTTTTCAAAATAGAAGGTCAAGGTCACCAATTTCAAGGTCAAGGTCTCTCCGCACGGGCACCCCGATAAAGTCAAAATGATCGATGGGTCAAAATACCCGCACATATGAAATTTTAGCCCGATCGGCCCAGCCGTTTTCAAAATAAAAGGTCATGGTCATCAATTTCAAGGTCTAGGTCACCCCATACAGGCATGGCACCCATCCCATGTTACTCACAGGGACAAATTACCCCTGTGTACAAAATTCAAGCAAATAAGGGTAAGAGTACTATCCGAAAATGCCAAAATTAGCTAACTGTGGTTGCATCTTCCTGTCATTTTGGAAAGGGTTAATTCTAAACACTTTGTTTTGCTATAGGTAGAGATGCCTAATGAACAAATCCTCTGCTGTAAGTTATGCTTTGGGGCTTAACACAACATAAGCTTTGGCCATGTAAAAAACAGGACAGTCAGAAAAAAAATAGATTTTCAGTGAATTTTGCAAACATCTGTACTCATTTCCTCTAATTGCAAGGTTATTTTAGCAATTATTTTGGTATGGATAGATGTAACAATGATTGCAGAAGAAAGTTACTGTTTACTTTTTAATCTCAAGATTTAACCCCCAAGCACAATGAGGGGGAGTATAAGAGTACCGTTATAGAATGCCAAAAATAGCCAACTTTGGATTCTTTTTGTCTATCATTTTGGAAATGGATAATTTCAAACACTTTGCTTTTCTATATGTAGTCTGCATTTTCACATTGGAAAGTTGGGAAAGCCCAATTCTCTAGTTATATCAATGCATTTTGAATGTTGAACTTTCAAAATGGTGAATCTGAGTTGAAAACAAAACTTTAGGTTCAGAACACAGTGAAATGTGACTGTGTACAGTTGGAATCGAGTTGTGCACAACTCGATTCCAACTGTACACAGTCACATTTCACTGTGTTCTGAACCTAAAGTTTTGTTTTCAACTCAGATTCACCATTTTTAGCTTAACTTGACATAGTCAAGATAAGCTGTTGCCATCACGCGTGCGGAAGTCTGTTAGTCTGTGAGTCTGTGACATCTGTTCACATTTTCCTTTAGCACGGGCTACACCCCGCAGTTCTGTCTGATCATCACAAAATTTCATATGCAGGTTTGGGGTCATGTCTAGATGAGAACGTCCCCTTTTGGTCGCGATCGGGCAACCGGTATGGCTGCCCGAGCCCAAAACCTGAAAACCATTAGCACAGTCTACAGGTCGTATTTATGAACGGATTTCATTGCAACTTGGTAGGATGCCTCTGTATAATGCCTAGATGAGAATGTCCCCTTTTGGGCATGATCTATCAACCGTGATGGCTGCCCAAGCCCGAAACCCAAAAACTTTTAGCACAGTCTGCAGGTCATGTTTAATGTGGAGGGATTTCATTGTAACTTGGTAGGATGACTCCTTATGATGTCTAGATGAGAATGTGCCCATTTGGGCATGATCTGCCAACCGTGACGACTGCCCGAGCCCAAAACCCGAAAACCTTTAGCACAGTCTACAGGTCATATTTATTGAGGAATTTCATTGTAACTTGGTGGGTTGACTTCATACAATGTCTAGATGAGAAAGTCACCTTTTGGGCATGATTGGGCAACTGTGACGGCTACAGGGGCCCAAAGCCCGAAAACCTTTAGCACAGTCTAGAGGTCATATTTATGAAGGGATTTCATTGTAACTTGGTAGGATGACTCCAAATAATGTCTAGATGAGAACGTCCCATTTTGATCGCGATCATGTAGCCTTGATGGGTGCCCGAGCCCAAAAACCTTTAGAATAGGCAAAAGGTCATATTTATGGAAGGATTTCATTATAACCTGTTAGGTTGACTCCATGTAATGCCTAGATGATGACATCCCCTTTTGGTCGTGATTGGTCAGTTGTGATGGCTACTAGTGCCCGAAGCCCGAAAACCTTGAGCACAGTCTACAGGTCATATTTATGAAGGGATTTCATTGTAACTTCTTAGGATCACTCCAGATGATGCCCAGATGAGATTGTCCCCTATGGTTGCGATCATTCAGCCATGATGGCTGCCCGAGCCCGAAGCCCGAAAATCTTAAGCACAGTCTACAGGTCATATTTATGAAGGGATTTCATTGTAACTTGGTAGGTTAACTTCATATAATGTCTAGATGAGAACGTCCCCTTTTGGACATGATTGGGCTACTGTGTCGGCTAAAGGTGCCCGAAGCCCGAAAACCTTTAGCACAGTCTTCAGGTCATATTTATGAGGGGATTTCATTGTAACTTGGTAGGATGACTCCAAATAATGTCTAGACGAGAACGTCCCATTTTGGCCATGATCATTCAGCCTTGATGGGTGCCGAAGCCCAAAAACCTTTAGCATAGGCAAAAGGTTATATTTATAGAAGGATTTCATTGTAACCTGTAAGGTTGACTCCATATAATGCCTAGATGATGACATCCCTTTTTGGTCGTGATTGGTCAACTGTGATGGCTACAGGTGCCCGAAGCCCGAAAACCTTGAGCACAGTCTACAGGTCATATTTATGAAGGGATTTCATTGTAACTTCCCATGATCACTCCAGATGATGCCCAGATGAGATTGTCTCCTTTGGTTGCGATCATTCAACAATGATGGCTGCCCAAGCCAGAAGCCCGAAAACCTTAAGCACAGTCTACAGGTCATATTTATGAAGGGATTTCATTGTAACTTGGTAGGTTGACTTCATATAATGTCTAGATGAGAACGTCCCCTTTTGGACATGATTGGGCAACTTTGACGGCTAAAGGTGCCCGAAGCCCGAAAACCTTTTGCACTGTCTACAGGTCATATTTATGAAGGGATTTCATTGTAACTTGGTAGGATGACTTCAAATAATGTCTAGATGAGAACGTCCCATTTTGGCCGTGATCATTCAGCCTTGATGGGTGCCCGAGCCCAAAAACCTTTAGCATAGGCAAAAGGTTATATTTATAGAAGGATTTCATTGTAACCTGTTAGGTTGACTCCATATAATGCCTAGATGATGACATCCCCTTTTTTGTCGTGATTGGTCAACTGTGATGGCTACAGGTGCCCGAAGCCCGAAAACCTTGAGCACAGTCTACAGGTCATATTTATGAAGGGATTTCATTGTAACTTCGCAGGATCACTCCAGATGATGCCCAGATGAGATTGTCTCCTTTGGTTGCGATCATTCAACAATGATGGCTGCCCGAGCCAGAAGCCCGAAAACCTTAAGCACAGTCTACAGGTCATATTTATGAAGGGATTTCATTGTAACTTGGTAGGTTGACTTCATATAATGTCTAGATGAGAACGTCCCCTTTTGGACATGATTGGGCAACTTTGACGGCTAAAGGTGCCCGAAGCCCGAAAACCTTTTCCACTGTCTACAGGTCATATTTATGAAGGGATTTCATTGTAACTTGGTAGGATGACTCCAAATAATGACTAGATGAGAACATCCCATTTTGGCCATGATCATTCAGCCTTAATGGGTGCCCGAGCCCAAAAACCTTTAGCATAGGCAAAAGGTTATATTTATTGAAGGATTTCATTGTAACCTGTTAGGTTGACTCCATATAATGCCTAGATGATGACATCCCCTTTTTGTCGTGATTGGTCAACTGTGATGTCTACAGGTGCCCGAAGCCCGAAAACCTTGAGCACAGTCTACAGGTCATATTTATGAAGGGATTTCATTGTAACTTCGCAGGATCACTCCAGATGATGCCCAGATGAGATTGTCTCCCTTGGTTGCGATCATTCAACCATGATGGCTGCCCGAGCCCAAAGCCCGAAAACCTTTAGCACTGTCTACACGTCATATTTATGAAGGCATTTCATTGTAACTTGGTAGGTTAACTTCATAAAATGTCTAGATGAGAACGTCCCCTTTTGGACATGATTGGGCTACTGTGACGGCTAAAGGTGCCCGAAGCCCGAAAAACTTTAGCACAGTCTTCAGGTCATATTTATGAGGGGATTTCATTGTAACTTGGTAGGATGACTCCAAATAATGTCTAGATGAGAACATTCCATTTTGATCTCGATCATTCAGCCTTGATGGGTGCCCGAGCCCAAAAACCTTTAGTATAGGTAAAAGGTGATATTTATGGAAGGATTTCATTGTAACCTATTAGGTTGACTCCATATAATGCCTAGATGATGACATCCCCTTTTGGTCGTGATTGGTCAGCTGTGATGGCTACAAGTGCCCGAAGCCCAAAAACCTTGAGCACAGTCTGCAGGTCATATTTATGAAGGGATTTCATTGTAACTTCGTAGGATCACTCCAGATGATTCCCAGATGAGATTGTCCCCTTTGGTTGCGATCATTCAACCATGATGGCTGCCCAAGCCCGAAGCCCGAAAACCTTAAGCACAGTCTGCAGGTCATATTTATGAAGGAATTTCATTGTAACTTGGTAGGTTGACTTCATATACTGTCTAGATGAGAACGTCCCCTTTTGGACACGATTGGGCAACTGTGATGGCTTCAGGGGCCCAAAGCCCGAAAACCTTTAGAACAGTC
This sequence comes from Pictodentalium vernedei, assembly GCA_031216915.1. Lineage (NCBI taxonomy): Eukaryota > Metazoa > Mollusca > Scaphopoda > Dentaliida > Dentaliidae > Pictodentalium > Pictodentalium vernedei. Next base: position 66,924,165 of record CM062294.1, on the reverse strand, counting down.
TACAGGTCATAATTATGAAGGGATTTCATTGTAGCTTGGTAGGATGACTCCAAATAGTGTCCAGATGAGAATGTCCCCTTTTGGTTGTGATCATTCAACCATGATGGCTGCCAGAGCCCAAAGCCCAAAAACCTTTAGCACAGTCTACAGGTCATATTTATTAAGGGATTTCATTGTAAGTTGATAGATTGACTTCATATAATGTCTAGATGAGAACGTCCCCTTTGGATGCAATTGGGAAACTGACGGCTACAGGGGCCCGAAGCCCGAAAACCTTTAGCACAGTCTACAGGCCATATTTATGAGGGGATTTTAACGTAACTTGATAGGATGACTCGTTTTGGAATAATTTCACTGTAACTTGGTAACTTTTGTTGATATACATTAACTGTGAGGGCCACATACATTAACTGTGAGGTCATATTAACCCACCCCTCAGCTCTTTAGTACAGTGTACACCTCATATTATTTTTATCATAAACATAGCACACAGGGAACAGAAATGAACATATTCCCAATTATCACAATTCTTGTCTTATTTCATAATCCTTTCATAAACATTGAACATTATCCTTTTCATCAAACACAACACACAAGTTAAGCTACAGTGTCATTGACACTTTCATTCTAATAATATTGCAATTAATACTTACTATGAAAGTTAATTTTAACACATATAATCACGTGCATAATATACCAATATCTATTTATTTGATGCTGAATCGAGTTCACATCAGCCATTTTTTAACCATGATTGTGCCTGTTAATCCATGTCTGATTTGTTTTGGCAACAATGGTGACATGTGCACTCATCTCCTTCCCCCTTCACCCCACCCCTCATGTAACCCAACATGGCAATCTTTTCTATTATCTCTTCTTCAAGGAATACAGTGGAATCCTGTTAATTGAATAGCCACTTTGCCAATAAAAAATATTCAGTTAACAGGGATTGTGTTACTTTCCTCAATTCTGTATTCTAGAGATAAACTCAGCATTTATTCTATTATATCTTGTTTGACAGAGGTCCACAAGCTGTGTCAAACAAGATATAATAGATTAAATGCCTGTATTGGATGTACTAAGGCCAAATAGGTTTATAAACAAAGGAAAACTCAGGCGAGTCTGGGTAACTTCTGGACAGGTTACAAGATTTTTTATTCAATCAACAGGAGTTTACTCTATAACCTATATTCAATTAACAGGTCAAATTTGTATTGGAGGTATGGTAAATGGTTTTGTGTTGGGAAATTATATTCAATTAACAGGGATATACAATTAAGATATCCAATTAAGTGGGCTCCACTGTACTCTATTGTGTGGGAGCAGCAGGAAGACAGCTCTTTTGGCTGTGCTATTTCCTGCAGTATAAATCAGTTTGTTTATATGTTTTTATGCCCCCAAAAATTTTTTTGGGGGGGAATATAGTGTTTGTCATTTCCATCCATCCATCCATCTCTCTGCCTGCCTGTCTATCTGTCTGTCTGTTTGTCTGTCTGTCTGTCCATCAGGAAGATTTTCGTGTCTGCTCCATAACACTGAGATTCTTCGTTAGATTTTGTTGAAACTTGGCATATATGTTGCTTATGGGGAGACGATGTGTCGCACACAAAATATTTTTTTGTTCGAGGGAGGTCAGGGTCAGAGATCAAGGTCATTGCCACTTCGGGGTCATAGTCACTTCCGAGTGACAATCTCTTGTTTGTATTCTATATTTATACCCCCCACAAACAAAGTTTGGGGGGGTATATAGGAATCACCCTGTCCATCCGTCCGTCTGTCTGTCCGTCCGTCCATCCATCTGTCCGTCCATCTGTCCATCTGTCCATCCGTCTGTCCATCCTTATAAGCGCAACTCCTCCTAAACCGTTTGAAGAATTTTTATGAAACTTCACACAGTGGAAGAATTCCATATGAAGATGTGCATGAAGCAATATAATTCCGTTCTGACATTTCCAAGGGGAGATAATCTAACTTATACGTCTGTCAATCCTTATAAGCGCAACTCCTAAACCGTTTGAATTTTCATGAAACTTTACACAATGGAAGAACTCCATATGAAGATGTGCATGAAGCAATATAATTCCGTTCTGACATTTCCAAGGGGAAATAATCTAACTTATACATTTCAGGCGCGGGGGGTATCACTTTGTGAGCTTGCTCACAGTACCTCTAGTTTAGTCTGCAAATGAAGCTATTCATTTAAACTGAGTTAGGTTTCTGTTGTAATTGTAATTGGAAAAAATAAAAGTAATTGTAATCAATTATCTTTTCGGATAATTGACCCAAACTTGCTGGACTTAATAAACAGAAATGTTGAATCATGTTAGAGATAGAACAGAGGAACCCTGTTAACCCTTTACCTAATGAATCATCCGAATCCACCCATGTAATTTTCAAATTAACCAGTTAACAAAAAAAATTCAAAATATTTCAGCAAAACCATATCTTGTGACCACTTATTGGAACGAGCTCAGTGGGGTCACATGATATGGTTTTGTTGAAAATCCACTTTGCCTGTGAAAGTTTTTCATTTAACAGGTGTATTCAGTTAACAAGGATTTGGTCACTTTCCTGTTAGAGCTGTAGGTTAACCGAAACCGAAGCAAGGTTTTTAGTTTTTTTTAAAAACCGAAACCGTCGACATCCCGTAATCTAAGGTTTTTCGTTTTTTATTAAATACTCTCTTGCTGCAGAAATTCACAGAATGTAGCCATCCTAGAGTAGTGTGGCAGTGTCTGGGTACTCTCACTACTCTGGGAAGGCTACATTCTGTGAATTTCTGACATTTCAGTTTAGTTGTGTTTGCAGCTTTCCTCAAGTTGCGTGTAGGTGTCAGACCTCGAAAATGGCCAAGCACAATAAAAGTTCTGTATATTTTATAGGTAATTATTATATTGGCCTTCCTGATTCTTCATGTATTATAGCTTATTTTGGGCATTCATTGAGTTTCACTCAATTTCACTGCCATTCACTTATGACTCCAGACATAATGAGTTTTATTGAATTTTATTTGGCCTCATGAACAAACTGAAAACCAAACCGAACCGAGGTTTTACTCCACCTGAAAAACCAAAACCGAAACCGAAGAAGAAATTTAAAAACCTACAGCTCTATTTCCTGTACTCTAGAGAAAATCTGAGCATTTATTCTATTGTATCCTGTTTGTCAAAGCTCATAGAGCTTTTTCAGACAGGATATAATCGATTAAATCCCTATATTGACTGTACTGAGGTCAAATAGGTCTATAAACAAGATTGTGATTGTCAGAGTAATTTCTCAACAGAGTAAAAGATTTTTTGTTCAATTAACAGTTTACTCTATAAGCTATATGCAATTAACCCCCTGCACACTGATGTCGAAATCTCTAAATTTTAGTCTGCTAATTTTTCCCATGATGCAATTAGGAATTTAACCAGTTCGATCTTGTTTGACAGAGCTCATGGAGCTCTGTCAAACAAGATTGAATTGGTTAATATCCTTGTTGCATTATGGGAAATAACTGCATGTTGAAGTCTTAATATTTTGACACCAGAGGGTAGAGGGTTAAAAGGTCAAATTTCTACTGATGGTATGGTAAATGGTTTTGTGTTTGGAAGTTACATTCAATTAAGTTGAGATGTCCAATTCAGTGTGCTCCACTTATACAGCTGTAAGAAGTGGTTTATGATAAATTTGTTTTAGTAAGTTTTAGAACATTACTTTGTCCAATGTGCTTCTTTTCTGGATGTTATGGTTTGAAATCAGTAAGGGATGTGGATATCTCCTTTTTCTCACTTATATTTATTTATATTTTAGGATTTTGAGAATGCTGATTCCAGTGTGTTTCTCAAGTTTGCTCCTCATAAACGCAAAATAGAAAAAGAGAGGCGAATACGTCCAGGATTTTCTGCTAAACGTTATCTTGCCACATGGACAAAAGTCTGGGATGATTCAGTATTAAATAAATTGGTTGATAAAGGTATTTATTTAATAGCACAGGGAGGTATTCAGACTGCTGAGAAGAGAATAAATAGGTGAAGAATTTCAATTTTGGCTTTTGTGTATACAGGACAGTCGTTGGTCTGGTCATATTCCATGTGTGTGCAGTGATGTCCATGCATTTGTTTACCAGCCAATAAAAATTGTCATCAGCAAAATTTTAATTAATGAAGCACCGCGTGATACCCGGTGCTTCATTAATTAAATTTTTTATTCCTACAGTTAAATTTTGGAATCATATTACATCCGTGGAAATATTACCCATGCGTGGAAAGTGACCAGTCCACCATGGCCGTACTATAGCACTGAATGGATTTGACTCATATATTGGATAAAGGGTTAATCCTCAGGCCTGGCATTCTTAAAAATGCAGGAGGGCTAAAAATCGCTCTCCTCACATGGACTGGGGAGCGATTAGCTCTCCTCAAGCTTACATAAGCTAAAAGTGGCAAAATGAAGTTGTACTATTAATGAATTCCATCTAGTGGGCTTTGTACATTCTACTTGGTGCTGCTAACCAGGTAGTCTCTGTCAGATGGCTACACTGCCCCTCCCACACCTCCGGACCTTGGCAAGGCCCTGTGGTGTGGGAGGGGCAGACTGGCCATCAAGCAGAGACCATTAGCATAGCAGAGATATGAAACCTGTGGGTTTTAGGAATATGCTGTTGTGGTTATCATTATTTTCTATGGCTAGGGGGGCTATTTTTCGCCCTACTCAATTTTTTTAAGGCGGCAGTAGGCGAGCGAATAAATCACTGTCCTGAAAATGCCAGGCCTGAATCATACTTAATTACTTGTGGTTTCACAGGCATGAACAAGTTGAAAGTTTAAGATAACACATCGAAGGTTATGCAAAAAAATGGCATCACCGTTTTGAGCCAAGATATGTCCTTTCCAATTGCTCTCTCTTTTGTTAGTGTTTTTTTTTATTAAACAGGGAGTGTGCTTAATAATTTTTTGTTATCAAAATTTGCTCACTTCTCTTTGACTTGTTACAATTTATGTGAGAGTGCCCCATGAAGCACATCCAGGGAATATGAAGCCTTTAAGTTGTGTCACCTGCACATTAGAATAAAGACCAAATATGGTCTTCCATTACTCTACCAGTTAATGAACACAAAAATAAAATATCTATCTTTATTGATAGTTCATTTGATCTTCCTTCCATGAGTACATTCTTTTGTCTCCTCAACTTACCCTTTCATTAGTCTTCAAAATACACCACCCATAAGATTAGTGAAAGTAGAATCCCTTAAATTCAGAGTAATTCCTGACTGTTGACAAGCAATAAGTATAAAAAAAGCCTCCCTACTTCTCTCCCCCCCCCCCCCCCCCCACACACACACACACAAATAAAAAATAGAAAACAATCGACTGTCAGAGAAGTTTTATGATAAATTTGTTTCAAACTCTACTTGATTTTACAGGAATGAAAGATTGTCCCAGAAAATTTTGAATAACCTTTGGAGTAAATTACATGTAATGCAGGGTTATCCAATTTATATATCCCTGTTCCAGTTGATTCATTTTTTTTTGACAGGTGCTCTTACATGTAGACTCCTCATCCAATCAATACCAGTCACCAAATCTTGGCCAAAGAATACCTGCAGCAAATCTTGCTGTGCATACAGCCATGGCCACTAGCACAGTATGTGGAGAGAGTATTACCACCAAAATACCAGTGCAGTGACAATTTTGGCGCGAACTTCCCACGATCTGCTTCAGAGTCTCTCTGACATTTTTTTTTGGTAGTTCCCACAATCCTTCGAGGTCACTGGTGGAAGGGATTTAGTGTTTTTCATTTACAACAGTGCTCAAAATAACTATTTTTCTTTGCGTAGCAAAATGCTACACATTTCCAAAAAATGAATAGCATTTTGTAAAAATTACATAGCTATTTTTGTGTACCAGAGTTATGTTATCCTGTTTTGTATTGAATTCTTCCAAGTAGATAGAATAGTTTCCATCCATTTCTGGGCATTTCCAAATGATCTGCAACACATAAACATTTACTATGTTTTTTTAAACTGAACTACCTTTAACGGTTGCATGGACTTGGATATTTTTAAGTGGCGTCTTGGTTGTTTAATAGAGTTCTCAAAATGGAAGTTGGGATTTTTAATTTGATGGGCTTGAAGTTATTTTTAATGGACATTTTATGCAAAATGTTGTAAAAACATGAAGAATTTAAACCAATAGAATTCATCTTACCAATGAAGTCGCTAATGATGCTTGATGGAGAGTTAATCTGAGTTATGCCTGGAATTTTCCACAATCAGAAGTAAAGCATCAGTGAACTAGTTTTCAAATTTGTTTGCAAATTTTCATTTACATTTTGCGATACAAGATAATCAACTGCAGCCTAATAGGCTGCAGTTGATTATCTTGTACTGCAAAATGCTATACATAATTGAACATTGTGTAGGCTTTTGCAAGTTTTGCATAGCAAAAAGCGACGCAACACCGCCTCTTTTGAGCCCTGATTTACAATAAAAGAAAGAAACAAATATGTGTATAACAATTTTGGATTCAGAAACAAATCTTAGCAAATTTAACTGGGGATAGTTTGCTTGTAGCCTTCTACTTCACTCCAACTGACATTCTTGGCAAATTATAATGTATATTCACACACATTGTCGATTTGTCAGAATTTGTCATATTCAGTGAGAAATATTTTATCAGCAATGAAAACAGTATATTTTGGTGTTGTTAGAACAAAATATATTCTTTTGAATATGTTATAGTTTGATACTATGACAGCAGTGGAACACTCTTAGTACATGCGTTGAACCAAGTAAAGTGGTCGTACCTGGAAAAAATTTGGGACAAGCTGATTTTTGTGTCATTTTGAAGAGGAATGTCTCCCAGAGAACATATCCAAAATCCGCAGAAATACGCTTTGGGGAAAATTTTTTATAGCATTTATACTGATTGTGGTGTAAAAGCGAATTTCAACCAATTTTCCAAAACCAGCATTCCAACGTTTGCGAACGTGAGGACATGATTTGTGTGAATCCTGTTTTTTTCTACTCAATAACACACAGGGTATACAGAGTGTATCATCGCAGTCCATAACACCGGTGCACATCCCGAATAAAGAGCGTTGTTTTATAGAAATTTGAAAAATCATTGAATTCTCACTGCCAGACTCTGTTTCTGCCTGTTTATCTGACATATCACGAGATACTGCGATCACTAAGTACACACAGCTATTCGCTAATGGCCACAAGCTCCTGAATTATCGTTTTTGATATGCTTGTCATTTTTTCTGTGATTCAAGCTTTGTTCTCATATAATTCGTTTTGTTTTTGTTACTGAAGTATATATTTCCTTGTCCACATACCGGGGTAACCTAACCCATGATGTGATTTGAAATGGCTTCTTCTGGGCATTCCGTTGGTGTTGGAGTTCATTGTTTCTGAGAGGACTCCTGTGTTATATGCCAAATTGGTTTTGATGAAGTTAAACCAGTGAAAGTCTCCGAAAAGGGTATCCACATGCAGCTCAAATTCTGCAATATGAGGGTGAGGCCAGACCTGGAGACATACCTTATGGACAACCTACAACAGGAGTCTGTGGGGGTAGTTTTGGTTCATGCAGATTGTCGCAGAGATTTCACTGACGTAAAACGACCTGCTGTTACAAGCATTCCCGAAACTGATCCTCCGTCGGCCAAGAAAGTGAGATCTAGTTCGCCAGCATTTGACTTCAACAGTGACTGTCTCAACAGTGACTGTCTCTTCTGTGGCCAATCGGCGGTAACTGATCTAAGCCACCCTGACAGGACTAAAGTTGTCAGAACTGTCGAAACACTCCCTATGCGGGGTAAACTACTTGAGCATTGCGAACTGAGAGGGGACTGTTTAGCATCACAAGTTAGAGCTTGTTTGTTGTGTTGCATTGATCTGGTGGCCACCAAAGCTGTCTATCATGCTCGTTGCCATTCAAGATTTCTTGACAATAGGGAGTTGGCACATGAAGAACATACCAGCTGGGCAGAAATCTGATCATGACATGGAGAATTGGTTTGAGTGTATGTGCGACCTACTAGAATCTGAATCCGATGCAGAATTGTAGACTTTGTCTGAGTTTCATTCTAGAATGGAAGAAATTGCCGGTGAATCAGGCGTATAAGAAAAAGGCTGAAGCAGAAACTAGAAGAGCAGTATGGAGATTTTATCTTCTTCGCTAGAGTACAGCGTCGTGTCAATGTCATATGTTTCTGCAACATGGCGGAATATATGATCAGTGACAAATGGTACCCCGATAAGAAAGGGAGTATGAGCGACTGTTCATCTCCATCAAGTTTGGGAAGAAGAAGCTTATATTTACGTAACAGCTGTTGGGTAATTTGCTAGCCACAAATCTAAGTCACATAATCGTCATTTGGGTGTGAATACTCTTGACGAAACATACCTCCGATATTTTGTCACATACTGTTATAGCATTAGTTGGCAATAAAAATGACAAAAAATCTGTTGTTGTTTAGCTTTATTTCATTAATTCCACCCATACTTTGGTTTTTGTTTCATAATTACTCCTTGACATTCTGTCTTTCTGCCAAAGGCTCACAATTAAATTGTCGAAACCATTTCTGACTTAAATTATACTCAAGATGTCCAACGTTACATGTACAATGAACATTCATGTATACAAGATGTGCATTTATTATACCCCAACTTTCGAAGAAATGGGGTGGGGGGGGGGGGGGTATACTGGATTACATGCATCCGTCCTTGCATCCGTGTGTGAGTCCATCCAAGGATATTCATTGTTATGGAACTTGCTATGTAATTAAATTGTAACATTTCCCAAGACTAGAATTATTTTCAGTGTTGTCAGATTATTATTTTTTTTTTTATTACTTGTTCACTTAGAAATTGTGTCCGTCAGAGCCAAATTTTGTCTGTTCAGCCTGTATCTCGGGTATCGAATGTTATATTGCAATGAAATTTGCTGTGAACACTGCTTATGGTATAGGCTTTAAAAAAAGGATTCAACGATATTTCTCACATTCTCCTGTTTAGAGTTATCCCCCTTTTTGACTTAGAAATTGTAGGAAATAGACATTATTTGTCTCTTCAGCCTGTATCTCAGGTTCTGAAAATGCAATCCTGTTGGAAAATACACATTTTTTTATATAATATTTGGTCATAGGTATGCCCACACCAGGCGGTACACCAGTGGGGGTAGGCACCGGACGACAGTCCAGCTCTTGTGTTACTTGACCAAGATAATCTCTTATCACTCGCCAATGCAGCCGATTCGATTGAACCATCAAATTCACTGTTCATTTCATAACATGATTACTAATCCCCATCACTCAAATTTGCAGGGACTGTAGTTGTTGTTGAGCTGTGTCGCTGTGGGCTTTAATGCTTTTTGCTCGTAGACGCTCATGCGGTGACGGGCATTTTGTTGTTGGTAATCACGGGCATTTTGTTGTTGGTAATCTTCCCTCCACATACTGTACGTTACTGTGATCACAAAAGTGTGAGTCCAATCAAGAAAAACAATCAAAAATTAGTACTCAAAACGATTAGTCGACTAGTCGATGTCGACTCTGGGCAAACCAGTAGTCGACTCTCAATTGTGCAGTCGACTAGTCAGAGGAGTTCAAGCTTTTAGGTAAATAGTATCCCTTCTGTGCCACTGTTAGACAGTTTGAACAGCAATATTGGGCAATCAATGTATACATCTATTGCCATCTAATAGTAGTGACAGTAGTTTGTTTTAACTGGTACTAGTAGAGTGCTGAATTATTTTGGGCTATCAGGATATGTTATTAATTTGCCTTGTTGCTATTTATGGGAGACTCTCCCATAAATCGCAGCAAGGAAAATTAAATAAGACTATGTAATTTCACTCTTTGCATAATTAGAAGCACATTAACAGAATAATGTTCCAGTAAGTTGCTGTATATGAATGCCCAAGTGAAGCCAAATTTGGACCTTCAGCACTCTACCGGAACACCAACACTGTTATAAGGAGACAAGTTATCACCAATGACTAGTCGAAGTCGACTTGACTTTTGGGTATTGACTAGTCGACTTTGGAATTCACTAGTCATTTGAGCACTAGAATCAGTTTTCTCACATTTCTTTTCCAACAGGTGACATTCTGTAGTGCTTAGATTCTTAGGTGTGCGATCGCACTTGCACACCTGTCACATGCCTCACTCAGTCACAAGGAGTGTGAAAATAGGCACGCCTCAACCCTTCCTAATATCACCTCTGTACACTGGTGTGATGGTTAATCACTTTGCCAATAAAATTCCTATTCATTATATATGGCTCTTGATTCATAAAACTTGAAAACAGTGTTCAAAGTTCAACAGCTGACCCTCCAGTAACTCCCCCCCCCCCCCCCCCCCCCCCCCCCCCCCCCCCCAGTCACCCACATACACAGGGAGACACTTTAGAAGAACCAACACATTGGACCAATATGCTGATCAATATGCTGAAATGTCAAGCCATTCTCACACTGGGGCCGTTACCTACCTCTTAAGAACACCGTGGTATGAAATGAATTTACGGAAATGTTCATTCTCTTCTACCAAGCATTTTAGTCCCCATTGAACTTGGATGTCAACTGCTGTGGGCTGGAAAGCACCCAACAGAGTGATGCACATAACCTAAAATAAATAACCACAATTAAATGTGACTTCAAGAACTTGGCACCAAGACTGTAACAAAATTGTCAAGTGCCAGCCCCTCACCATAGCTCATGCTAGGTTTTATAAATACAGTGGAACCCTGTTAATTGAATAGCCATTTTGCCAATGAAAATTATTCAATTGACAGGAGTATTCAGTTAACTGGGATTGTGTCACTTTCCTGTTTTCTAGAGATAAACTTAGCATTTATTCTATTATATCATGTTTGACAGAGCTTCATGAGCTCTGTCAAACATGATATCATAAATTAAAAGCCTCTATCGAATGTACTAAGGCCAAACAGGTCTATTAGCAAAAGAAAACTGTGGATAGTCAGGGTAATTTCTTGACAGTTACAACATTTTTTATTCAATTAACAGGAGTTTACTCTATAACCTGTATTCAATTAACAGGTCAAATTTGTACTGCGGGTATGGTAAATGGTTTTGTGTAGGGAAATTATATTCAATTAGCAGGGTTATTCAGTTAAGAGATATCCAATGAGTGGGCTTCACTGTAATAGTAATAACTAGCTCCTTCCAGTCATTACTTTCTCCTCCCACGTCCCTTCCATTCTCAGAAGTGGGAGAAGGTAATGACCTGATGTTCCAAGTTAGGACTATAGAAAAACTGCCCAATCGACCTGTTGAAAGGTGTGATTTTGTCCCAACTCTATAGGTGTGAGAATTTGAGGACAGAGGTTTTTCTACCCTATTTGGGAAAGGGTCTGGGGTCCATGCAATTAGGAAAATTCCTGTCATGAAGGCTCCAATTGGGAATTTGTTTGGAAGAAGAAATGCACCTTCATATTGAGCTGAGGACATTAATACAGAAGCTACTGCATGTATTGTACATGTAGTAAGTTTTATAACAGAGTCACAATGAAATAATGATCAGTCTTTGTAATCTCTATTATAAATTGTATTTGCTACACTTGGACAGTCTACATTCTGTGGCTTAGCAGTTGTGTCTGGGCAAGACTTGGCTGCCTATACAGGCAGCCAAGACTTGCCTAGAAACAACTGACAAAGTTCTTGGATGTAACTTGCAAAGGTATCTAAAAACAGCCTGTTGAGGCACCTGGATTGTTGCAATAAAAAGTGTTTAAAGTCAAAATAAGTCCTTAAAGAGTTAAAAGAAGAATTAAATATTCATTTGAATGAGGACTGAGGTTGGGAAATTTTTGGTTTGAATTGGGAAAAATCATGTCAAAATGCCATTGGGAAAGGGTCCCATATTCAGACCCTGTAGACACCCAAAACGATTCATGGAGGACTGATTTTGTAACGCTGTCAGAAGAAAGGCAGAAATATATATATATACTGTTGTATACAAGCTTCTGAAGCTCGGGATTGATGGTAACATTTATAGTTCAATTAAAAACATGTATAGTGGGACCGAATCTTGTGTTCGAGTTAACGGTGAGTTTACAGACTTTTTCTCGTGCTCATGCGGAGTAAAACAAGGTGATAATTTATCCCCGACACTTTTTAGTCTTTTTATGGATGATTTGGCAAGAGAAATAAAAAACTGTAAAAAGGGGGTAAAAATTGACGATGACATAATCTCCATTTTGTTATACGCAGATGATATTGCTCTTTTGTCTGAAGATGAGGCAGACATGCAAAGAATGCTAGAGATTGTCAACGCATGGTGCAATAGATGGCGGATGTCAGTCAATGAAAATAAGACAAAAGTTGTTCACTTTAGGAAAAGTCATGTAGACAAAAGCTCTTTTAAATTTAATCTGGGCAAAAACCAAATAGAAATAGTGGGAAAGTATAACTATTTAGGGGTGACGTTGCATGAAAATAAAGACTTCTCTAATACCACCGACAATCTTGCAAAATCAGGAGGAAGAGCCTTGGGGTCTGTTATATCGAAAATACATGCATATAAAGACATAGGTTTTCGGACTTTTAGAAAATTATATAGTCAGTGCATTTGTCCAATTTTGGATTATGTGTCAGCGATTTGGGGCTTTAAAACATACTCTAGCACAGATGCAATACAAAACAGGCCACTTTGATATTTCTTAGGGGTACACCGTTACACACCATTGTTCGCAGTAAACGGGGATATGGGGTTGCAATCAAGTAAAGAGTGACATTGGTTAAGTATACTTAGACTTTGGAATAAATGGGTTGAAATGAATAATTGGAGTTTAGTGCATAAACTATTTAAATGGGATTATAATAATGGTCAAAGTGGGTGGTGTGCTGATATACGATATATATTCGAACAAATTGACAAATGTGAAACATTTAAAAGTCAATCTGTCTGTGACATAAATGAAATGAGGGCTCTGTTGAGCACGTATTTTTCTGAAAGATGACTGAATAGTATACAATTTGAACCCAAACTTAGGACTTATAAGCTATTTAAAATTCGTTCGAGACGGAAAGTGAAGAAATGAATCTCGATTGTCAACAGCGATCAATAATGGCTCAGTTTTGCTGTGGTGTTCTTCCAACTACGAATTGAGACCGGTAGGTTTAGAGGCGAACAGCCACATGAGAGAATATGTACATTGTGCGAAGAACACGCTGTTGAAGATGAATTTCATTTTCTGCTAAAGTTTCCTTTTTATAATGACATAAGAAAACAATTGCTAGAATGTATGTCAGCAGAACATCGGAACAAAATGTTCCCACTTGAAAGTAGATCAATGACCGTGATACTACAAAATTACCCACGTAGATGCGCTGATTGTCTGGTTAAGGCATACAAAAGGCGAAGGAACTTCTTTTATCCCAATTAACCTACAGTGCTTGGAGAGTGGGTTGTAGCTAGGTCTCCCGCTGAGTGCAGTTATCACAGGGGCTGTAACTTTCAATTTTTGTACATATCGACAAGAAACACAGGCAACGTTTCAGCCACTGGACCTCCGGTTTTAACAAATTTGCAATTATTGCTTGGGTGGAATCTCCGCTCGGCGGGTGATTTGGTGATAGATACACTCTCCACGTACTGTTGGTAATCATGCTTGTTCGTTTGTGTGGCTTTATCGAAGTTAAAAGTGAGAGTTGTACTCTTTCAGGTAGCGTTGTTGTCACGTCTATGTATACATAAAAGGACGAATCTGTGAATGAATGTTGGTGGGGGGGGGGGGGGGTAGGTGTCCCAGTTTGAGGGATTGAATGAGAGAGCGAGAGAGTGAATAAATGCGTAAGTGAGCTAGTGAATAAATCGAAAGTCAGTGAGTGAGTGAATGCATCCGAAGTCAACCCTGAGCTCACAGAATGTATTTTATATTTTATTATGTGTGACATATAGACCCCTTGGGTCGGGTGCTTATAATATCTTGATGTATCACTGGAATAATGTAATGGTAGCACATGTCACTTTAATAAATGATTCTGCTACTACTACTATAATTTCAACTAGATTACATGCCAGTTGTAATCCAGTTAAAATTCTCTGTCTTCTTTTCTTTTATGATCGGGAGCATCCTGATCAACAAAACCTCTCATACCTGGGAAGTTTAACATCACTAAAACTCCAGCAGAGTGAAGATTCAACCCAGGTAAAAAACATTCTATAAAAAAGGCCAAAGTGGATCATCATTGGTTGAGATATCGGTACTGGGTCACTTCACATCAGCCTTCAATCTTCAGGTCGAGATATCGGTGCTGGGTCACTTCACATCAGCCTTCAACCTTCAGGTCAAGATATCAGTGCTCAGTCACTTCACATCAGCCTTCAACCTTCGGTCTCCGGCTGATATGAAGTTTCCGAAGGCTGATACCTCGGCTGATATGAAACTAACCAAGTAATAACCTTTTTATTTATTAGACCAAAACAAATACTGTATTTACTATGTGTATATTGGGACACTCTATGATTTGGGAAACACATTTTTTCCAGAAAACTATATTATTTTATGCTCCAAAGTTTGGGACATTCAGGAGATTTGTTTTCAGTTGGCCCGTCGCTAGTAGCAGACAACACTCATAAAAAAAATTCTTGAGTAACTAAAAATTTTCATTTTTTGGCTTCCAAAACATAGCTTGTGATCCCTCATTGGAATGTGCGCAATATGCTCGTTCCAATGAGGGATCATAAGCTATGTTTTGGAAGCAAAAAATGAATATATAAAAAAAAATTGGTCAGCGATTTTCATATATAATGATGGAAAACGAATCACACACAACTTTATTCAGCATTAAATCAAGACCAGGCTCTGTTCTTTCCCCATTTTCTAAGAATTGGGACACCTGTGAAAATAATTATTTTTAGCTGTCCCAATACATAGAGTAAATACGGTAATTACAAAATGTGCTCAGATCTGTTACAGTTTTCTGATAGTGTTATTGTTTCTCATTCTTTTCACAAAGTCCGAAGTTTCTCGTCTTCCAGGTTCATTATAAAAGTAATGGGCTGATATCTCTGCTGATATGAATCTAACCAAGTATTAACCTCTACATAATGCGATTCTAATATAGAAGAAGATCAACAATACAACCTATATTAGACCTTGATATGTTTTCCGTTTTTATGACATTTATATATTTAATTTCAGGTTACATAACTGAAAGATCACTCTTCCAATTCAACCCACTGCAACCCAGACTAAAACGTCCAATCAATGATGATTTGTCAAAGTATCCTGCACCATACCGACTCATGCGGCAAATGTTACAATCTCCAGGAAGTCTGGGTGGTTTTACATTCTACAGAGTGAACACAGAGTATGATTCATTAGGTCAGTATATACATATTATCGCTACAGGGAAGTTATCTGGGTCGTAGTCGGTAATCGGTTCTCATCCGATCACCGAAGTTAAGCAACGTCGAGCCCGATTACTTTTCAGATGGGTGACCGTCTGAGCGATCGATTCGGACTCCCGCATTATGTCCTTGAGCAAGGCACTTTACCCCGATTGTCCACATGGGGGCACGATGACGCCGTGTACTAAGGCGTACTGCGCGTCGATGGTGCACATGTCTTTAACCAATTTTACCCTGCCTGTGCTGCAGTGCGGAGTTACGATGTCAGAGAGCTCGCAGCTGCTCGTCGTTGCTCGGTGGTTCTCTCCGGGTACTCCAGCTTCCTCCACCCGTAAAACTGTAACGGTCATGCTTAGCCATTGTGCATAAGTATGTGACCTCAAACGCCAATAAATAAATAAATAATCTGGGTCGTAGTATCACGTCAAGTTGAGGAGGTCAGATCTGACCTCCTCAACAAGACGTGATGCGATGACCCAGATCACTTCACTGTAGCGATAAAAGGTTTATTATATGACTTACAGTTCAACATCACAAGCCAACACTAGCATTAACAATTCTCCCCAATCTTTTGGAAAATTTGGTTGAAGTGAAAAAGAGCTATTTTTGTTTACACTTATTTTTGTAACAGGTGCACACTTCCAGGGAATACCCAGATGCGCCTGAATACTTAACAAAGTGAACAGTCAACTTTTAATCAAACCGGACTGCCCTTCGAGCGCACCCATTCCAGCTCGGTGTAAAGTACTCTCTGCGACTGGAACAGCTAATTATGCAAATTTGAATGCACCCGTAAATAGTCCATCATGCTATAGTGATACAGTATCGAATTCCTCACTGTGGATTTTTCGGGGATCAGGAAAGGATCATCAGACAGTAGTGATATTTAGCGGTTAAATTACATAGTCATATAATAACATAAATTATCAAGTTGTTCATCTGATTTCAGAATTATTGACAGTATATTCATTATTTGTAAGGATCATGGAAACTAGTGCTGGAACAATGTGCTTCCCTTATGATACAATATGTATCACAATTCACTCTGCATGATACTAGGGCAGCTATGATACATTTTCTCATGATACGATGCATATCACGATACGATGCCACGATTTGATATGTATCTTGATACACTCGACAATCATCAAAAAGTGAGGACACAAGAAGCAAATCTGCAGTTATGGACCACCAAGTCTCCCAGTAGTCCATAACTGCAGATTTGCTTCTTGAGTCCTCACATTTCTACACAACTACCGTGCTGGCGAGTAGAGGGAAAAGTCTAAAATCCACCCACACAATGGCCAAATAACAAATCACCATACAGTTTTGGGTCAAGTAGCTTCATTTTAATGAATTAGATTTCTCAAACTTCTTGACAACAAAACATCATGACACACTTCTGTTTCCTTGGAATTTGTGATTTGATGGATCATAGAATACTGAGTCAAAAAAGAAAGTATAATTGAAACAAATGTTAAAAAATAACATAGAGGATGAAATATAATAGTTCTAATGTTGCATGTTTGTGGACAAGAAGTCGTGCAAAGAGTTTAACTCTTTACCCAATGAATCGCCCGCATCCACCTGCGTAATATGCAAATTCAGCAGCTGAAAAAATATTATTTTTCGAAAAATTTCAACAAAACCATATCATGTGACCCCTCTTTGGAACAAGCTCGTTGAGCTCGTTTCAAAGAGGGGTCACATGATATGGTTTTGTTGAAATTTTTTTAAAAAATTTTAAAAAATATATTTAAAATAATAAATTTTGAAATCGTCTGCATTGGGTAAAGGGTTAATGACACATTGTTGTTGTCCATCCAACCGTATACAATTTTACTACGGATTCCAAAATAGCATGTGCTACCCGAGAATGTCAAATTGAATGGGTGACCAACGATTTTCTTTGTGTTATGTTGTGCTAGAGAGCCTGGGTTATTGAGAAAACATGATAGTTTTTGTCTTCCAACATTTTAAAAAATGCCAAGGTTAACCAAAAATCAGAGGTTGTGTGCCATTGGTATGCATGAGGCTGGGATACCTCCAGTTGAGCTCGCTGCTGAGTTCGGAGTCACTGTGGCCACTATTTACCGTCTTATTGGAGGGTACAGAACCTCTGGATCTACTGCCGACCGACCACCTTGGGTTGACTAAGAGTTACGGCCCCTGAAAAAGACCAACACATCAGGATGTCTCACTTGCAGGATTGCTTCCTTCTTGCGATGAGGACAGCAGCAATTACTCCTCGTAGAACTAACAATAGAATCAGTGTGCAAACTGTCCGCAACAGACTCGCTGAACACAGCACTCGAAGTAGGCATCCATACCACGGACCAATCCTTACCCAACATCATCGTACCATCAAAATGGAATGGGTACCTCAGCTGTTCACTGGACTCAGTAGCGTTGGAGCACAGTTCTTTTTTAGTGACGAATCACGATTTTGTCAATGGCACACTGATGGTAGGGCAAGAGTGTATCGCCGACGAGAATGGTTTTCTGATGCTTGCATGCGGGAATGTGACCATTTCAGTGGGGGGTAGTGTAATGGTTTGGGCAGGAATTTCCTTGCACCATCGAACGCAGTTGATCTTCATCGATGGTAATCTGAATGGACTGCGATATAAGGATGAAATTCTCAATGCTGTTTTTGTCCTGTTGTTCAATGCTAATGTCAGGCTGCAGTTATTCCAGCAAGACAATGCCCGATGTCATGTGGCGCATATCTGTCGTGACTTTCTTGAGGAGCAGAGCATCAAAATTCTTCCCTGGCCCCCACTTTCACCAGATTTGTTGCCAATCGAGCATCTTTGAGATCAATGGGACCATCAAGTACGACTTCATGATCTTCAGACGTTAGGCAATTTACGTAATGTTCTAAGGAAGG
Organism: Pictodentalium vernedei; assembly: GCA_031216915.1. Classification (NCBI taxonomy): domain Eukaryota; kingdom Metazoa; phylum Mollusca; class Scaphopoda; order Dentaliida; family Dentaliidae; genus Pictodentalium; species Pictodentalium vernedei. Next base: position 66,905,909 of record CM062294.1, on the reverse strand, counting down.
AGTGGAACGCAATACCACAGGTTGACATCCAGAGTCTTATCAGGTCCATGCGCCATTGATGTCTTGCCATCCAAGAGGCAAATGGTGGACATACACACTATTGACTGCATGTTTGAACTTTTCATTTCACCCCAATTCTGAATTGCGATGTTCTGACGTGACACTTGCAACAGTATGAACATGAAATTATGCAAATTCATACAGCTAGACTCGAAATATGAATTTACAATAATTTATTTGGGATTAAAGTCGATAATACTAAAAAAATTGCTCCTTGAAGTTTATTATACTTTCTTTTTTGACTCAGGATATATAAAGGTTCAAGAGTGAGGCTAATTGTTTGTGCTATTCAGTGCTAACAAATACCTGAGGACAATGTAAATTCAGAATGCTAGAATCCTGATTTCAATGGAAAACTAATTATAATGGATGCAAATAATCAACAATGAGGCCATTTTGAAAGTGTCATTAACAAAATATTCATGAAATTTTGGGTTCACATGTATCGTGATACAGTGCAAGCAAATCGTGATACATGTTGTTAGAGAATGAATCGCGTTATTAATCTTTGCAGCCCAACATGATACGAGGTGTAGCATCATACAGAAATTCTCTCATGGCATGCAACTACAACTATCCAATACTTGAACTACATGTCTTCATTTTCAGTAGCTTCCTTTATTACAAATTTTTTAATGCACTCTTTAAACAATTTGTAACTTCTCAAAGTGATAACCATTGGCATTCATTAATTTTGGATTTGATTTTATAACCCGTTTTTCACAGTTTTTTTCTCTCAGAAAATGTTTTCCACCAATTTAATCTCTTACATCTTGTTTGACAGAGCTCTCTGAGCTCTGTCAGACAAGATATAATGGATTAATGAAATAAAAATTTAGCAAATTAGAGGGTACTCACCAACTGTTAGTTTACTAAATAATCCTGTGTTAATGGCATATTTATCACTGCCAATGCTGGTATGCAAAAAAACCCAGGATCTCACTGCACCAATATTATTTATATGTACTGTATCGTGATACACTGAACAACTATACGTCTTGAATCATGAGCAATGTATTGCGGTTCACGATTAATCGTTACAGCCCTAATGGAAACCTAGAAAAGTCATGCAGAAAGTCATATTCTTCCATGCCTGGTAGCAGGGATATTCCTGTGTACTTTGGGAAAGGGGTTGGGGCTTCTGGAATTGGGAAAAATTTGCATCGTAAAGGTCCAAATTTGGAAAATATGTCTCCATGTTTTTTTTTCCAAATACTCACAGATGATGATTTTGGTTGATATTTGTTGACTTGATGTATCAAATGCCATGTTGTTATGAATAGATAGAAATTTCAGAAGAAGAAAATGCATAACTGTCAGGCATGAACTTTGTGTATCAAGTTTCAGTGGTTTAGGGCAGAGGATTGGGAACTTTCAAGTTGGTATTGGGAAAAATAAGGCTGATTTGACATTGGGAAAGGGGTCCTTTTTTGATCCCTGGTGCTGGCTCAGATTATCCTTGGGTAGTCATGGACAAATGGGGGGGATTTTTACTTTTAGTCTGGAAAAGCCATTGAAATTTCCCAAATAAATTAACACCAATATTGAACTTGTCGAAAATACATCCACAAAACATTGCAAAGGGAGAGAATTGCAATCGTAATGTTATTTTATGCATAATTACTGGTTATAGTACAGATATGGCCCTTTAGTAAATAGCACATGAAAGTCTTCAGGATACATTCATTAAATGTTGAATGTTATAATATTGATTCTAACAATTGTGTGCAATGTTGGAATGAGAAGCTCCCGTGGGAACCCTGGGAAGTGGAACATTGCTTGTTTACTGTGGTAAATAAACCGTTTCCTTGTAAAATAGGACCCAGTCACGAATACTTGGGGGTGGATGTCCTATGAAATGGGCAACACGGGTGCAAACGATAGACTAGAGTTTACTTTATCTCCATGTTGCAGTCATGATTAGCCATTGTGCAGAAATATGTGACCTTACAGTTAAAACTAGAAGTCCTGTCACGAACTGTGCGCTTATCTAGGCTTAATTGCACGGAGGAATTGCACGCAATTGCCATATCGAATGGCATCCAAAGCACGGCAGCTTCCCCTGGTAACTCATAACAAACACAAGCAATGTTTCTGCCAATGGACCTCTGGGTTACCCGGAGGTCCATTGACTGAAACATTGCTTGTGTACAGGCCATTTGTACAGAATTTGATATCCTTACTGTGGTCATAACGCGTAGATTAACGCACAGATCGACATACTATTTGTGCGCATTTCGTGACAGGACTTTTCTTTTTAACTGTAAACACCATTAAATAAATGTAGAAAGAACAAAAGTGGAATTTTTCCAACATGGATAACCCAAGACTTTTTCATGATCCAGAGACTTGAACAATTTCACTTTTGTTCCGTATTTTGTTAAAAATTTTGAAATTTCACTTGAAATCCTGGTAAAATCATGGAAAGTCAGAGAATTTCAACATAAAAACAGTGTATGAACCCTTTTTCTTGAGTGGATTCTGAAAATATTTCCCAAGTGAAGATGAAAAATAATATATTTTTAGTGATGAAGTCACGTGTGAAATAGTACTCAAACGATTAGTCGACTAGTCGATGTCGACTCTGGTCAAACCAGTAGTCGACTCTCAATTGTGCAGTCGACTAGTCGGAGGAGTTCAAGCTTTTAGGTAAATAGTATCCCTTCTGTGCCACTGTCAGACAGTTTGAACAGCAATATTGGGCAATCAATGTATACATCTATTGCCATCTAATAGTAGTGACAGTAGTTTGTTTTAACTGGTACTAGTAGAGTGCTGAATTATTTTGGGCTATCAGGATATGTTATTAATTTGCCTTGTTGCAATTTATGGGAGAGTGTCTACAGGCACTCTCCCATAAATCGCAACAAGGCAAATTAAATAAGACTATGTAATTTCACTCTTAGCATAATTAGAAGCACATTAACAGAATAATGTTCCAGTAAGTTGCTGTATATGAATGCCCAAGTGAAGCCAAATTTGGACCTTCAGCACTCTACCGGAACACCAACACTGTTATAAGGAGACAAGTTATCACCAATGACTAGTCGAAGTCGACTTGACTTTTGGATATTGACTAGTCGACTTTGGAATTCACTAGTCATTTGAGCACTAGTGTGAAACATGGAGAATATCAATAGAGTTTCTATTTTATATGAAACTTATAAACCAATTTCACCATGTAGTCTGGCCATCAAATGCCAACTTTCTGCCCAACCTCAAAATCACATCCAAAGTTTTTTTCTCTGTGGTTTCTGATAGAGGGACATCTCCTGATTTAGAAGAAGTTAACTGGACGTCTGAGAGAATTTATCAATTTCAGATATTTTTATACTGTACCAATGACCCAGACTTAGCTGGTGCTAACTCCAACAAAACCAGGGCCAAACACAAATTTTGCCCCCCAATCCCCAAAATTTGCATCCAAAACAAAAAGAAATCATGTCCTAAAGGACCTCCATACTACGCCTCTACTGCGCATGCGCAGTGACGCAGTCGTTCCAAAATTGGCGCCAATTATCATTCTCTGTTTGGCCCTTCATCAGTCAACATCTCACTGATCTTTGTGCTTGTAAATCTCAGTTTAAAGGATGCCAGACACGTAATTTTTGGAGAAAATGTGATTCTAAGGAGGATAGAAGGAGGAGAGGAAAAAGAAGTGGCAAAAAATAATCAGGGCTGTACTTAAAATTTTTTGATGAAATTATGTTAAGTTGCCTATTTTCGAGGCATGGGCCTCTTGTTGTCATTCTTGCTAATTGTTGCACTGCTTATTCAGTGTTTCCTCTCCCCTAGCCTTCTAAAGTCCCCCCTGGCAATTCTCCCATGCTTTTGGCATATTTTTGAGAAATTTCATTTCTAAAATTTCCTGGGAGAGTTGCTTGGTTACAGAATGTTTCCTGTTATTTTCCCCATAGTTACGTTTTCACCCATGGGTGTATAACGTTTGTGTTCTGCATCTTCCATCTGATGTTCTACAGATTCTCCCCTGGGAGTCTCTGTTTTGCATCAGATAGAGTGTAATTGATGACTGATTCCGGGCCAGTTTTTTCAGTGCCTGGAGTCATGTTTTCTAGTGTGTTTACACTGTTTATTTTCATTGGCAACAGCCTTTTTTGAGGGGGGCTGTTTGCCTTTGTGGTAGTTTATCTCATTATAAGATACATTTATATTATCCGAAAGTGTCTCATTAATTATTTTATATAAATTTAAAATTTTTGACCACACTTTGCCATCGGATCCATCGGGGCTCAACGTTACTTTTCAGCAACTTGGGCTTCTCTGAAAAAAATTTTTTTTCAAAATTATTTTGTTTTGCAATTGTTTTTTCATTTATTAATGGATCATGTTATTATGTATCTTTGTGTCAGGGGTTTTTGCGAGTAACTAGGACTTATTGTTGTTCTTTCACAATGAAGGGACATTGTTCAAATTGTAATAGGAAGAAATCTTCCTCTGACTTTCATGATCATTGTATTAATTGTAGTCAGTGTTCTCGCATTAATCCCTGTCCTATATGTGAACATTGGGATGAGAAACATTGGAAACGTGTGTCACGATATGTTGTTTCTGGAGAAAGAGCGATGCCGGCTCTTTCTCCACAAGGTCACTCTACTCTCTCAGTTTCTATTTCAGAGGAACCAGAACAGGGTGATGTTTCCATGTTATCTTCTTCAAGTGTGCGTCCGTCGTCACAAATGAATTCAGAGCTAGCGGCAAAAGTGCTCATGGAGATTAGACAAATGTCATCCGCTAGCTCGCCTGGTGTAGCGTCCATTCACCGAATGGTTCGGCAGCCGGGTTCGTCCGATGCGGTCCAAGAGGAAATTTTGGGTGATGCGAGCACTATAAACATAATAGATGCACACCCAGTGACGGCGGATAGTAAGCGAGAACGGAGGAAGCCTTTTAGTCCGGTTCCTAGCTCGTCCAGGTCCAGCCGGGCCGCGAGCGAGAGAGGTCCCTCTCTCGTACAACAACATCTGGGACCAGATGTTGTGGTACAAAATGTGTCTTTAGCGGAGCATACGTCCGTCGCTCGGGACGCTCCGTTGTATAAGCAGTCCGCAGAGACTGTTAAGGCTTCCTCTTCTCGTAAGCGCACACGACCGCACCTTGGCTGCGTGACCGCCGATATTTTACCAGCTTCGCCAATGAAGGATTCTTCGGCGTTCAGGCATGAACTTTGTGTATCAAGTTTCAGTGGTTTAGGGCAGAGGATTGGGAACTTTCAAGTTGGTATTGGGAAAAATAAGGCTGATTTGACATTGGGAAAGGGGTCCTTTTTTGATCCCTGGTGCTGGCTCAGATTATCCTTGGGTAGTCATGGACAAATGGGGGGGATTTTTACTTTTAGTCTGGAAAAGCCATTGAAATTTCCCAAATAAATTAACACCAATATTGAACTTGTCGAAAATACATCCACAAAACATTGCAAAGGGAGAGAATTGCAATCGTAATGTTATTTTATGCATAATTACTGGTTATAGTACAGATATGGCCCTTTAGTAAATAGCACATGAAAGTCTTCAGGATACATTCATTAAATGTTGAATGTTATAATATTGATTCTAACAATTGTGTGCAATGTTGGAATGAGAAGCTCCCGTGGGAACCCTGGGAAGTGGAACAGGACAGGACTTTTCTTTTTAACTGTAAACACCATTAAATAAATGTAGAAAGAACAAAAGTGGAATTTTTCCAACATGGATAACCCAAGACTTTTTCATGATCCAGAGACTTGAACAATTTCACTTTTGTTCTGTATTTTGTTAAAAATTTTGAAATTTCACTTGAAATCCTGGTAAAATCATGGAAAGTCAGAGAATTTCAACATAAAAACAGTGTATGAACCCTTTTTCTTGAGTGGATTCTGAAAATATTTCCCAAGTGAAGATGAAAAATAATATATTTTTAGTGATGAAGTCACGTGTGAAATAGTACTCAAACGATTAGTCGACTAGTCGATGTCGACTCTGGTCAAACCAGTAGTCGACTCTCAATTGTGCAGTCGACTAGTCGGAGGAGTTCAAGCTTTTAGGTAAATAGTATCCCTTCTGTGCCACTGTCAGACAGTTTGAACAGCAATATTGGGCAATCAATGTATACATCTATTGCCATCTAATAGTAGTGACAGTAGTTTGTTTTAACTGGTACTAGTAGAGTGCTGAATTATTTTGGGCTATCAGGATATGTTATTAATTTGCCTTGTTGCAATTTATGGGAGAGTGTCTACAGGCACTCTCCCATAAATCGCAACAAGGCAAATTAAATAAGACTATGTAATTTCACTCTTAGCATAATTAGAAGCACATTAACAGAATAATGTTCCAGTAAGTTGCTGTATATGAATGCCCAAGTGAAGCCAAATTTGGACCTTCAGCACTCTACCGGAACACCAACACTGTTATAAGGAGACAAGTTATCACCAATGACTAGTCGAAGTCGACTTGACTTTTGGATATTGACTAGTCGACTTTGGAATTCACTAGTCCTTTGAGCACTAGTGTGAAACATGGAGAATATCAATAGAGTTTCTATTTTATATGAAACTTATAAACCAATTTCACCATGTAGTCTGGCCATCAAATGCCAACTTTCTGCCCAACCTCAAAATCACATCCAAAGTTTTTTTCTCTGTGGTTTCTGATAGAGGGACATCTCCTGATTTAGAAGAAGTTAACTGGACGTCTGAGAGAATTTATCAATTTCAGATATTTTTATACTGTACCAATGACCCAGACTTAGCTGGTGCTAACTCCAACAAAACCAGGGCCAAACACAAATTTTGCCCCCCAATCCCCAAAATTTGCATCCAAAACAAAAAGAAATCATGTCCTAAAGGACCTCTATACTACGCCTCTACTGCGCATGCGCAGTGACGCAGTCGTTCCAAAATTGGCGCCAATTATCATTCTCTGTTTGGCCCTTCATCAGTCAACATCTCACTGATCTTTGTGCTTGTAAATCTCAGTTTAAAGGATGCCAGACACGTAATTTTTGGAGAAAATGTGATTCTAAGGAGGATAGAAGGAGGAGAGGAAAAAGAAGTGGCAAAAAATAATCAGGGCTGTACTTAAAATTTTTTGATGAAATTATGTTAAGTTGCCTATTTTCGAGGCATGGGCCTCTTGTTGTCATTCTTGCTAATTGTTGCACTGCTTATTCAGTGTTTCCTCTCCCCTAGCCTTCTAAAGTCCCCCCTGGCAATTCTCCCATGCTTTTGGCATATTTTTGAGAAATTTCATTTCTAAAATTTCCTGGGAGAGTTGCTTGGTTACAGAATGTTTCCTGTTATTTTCCCCATAGTTACGTTTTCACCCATGGGTGTATAACGTTTGTGTTCTGCATCTTCCATCTGATGTTCTACAGATTCTCCCCTGGGAGTCTCTGTTTTGCATCAGATAGAGTGTAATTGATGACTGATTCCGGGCCAGTTTTTTCAGTGCCTGGAGTCATGTTTTCTAGTGTGTTTACACTGTTTATTTTCATTGGCAACAGCCTTTTTTGAGGGGGGCTGTTTGCCTTTGTGGTAGTTTATCTCATTATAAGATACATTTATATTATCCGAAAGTGTCTCATTAATTATTTTATATAAATTTAAAATTTTTGACCACACTTTGCCATCGGATCCATCGGGGCTCAACGTTACTTTTCAGCAACTTGGGCTTCTCTGAAAAAATTTTTTTTCAAAATTATTTTGTTTTGCAATTGTTTTTTCATTTATTAATGGATCATGTTATTATGTATCTTTGTGTCAGGGGTTTTTGCGAGTAACTAGGACTTATTGTTGTTCTTTCACAATGAAGGGACATTGTTCAAATTGTAATAGGAAGAAATCTTCCTCTGACTTTCATGATCATTGTATTAATTGTAGTCAGTGTTCTCGCATTAATCCCTGTCCTATATGTGAACATTGGGATGAGAAACATTGGAAACGTGTGTCACGATATGTTGTTTCTGGAGAAAGAGCGATGCCGGCTCTTTCTCCACAAGGTCACTCTACTCTCTCAGTTTCTATTTCAGAGGAACCAGAACAGGGTGATGTTTCCATGTTATCTTCTTCAAGTGTGCGTCCGTCGTCACAAATGAATTCAGAGCTAGCGGCAAAAGTGCTCATGGAGATTAGACAAATGTCATCCGCTAGCTCGCCCGGTGTAGCGTCCATTCACCGAATGGTTCGGCAGCCGGGTTCGTCCGATGCGGTCCAAGAGGAAATTTTGGGTGATGCGAGCACTATAAACATAATAGATGCACACCCAGTGACGGCGGATAGTAAGCGAGAACGGAGGAAGCCTTTTAGTCCGGTTCCTAGCTCGTCCAGGTCCAGCCGGGCCGCGAGCGAGAGAGGTCCCTCTCTCGTACAACAACATCTGGGACCAGATGTTGTGGTACAAAATGTGTCTTTAGCGGAGCATACGTCCGTCGCTCGGGACGCTCCGTTGTATAAGCAGTCCACAGAGACTGTTAAGGCTTCCTCTTCTCGTAAGCGCACACGACCGCACCTTGGCTGCGTGACCGCCGATATTTTACCAGCTTCGCCAATGAAGGATTCTTCGGCGACCAGGTCACACCATCCGGCAGCCAGGGATTCGAGACCGATGGACTCCGGACGTTCGCATAGGAAAAGTATGCGGGAGCCATCTGATGCGGAGCTGCCCTCGGCGAAGCAGCGAAAGACTGCGCCTCCGCAGGTCTCGACGTCGGACATTCTTGTGCAGATAGCACAGCTTATCGCAGCATCCCAGCAGCCGACAGAAACGGTGTCGGATCGAGAATTATCCGACGGCGCTGGGTCGGTACGCTCAGCCGAAGCATCGGGGGTGGACGACCGGGAACATCGGGAGGTCCGACTGGATGGTGAAAGGGATACAGATGACTTGGAGCTATCCCTTTCGGAACAACATAAAGCTGCCGTGGACTTCATCCGGCACTTTCTCCCTCAAGTTGTTCCGTCGGGCCAGACTGCTGCGCTTCCGGACAAGAGAATTATAGCGTCATTGGACTCAGAATTTTTTGAGCGGTTCAGGGACATCGCTCCCGAGTTTCCGTCGCAGTCCAATAATGTTGCAAGAACATTTGAATTATTGAACGACGCTATATTTAAACTTGCTTCCAGGACGGGGAAAGCAGGTTTCTTGTCCGCTAATACTCTCAACCTGCCTTTCATTAATGCAAGGAATAAATTCGATACGGCAGGACAGGGTATACCGAGAGTTCCTCTGCGTATGGACGACGAGGCGGAAGACTTAGAGCTATCATTACCGTCGTCAGCTTCTATTCCAACCGCGGTGTTGGAAACAGCTATTGCGTCTAACAGAGCCAATTTAGATGCCTTATCTTATGCAGATCACCTTACTAAGGCGTTATCACTGCGCCTTCAAGGGGAAGAGTTTCAGGATATACAATCCTCTTTAAGACTTCTTTCAAGGGCAGTAGCTTATTCCACGTGTAACTCCGCCCTTTCAGTGGCAAATCTGGAGTTGGTTAGACGTGACGCAGCCCTAGCTACATCCACACTAGTGGATTCTAAGGTGAAGAACTCTCTTAGAGTCGCTTCGGTCTCAGGAGAACTTCTCTTTGACGGCAAGCTTTCCGCTATTTATGATAAAATTAAAAAGAAAGCTAATGATTCTCTGTTGTTCAGATCGGCTCCTAAAAAGTCGGATACAGCAGACACGAATAAGACAGGCACTTCTGGGTCTAATGCGCCCAAGAGAGGTTCCTATAGAGGTTCCGGTGCGTCCTCTTGGTCTTATTCGAGAGACCGTCAGGATAGCGACTCTCGTTCGGGACGTCCTTCAGGCCGGGACAATCGGTCGGACGCCCCGAGGTCGACGAGGCGAGGTGCGGGTCGTGGAAGACGTGGTTTCTCCTACCGCAGGCCTCGCAGGTCCAGGAGGTGATGGCTTAAACCTCTATCGCGTTCCGGTTGGCGGAAGGTTGTCGAGTTTTTCACAAGAGTGGGCGTCGATTACGGACGACCCTTGGGTGAGAGGAGTGACTTCGGAAGGTCTAAAGATATCCTTCAAACGAAAGCCTCCATTAACTCGAAGTCCAAAGTGGACTCATCTTCCGTCAAATCCACAGAAAAGAGACGCTCTGTTATCAGAGGTGCAGTCTCTTTTAATGAAGAACGCGGTAGAGGTCGTAGAAAACCAGGAATCTCTGGGATTCTACAGCCATCTGTTTCTGGTTCCGAAACCAGACGGCTCGTTCCGTCCAGTCATAGATTTGAGCTGGATAAACAAGCTGATCGTCGCTCCGAAGTTTTATATGGAGACGATTCGATCGGTCAGAGCGAGTATTCGGGTGAACGATTATGCAACGAGCATAGATCTCAAAGATGCGTACTTTCACGTCATGGTACATCCGACATTCCGAAAGTATCTACGCTTCGCAGTCCTAGGAGTGGTGTATCAATTCCGGGCGATGTGCTTCGGATTGAATCTAGCACCCTGGGCTTTCACTCGGGTAATGAACTCGGTAATGATCTACTTCCGAGCTCATTCGTCTGCGGTAACGTCGGCCTACCTGGACGACATTCTTCAGAGGTACGGCAACGAGTTAACGCTTCAGAACGATGTTCAGAATCTTCTTCTATTGCTCCGACGTCTCGGTTTTATAGTAAACGAGGAGAAGTCGGATCTGGTGCCGTCCAAGTCATTCACTCATCTGGGAATGAGCTTCGAGACGCACAACAATCTCGTTCGTCTGCCGTTAACCAGAGCGAAATTAGTCAGTTGTTACGCTCGCTATTGTCTGCACGCAGACAAAGTCACGGCGAGAGAATTTATGAGACTGATAGGTCTGTGCGGAGCCGCCGCGGGTCTCATTCCGATGGGGCGGCTACGCACACGTCCTCTTCAAATTTTCCTGACTCAGAATTGGAGTGTGAAAATTCATTCGCTCGATGTAGACGTTCTCTTGTCAGATCAAGTGAAACAAGAGATTCAGACTTGGGCAAACATTCAGTGGTTAACTCAAGGAGTTCCGCTGCAGTTGCCGGATCCGAGTTTTACCGTTATGACGGATGCCAGTCAAACAGGTTGGGGTGCATCATTAATCCCAACGGATTCGAGATGCCAGGGTCTTTGGGATCCGCAATTCCTGTGCAAGCACATAAACATCAAGGAAATGATGTCAATTTGGCTTGCGTTACGTCACTGGATGGACATTATTCACGATGCTCATGTCCAAATCCTATCCGACAATACGACAGTAGTGGCGTATATACGGAATCAGGGAGGCACTCATTCAGTTCCGTTGTTCAATCTAACGGAAAGAATCCTTCTGTTTGCGTTAGAACATCACGTTCTTCTTTCGGTCCGTCACATACCGGGTCGTCTGAATGTGCTAGCAGACTCCCTTTCACGAAAGGGTCGCTTGTTGCCGTCGGAGTGGACTCTCAACAAACAAGTATTCAATCAGATTTGCTACCAATGGGAACGGCCAATGATAGACTTATTTGCGACACATCTCAACAATCAGTTGCAGACGTATGTGTCTCCGTGTCCGGATCCAAGAGCATTTGCAGTAGACGCTCTGTCGATCCCTTGGGACGGAATGATAGGATATGCGTATCCTCCAGCGCCGTTAATTCAACAAGTATTGCTAAAGATAAAACAATCTCAATGCAAGATTCTGTTGGTAGCATCTCTGTCGCCACAGAGACCGTGGATAAATCTACTCAGGTGTCTGTTGTGGGACCTACCGCGGAAGCTTCCTCCACGAGAGGATCTTCTTTCGCAGGGGAAATCGCGCCAACTCCATCACAACCCGCAAGGTCTCAACCTTCACGTTTTTCCGTTGTGCGGTCCTTCTTGCATGGCAAGCACTTTACAGGACGAGCAGTGGACGCGATTTCTAACTGTAGGAGGACCTCCTCTTCGCTAAACTATGCGGCTAAGTGGAAGGTTTTTCGTCGTTGGTGTAGGGATCATTCTGTAGATATATTTGATCCCTCTGTACCAGACATTGCAAACTTTCTAGTATACTTGTTTGACGAAATCAAACTGCAGCCTGTTACTATAAAGGGTTATAGATCTATGTTATCTGATACCTATGCACATCATGATAGTTTACAAATTGGATCTAATGTCTCTTTATCGAAGTTGGTTAGAAACTTTTCGATAAATAGACCCAGAACTCTTAGATTAATTCCTAAGTGGAATTTAGCTTGGGTTCTCCTTAAATTGAAGGAAAAGCCATTTGAACCTCTTGGGACAGTAGATTTCAAATTCTTATCTTATAAGACAGCTTTTCTCTTAGCTTTCTCTTCTGCCAGAAGAGTCAGTGAGCTTCATGCACTATCGGTGGATGATTCTCATTATCGTAGTGTTGGGAACACTATCACCTTCACTACTAATGTGGGTTTTTTAGCTAAGAATCAGGCTCCTAATAAATATCCGGAACCTATTGTTATTAAGGCTCTTCCGTCTTCAGACGGGCGTAGGCCTTTACTCTGTCCTGTTAGAGCACTACGTATCTATAAACAGAGATCTCAGTTTATCAGAAAGGGACGGAAACGTTTCTTTCTGTCTTTGATGCCTAATAGAAAGGACATTTCAGTCCATTCTATTGCTAGATGGATTCAGTTAACTATCCGTACTGCTTATGAAGATTTATTTTCTTCTCAGCAGTCTGTGCTTAAGATTTCTGCTCATGAAGTAAGAGCTCTTTCTACTTCCTGGGCTTATGCTAATAGTGTTGCTATTACAGATTTAATGAAGGCTGCTTATTGGTCTCAGCCATCCACATTTACGAATTTTTATCTCAGAAATATTGAGTCCATTTCTGGAGACCTGCATTGTTTAGGTCCGTTATCTGTTGCTCAGAATGTCGTCCACTAAACAGTTGCAACTATAGTTATGCAGGCTTTCTGTTCCGGCAGTGACTCCGTCCGGCTGCCCTCTTCGCTCTGGGCTATTTGACCCAGGGCAAGGGGAAGTGGGGGGGCGGGTGTTCCCTTAGGTCACCTGCTTCATAGTGAAAAGCAAGGGAATGCCTCCTCCAAGTCAGTATTTCTGAGTCGCTTCCGGGATGGTTTTAAAGTGTAATATTAATGTTTAAATTCATTCATGTCTTATTTTTAAAGTGTAGCTCGGTGTGAAGCATTTGTATATGTCAAGTGTCAAACGGGCTTTAATATACAATACTCGGACACTTTTAAATGATTATAAAGAGTCTCAATTCTCTGGACTACTTTATTTATTGGCTTGCTTTAAAAATAATTAGTATAAGGGTTATACTGGATGTTAATAGAGAACATGAATGTTATTGTGCTCAATTATTAAGGGTAGTGTATCTTTCTAATTTAATATTAAATAAGAAAGATACATGTAAAGCCTAATTCTCCTTTTCTCCTTAAGGGGTTACCTCTTTACTATATAGTTGAGCTTATTGGATTTTCCTCTATGTCCTAGGCCCTCCAGCCTGTTTACTATTCAGCTAAGTCTGGGTCATTGGTACAGTATAAAAATGTTAAAAAATTTATAGTAATTTATATATTTTTTATACTTACCAATGACCCAGATGGGGATGGCCCTCCCTGGAGTTGGGAACTCTTGCCTCCCCGCTGAGTACATAGCGCTGACCAGGCACTGCCAGTAAGAATGATAATTGGCGCCAATTTCGGGACGACTGCGTCACTGCGCATGCGCAGTAGAGGCGTAGTATGGAGGTCCTTTAGGACATGATTTCTTTTTGTTTTGGATGCAAATTTTGGGGATTGGGGGGCAAAATTTGTGTTTGGCCCTGGTTTTGTTGGAGTTAGCACCAGCTAAGTCTGGGTCATTGGTAAGTATAAAAAATATATAAATTACTATAAATTTTTTAACATTCGTCGCAAAAAAGGAGTACCTAATTTCATTTCGCATAGATCCTAAGGATCTGTCACAACACCCTGAAACCATTGTCAATATTGTAAAGGGAAAGGTAAGTTCTGGGTTTATAAACATGGACAAGGTCCTAGAGTTAGGTTCAGCACTGATGATCATGTTCGAACAGGGGGATTCTACGGTCCTATCCCAATCAAACCAGGCCTGTGTCAAGAAAATCTGTCCTGGTTGGTGATGTTGAAGTTTATGAAACAAACCTCATATACTCCAGAGTAATCATACTACTATCAAGCTCTCGCAACTTCATTGATAGGGGACTTCTCTCATGAATTGTTGCCACTGCCTACATCACTCTTTGACGAGACAGGTGGCATGCAGATTTCTAAATCAAAGTGGGATTTAAAAAATAAGACGATGGTTGTTTCGTCAAACAGAATGGTTGGCAGATGGCATCTATTTGATCTTTGACAGCTATGTGGATTTCAGCACCAAGTCCAAAAGCAGGGCTGACAGAAGTTCTAGTTGTAGAGTGTTCAAACTAGCTGCCAAAGCTATTCTCCCACCACAAAAACAAGTTTTGATGGTCTTTGCAATCAAGGCGTAGTTAATGGACATAATATGTGACTCCCTTACCAAAAGGTGTTCAATCGGTCCAATCCAGTGAGGGGTCATGCACTATATTTTGGTGGTAAAAATTGAAAAAATAATTAAAATTGACAGGATGTTGAATAGGACTGGTCTGAGTTATCCCTTTACCGAATGAATTGGCCACATCTGCCTGCGTAATTTACAAATTGAAGAGTTGAAAAAAGATTATTCACATGGTTTTGTTAGAAGTTTCAAAAAACCAAATCATGTGATCCAATGAGGGGATCACATGATATGGTTTTGTTGAAATTGTTTGAAAACTTATCTTTTTCACACGATATGGTTTGGTTGAAATCTTAAAAAATTAGAAAAATAATATTTAAAATATTAAATTTTGTTGTCCCTATATCCCGGTAAATTCTGTCATTTGATGGGCCAGAATGTCTAGGCAAATGCCACACTCAATGTGCAAGGTATATGAGGGCATGAAACATTCAGGGTATAAGGGCCATGAAACATAGGGGGTATATGGTTAAAATGAAAGCTTTTCGCTTTTGCTTACCTCGATATAAAATCGAACCAAAAAACCTGAAAATAGTCACAAATATTATAAGATTTCTGACAATTTGATCATATTTTGCTGTTATAAATTAAATAGTCGAATTATTAAATCAAACAACTTGAGAAAAATAAAATATAAGAGCAAATCTGTCAACAAAATAGCCGATATGTTTATGCATTTCCAAGTGAAAGGGGTTGTAACTCTATCTGTTGTCTTCTGCATTTGTAAAAACAAAACAATTATTCACACATTTGGTCCAACTGATTGTGGAGCGTAAGAAATGCGATCACAAATTTGTTTCCAATATGTTTCTATTCTGTTTCAAATGGGATAAAAACATTATCTCCACCAACATGTATGGTATATGGAGATTTAATACCTGGAGTCCTATATGTCTCATCTAGACACCTTTCCTTCAGCTCGATGTTTAAAAACTGACGTCCAGGTATTAAATCTCCATATACCAAACATGTTGACGGAGATAACTTATAATATCCTGTGTGTTGGGCAAAGGATTAAGCTATTTTGTTTCTTTTACCTAAAAGGTGAAGAAGATGAAGAGGAAATACAACTGGACTCTCCCAAGAAGGAGATTACAAGAGAACCTCCAAAGCACATACAGGTAGTGAGTACAAAAGAGGGAATACAGAAAGAAGTGAGCTACTCGAATTTGGATAGAGAAACACAGAAGGAGGTTTTAACAGATTTATTGGTTAAAAGTGCAATACACCATGCTCTCCAAAAGCAACAGGTTAGTGAAACACTTTTAGGTTAAACCAATCATTCACAAGCAGGCCTTAAAATTTGTCCTCAATCAAAACTGTTCTCCCAAACTCCTGCAGTGACAAATAAATTTTTATTTCTCAAATAATGAAGGATTTGAGAATACTGTTATGCTCTTGGAAGTGCAAGCAGTACATATTTAAAAAAAAAAAATGTTATTATGCCCCCACCCTCTTTAGGAGGTTTGGTGGGTATATAGTCAAGGTCTTTGTCCTTACATCCGTCCATACATCCATCTGTCCGTCCATCCATCTATTCATACAAACATTTTGTATTGTAACTCTGGCATTGGTTGTTGAATTTTGATGTCCTTTGGTATTCTGATAGACCAGCATGGGGGAAAGGATATCCAAAAATTGTGGGTTTTTGTCCACATATTCATACCAGAGTTATAGCCCTTGATGGACGTTATAGCCCTTGATGAAAAATAGTAAAATGAACGTTTTGCATTATAACTCTGTCATTGTTTGTCAGATTTTGATTCCCTTTGGTATGGTCATAGACCAGCATGAGGGACATGATATCCATATATTGCAGATTTTGTCAGCACATTCCTACCAGAGTTATGGTCCTTGTCATACTTGAAAAAAACTCTTTACAAATGTTTTGTATTATAATTCAATCATGTGCTGATTTTGATGACCTTTGGTATGATGAGAGACTAGCATGGGATAGAAGACATTCACATATTTCAGCTTTTGTCCAGACATACAGACTAGAGTTATGGCCCTTGTTACTCATGTAAAACAAGATATAATAGAATAAATGCTAAGTTTATCTCCAGAATACAGGAAAGTGGCACAATCCCTGTTATTTGAATACTCCTGTTAATTGAATAATATTCATTGGCAAAGTGACTATACAATTAAAAGGGTTCCACTGTATTGCCTGTTATTGTCTAGTTTCATTAAGAGTTGGCCGTAAGTTAAAGAGTACTTTCCTTCTTATTCCCATCCTATTATTGCATTATTGTATTCATTACAAGTATATGAATAATGATGGGAGCGTGGTGGCTCAGTAGGTAGAGGTGCAGGCTGCAAGCCGAGAGGTCCTCATTTCAAATCCCACCTGCGGCAACCGCATTGTGTCCTTGGGCAAGACACTTCATCTCCATTGCCCGCGTGGTGGCACGATGACGCCGTGTACTAAGACGTACTGCACGTCGATGGTATGCATATCTTCAACCAATCTAACCCTGCCTGTGCTGCAGTGCAGAGTTACGATGTTGGGGAGCTGGCAGCTGCTTGTCGTGGTCTCTCCGGGTATTCCGGCTTCCTCCACCCATAAAACTCGCGGTCATGATTAGCTATTGTGCATAAATATGTGACCTTAAACACCAATAAATAAATAAATAAATATGAATAATGATTGGGATATTATTTTGAACTTTGGGTCCTTACATGTACCTGGGTTGTAAACATTTCTTATCATGTCTATTGACGTTTATTGCTTCCTTGGGTATCATATTTGAATTATAATGTTCATTTTATACCTTTCATCACATTCAGCATCTTAAACTATACCCCAACAGATTTTGGTAATGAACAATAAGTCATCGGCAATAGCCTTGGGGACAAGGACCACTGTCATTTTGACTGATTCAAGGTCATGGGGTGGACCATCCTGCATAGGTTTAGCTGCGGCAGCCCACAATAAGTTCATGCTAGCGGGAGAGAGAATGAACTCTCCCGCCGATTCGAGAATGTACTCTCCCACTGATTCATTGGCCTTGCCATTAAGTGGATCATCTGGAATAACAAAAGCACTTTCACCGCTGTCCTGAGGAAACACAAACTCAGGCTTCAGAACATCGTAGACTTTGACAATTGCTGAGTAGACAGTCCTACTGTAGAAGCAATCGCTCATCTGAAGGTCAAAATCACCATTCATGGATTCATAAACTTAATGATCTGGAAGAAAGCAATAAAGGTAGTCAAAAATGTTTCCTCTCCATGTTTTTACACAGGGATCTTTCTGGAACTGAAGCCAGATGGTTCCTTCTGACCGGTCATACAGTACGTGGAGAGTGGATTGTAACTTAATCACCCGCAGAGTGGAATCATCACCCAAACTATAACTTTTAAATTTTATACATATGGACAAAAAACACAAGCAATGTTTCAGCCAATGGACCTCCGGGTTTAAGGTCTATTGGTTGAAACTTTGCCTGTGCTTGTTATGCTTTGCAACAAATTTGCAATTAATTCTTGGGTGGAATCTCCACTCTGCGGGTGATTTAGTGATAATACACTCTCCATGTACTGTAGATCTCAGCTGGATCAACAAGCTCATCCTCACACCAGAGTTTTATATGGAAATCATCTGGTCATAAGGAACAGCATCTGAACCAATGACTTTGTAACAAGTATTGACCTCAAAGATGCATACTTTCACCTAATGGTTCATCCTTCATTCAGAAAATACTTGAGGTTTGCCATAAACGGCAAGGTTTACCAGTTCCAAGCTATATGTTTCTGACTAAATCTTGCTCCTATGGCATTCACTTGGATTATGGACTCAGTCATGTCGCATTTTAGAGCTTTTTCGACAGTCCTGACTTTGGTTGAGGCATTTTCGCAAAAAAATTCTTCAGGATATTCAGAAGCTCCTAAATCGCTAACAGTCACTGGGGTTTCTCGTCAATATACATAAGTCGGATCTAACCCCTTCAACCACCATTTGGCATCCTGGAATGAATTTCATTCAGACTCATCTGAATCTTGTCCATCTTCCCTCAGCCAGAGCTCTCCTAATAAGAACATTCTCCCTCTATTTTATTCAAGTAGTGACAGTGACTGCGAGGGAATTTGAGACTTCTGGGTCTGTCCATAGCAGTTGCAGACTTGATTCCACTCGGATGTCTCTGATTCAGCAGGCCTCTCCAGTTTTACTTTCCAGAAAACTGGAAGGCTGTGATCAAAAAGTCTGGATCATATAACTTGCCTTAACCCTGCTATCAAGGACAGACACCATGCACTTGAACAAACTTGGATGACACAGGGGATGCCTTTCGGTGACTCAATCTCAATTGCCATAGGCAGGAGATGCTTGCTATTCTCCTAAGTTTTACTCGCTGGAAAAGTCACCTTCAATTTCTCAAGTTTAGATTCTTTCAGACAACTCAACAGTTGTAGCTTATCTGCGGAACTAAGGTGGAACCCAATTCTTTCCAATGTTCAATCTAACAGAAAAGATTGTTTTGTTCGCTCAGAATGAGTGTTCAATCCCTATGAGGAGTAACTGCATTGTGTCCATAGTAGTGCACTTAATCCTGATTGCCTCAAATGGGGGCACAGTATGCTGTGTCCTAAGGCATACTGCATGTCAGTCAATGATGCACTTGCCTTCAACTAATACTAACCCTGATTATGCAGAATTGGGGAGTCTTATAGTTGCTCGCCATTGCTCGGTGGTTCTCTCTGCGAACTTCAGCTTCTTCCACCCATGAAACTATCCGACACAAGGTGACCCTGGCTGTTGTGAAACCCCAATAAAAAATTTTAAAATATGATGATTCATGCATCCCTAATGAAACCAAATTCACCAATCCATATATTTTTTTGAAAAAATATTTATTCTTCAGGAGATGATGGCAGGATCATATGCAATAGATGATTATGATAAAGGTGAAGAAGAAAGTCGAAAGAGTGCCTCAGTTCCTACATCAGTACCAGAGTTTGATATGAAGGAGGCTGTTGAGGTAGGAAGATTTGTTTATATATTAGGCCTAAAAAAGTTAAAAATCTGTTTCTCAAGCCCACCCGCATGGTCCTTTTGGCTGCTGCATGCTCTCTTTTTATAAAAAAAAAATTAAAATTAAAAGGTTTATGTCTGATATTTGACCCAAGTTAATAAACTTTATAAATTTGTCCCTTGAGTGCAACAAGGCTTTGCAATGCTTTAGCATTGCAAAGCCTTGTTGCACTTAAGGGACGTAATACACCACCAACCGTGCTATTCTGTAGATTATGAGGCTCAAAACGTAAAAAAAAAAACAAGAATATGAACTTCTGATGCAAAGAAATAATTACAAAAATAAAAACAACGCCCGCCCGCATGCAATTTTACAAAACCTGGCCTGAGAAACAGAAGATCTACTTTGTGTGGCATTATATTAACTTATAATCGTATATGGCTGAATATTTCAGGATCTCATGTTCTATATTTTTCTTCAAAGGCTTTGTTATACATGGTAGTGACATTTGAAGTAATTATCTGCAACAAGCAACTTGAAATGTGGCAATATCTGTCTGTCTGTCTGTCTGTCTGTCTGTCTGTCTGTCTGTCTGTCTGTCTGTCTCTGTCTGTCTGTCTGTCTGTCTGTCTGTCTGTCTGTCTGTCTGTCTGTCTGTCATACATGCTCAAGCTATGTTGTTAATCACAAAACTTGTGCTCAAGTTAGCACTGGAGGGTTATGTCAGCTCCTCTGGTGCAATTTTTCTTGTATCAGGTGAAGGACCAAATGCTTACATTGGAAGTACTGAAGCAAAGTACGATCTGTAAAGAAAATTTGAAAATCTTAAATGCAAAAGTTTTCAATCAACACAATATGTTTTGCATAAAAGCAGAATGAAGAAGTCAAATACCATTGGTGCCAAAATATTGCTGGGAGCTTTGTGGCTGATTGGTTAGAGCATTGAACTTCAGATCAAAAGGTCAGCAGTATGATCCTGACCCGCATCCTGTGTTGGGTCCTTGGGCAAGACACATCATTCACATTGCCTATGTGATAGCAAATTGCCACTGTATACTGAAGTTTTGTTCATGACTTTGGTACTTTTTCATTTAACAGATGTCAACACTGCTCATACCCTGTGAGAACACAGGTAAGTATGATAGTGCTTGTTTACTGTGGTAAACAATCTCTCTTTTTCTGGTAAAATAGGACCCAGTAACCAGTGCTTGTGGTGGAAGTCCTCTAAAATGGGCAACATGGGTATAAACGATTGGCTAAACTTGACTTTATATCCATGTTGCTGTCATGATAAGGCTTTGTGCAGAAGTATGTGACCTTAAACACCAATAAATAAATAATAAACAATGCTGCTCATATTCAGTAAATTTGGAGAGTATCCAACATTTACGCATCATTGCTCAGTGGTTCTTTCTGTATACTGCGGCTTCCTCCACCCATAAAACTGTTTGATATGATATTACCCTTGCTGTTGAAAGTGTTGTTAACCCTTTACCCATGCAGACGATATCAAAATTAATTATTTTTAAAATAATTTTAAATTTTTACAAAATTTCAACAAAACCATATCATTTGACCCCTCGTTGGAACGAGCTCGTCCAACGAGGGGTCACATGATATGGTTTTATTGAAATTTTTTTAAAAATAATATTTTTTCAACTACTGAATTTGCATATTACGCCGGCGGATGCAGGCGATTCGTCAGGTAAAGGGTTAAATCCTAATTAAACAAATGCCATTGAAGAAATTAGCATCATGTTATCAGGAAATGAGACAAAAATAGATTCAGAAAATATTCTCATATTTAGAATCGTACATAACTATATCAAACAAATGATGAGATTCCAATGATTACCCGAGTTGTAGAATAACTTACCTCAATCAGTCATTACACCCCAGTATCACACTGAAGAATCTTATCAAGACTCATGCCACAAGTTAGATTGACAGAAACTTTCTTTGATAAAAAACTGTGTCTTGGACAAACTTCACAACTCTGCATTTGTTCAAGCACCATTGTTGGTAAAATAAGAATGTATATTTTATGTATTGGTGAGGTGTATATACAGAGAACGACACGTGTGTGTGACCAGCCAGAAAATAAGCAGACTGTCATCTGCAAAATGAGGTCCCCAAAGGGTGAATTTAGTGATGCTACCCTGCACAGCAGGGTAGCATCACTAAATTTACCCTCTGTGAACCTCAATCTGCATCAGGGTCTCAAAACTAAACGGAAAGAGGTACAAAGGGGATAAATTGACCCATTCTGTGGGATAGTATCATCAAACTCGCCCTCGGGGGGACCTCATTCTGCAAATGTCAGACTGCTTATTTTCAGGCTTGGTGTGTGAATGGGTTAATCAATATGGCACGAGTGCCAGTGCGGAAGGATAGAATGAGAGGCCACAGGCCTCGAGTTTTATCCTTCTGCGATGGCACAAGTGCCACATCAATTAACCCATATTCACACATGCGTGTCGTTCTCTATTTATTAATGCCTTCACGTCTATAAAAACAGTTATTATAGACGTGAAGGCATTAATAAATAGATTCATTTCACAACTATCAACAAAAAGAACACATTTTAAACCAAATTTACATGGGGAACCTGTGTTACTATTTCGTCCCCTGAGTTCCAATGCGTTCTATTCTATCTACTGGTATATAGAACACATTAGGGGCACGGTGGCTCAGTTGGTAGAGGTACAGGCTGCAAGCCGAGAGGTCCTCGGTTCAAATCCCATCTGCGGCAACCACGTTGTGTCCTTGGGCAAAACACTTCACCCCCATTGCCCACGTGGGGGCACGGTGGCGTTGTGTACTAAGGTGTACTGCACGTCGATGGTGCACCTGTCTTCAATCAATGCTAACCCTGTTTGTGTGGAGTCAGTATATTGTGGAGCTGACAGTTGCTCGCTGTTGCTCGGTGGTTCTCTCTGGGTACTCTGGCTTCCTCCACCCATAAAACTGTCATGGTCATGATTAGCCATTGTGCAGAAACATGTGACCCTTAAACACCAATAAATAAATAAATAATATAGAACACATTGGAACACAGAGGATGATTTTTAGCTATCATAAGCGATTCAAATTGTAGTTGCGTTGCACGATTTATAGAAAATTCCAATTTTCGCTTCTTTATAAAAATTGTCTGTCCATGATTTCCATTCCGCACATATGTTTTAGTGTTGCTGTAGATAGGGATTTCATAGAACAGGCATGTAATAAATACATAGGCATATGTCTGTTTACCAAACCATTTCATGACGAATAAAATATTGTTTATAAAAATAATATAGAACAAACAAACAAACCAAAATATTATCTCCAGCACTGCTCAATAATCAGTTCATTTGCAGGTCGAATTTGACATGAGTGTATAGTAAATGGTTTGGCATTTAACAATTTATGGAATAAACAGAGTTATTTTATTAACACTGAACTCTGTTGTCAATGTACTCTAAAGTTCAAGTAGCATTTTTTCCATAATGCGACTATAAATGTAACTAATTCATTCTTGTTTGAGAGAGTTCAGTGAGCTCTGTCAAACAAAACTGAATTGAAAAATTTCTTATTTCATTTTGCATAAAATATGCAACTTGAAATTTAGCTATTTCGCCATTAATCTGGAGAGGGTTTACAGTTAAAACTAGAAGTCCTGTCATGAACTGTGCGCTTATCTAGGCTTAATTGTGCGTAGGAATTGCGCGCAATTGCCATATCAAATGATATCCAAAGCACGGCAGGTTCTCCTGGTTACTCATAGCAAACATAGACAATGTTTCTGCCAATGGACCTCCGGGTTACCCGGAGGTCCATTGGCTGAAACATTGTGTGTGCACAGGTCATATGTAAAGAATTTGATAGCCATACTATGGTCATAACGTGCAGATTAACGTGCAGATCGACGTGCTATTTGTGCGCATTTCATGACGGGACTTCTAGTTTTAACTGTAGCACACTATACAATTAGACAGGATCTACTACACCCTGAAAATGGAGTACTGTTTGTTTACTTTGGTGAAAAAGTAACCAATGAGTGTGATAGAAGCCCTTTAATGTGGGCAGCAAAGGTATAAGAGATTGGATAAACTTGATTTTATCCCAATGTTGTGGTCATGAGATAACTGTATATGCTGACACTGACTATAAGCACCAATAAATAAATAGGATCTACTGGAACAATTTTATCAGAGGTTTTTATCAAGTTTACAATAAAATCACTCAGATTCACAGAACATAAGACACAACTCTGGTGATGGACATGTCTGGAAAGTTATAGATTTTGATTTTATGGACTCCAGTACCTTAAAATATATTGAAAATGTAAAGGTTTTGAAATGTTGCTTTAAACGAGCCCATTTCATATAGCCCTGTAAGGTAAACAGAAGTACAGAGCCTTTTTTTCACCCAAATCATGTTTTAATATGTCACAAAAAGTGACAAAACAACCAATTCTTCTGGAACAAACATGCAAACTGTTCAAGATGGGATGGAATGCCAGGGTACTTTCATTGGTGACCAGTGCATTAATAAATTGAAAAAAAAATATGCAGCTGCGGTTTTACTGGATAAAAGGGTTGAAGAAAAAAACCCATCAGTTAGGCCTAAAAAAAATAAATCAGGCCCTCCCTCATAGTCCTTTTGGCTGCCGCATGCTCTCTTTTTATAACCAATGTAAACTTGAAAAAATTATAATTAAATGGTTTATGTCTGATATTTTACCCAAGTTAAAAAAATTGGTAAATTTGTCCCTTCAGCTCAAGAAGGCTTTGCAATGCCTTGCAATGCTTTAACATTGCAAAGCCTTCTTGCTCTCAAGGGACGAAATACACCACCACTCATGCTATTCCATAGATTATGAGGCCTAAAACATATACAAATAATGGCCTGAGAAACAAGATCTACTTTGTGTGGCCTTACTCATGAGCATCCAGTTGTAATATGTACATGTTATTTATTTCAAAGAAGAATCTTTAACCCCCCCCCCCCCTCCCCCTTTGAAAGAATAGTGTTTTGATTCTCACGCAATCCCACACTGAAATTGAATCCCCACGTTGGCTGTTTTTATTCTCTTGTTCTCCCAATACTAGTACAAAATCTGTAGACTCAAAACTTCTTACATTTTTTGATTGGTGAATATTTATTTGCACGTGTACAACAAAGCATGATTAAAGTACAGTTTGCTTTATTGTTCTATCAGAGGTGGAGGAGTGATCTCCTAAATGAAAAGTTTCAGTGGTGGAGCAGTTGCTTTCTGTATAATGATTTTTGGCCAAAAATGTTGTTCACACATCTGCACAGACCAGGGCATTAAAGGTATCAATTCTGTTCTGAATCCCTCTCAATGAATAAAACTTAATTTCATTTTGCAGCAAGAAAACCTACAAAGCTTTTCTTGGAAATGAAACCCATGACCATTTTTGAATAATATAATTTTTCAGTATATCTTCTTACCAGTGTGGCTGTCATCAATGTTGCTATTTCAAAGTCAGAGACTGGGTGTTAATATTTACAAGGTTGGGACTCGGAAATATGAAGAACGTAACTAAAGATTTAAAAGAGTTTTAGAATTTTTAGAATTAAATGAGTTTATTTGTATACTTATGTTCTTTCTATATTTTAATGCATAAAAAGACAGTGAAAAGCTCTCAATCCATGCTGATTATATGCAAGAGAAAAAATATAATAAATCCTTCCCTCCCTCCCTCCCTCACTGACTTAACCCTTTACCTAACATGAAAAGCAGACGACATTTGAAGAAGAAATCTTCAATAACTAATTTTTTTCATCTTTTGTCTCAAAAACATAGGTTATGACCCCTCATTGGAACGGGCTCGATGAGCTCTTTCCAAAGAGGGGTCATAACCTATGTTTTTGAGACTAAAAATGAAAAAAATAATGAAAATTAATTGGCCACTTTTGTGAATAATGCTGGCCGGTTTTGGCCGTTACTTTGGGTAAAGGATTAAAAAAAATATGACATCACATAGTCCAGAAGATTTCCAATATCAAGTTGAAATGTTCAGTAGTACGCACTGGAATATATTTTGTTACAGTTGTATCATTTTCTTATCAACTTTACAACTTGCTTTTTTTTTCTTTTTTTTTTCTTATAAAATGATACATCAAGGGAAGTAAGTCAACTGTTGTATGAAATCTTTCTTGTCTGCAAACATATCAAGGGAGATAATTTTATTATTGTTTCAGAAAAACAGTTGTGTTGTTATTTCAAACTTCTCTCACTAAGTAAATGTTCAAAGTTATGTGTTTACCTACCATATCTCTAATATATCTTGCTTTGAATAAGAGAAATATAAGCTTTTGTATTGAGCATAATGAATACAATATATTTCAGCCCTATTTGTATCTTGTTGAGTGCTAGAAGCCACAATCATGGCGCCATTGAAAAGTGCTGCAAGACATTTTAGTGTTTTAACATTGTATGCATTAGTATGTTGTTTGCTCAACAGTAGAAAAAATGTTTGTATAAATTGTAGGGCTGCACGATATTCAAAACTGAATACCAGTATCGGTATTCAAAAAAATACCGCGGTATACCGGTATATCGAAAACTGTTCAGATATCTGAACATAAGTACCACATCGACACTTGAGGCATCACAGTTGGAATGAATCAGCATACCTTGATGATGCAGTTCGAAACACCTTTACCCAATGCAGACAATATCAAAATTTATTATTTTAAATGATAGTTTATCAAGATTTTTCCAAACGTTTCCACAAAACAGTATCATGTGACACCTTATTGGAACGAGCTCGGCGAGCTCGTTCCAATGAGGGGTCACATGATATAGTTTTGTTGAAAATTATTTTTTCAACTGCTGAATTTGTATATTACGCGGGCACACACGAACGGTTCCTTGGGTAAAGGAATAATATTATTCATTCGGGGCTACAGTTAAAACTCAAGACATCTTGAAAATGAAATTGTGAGTAAATAAATAATAACGATAAACCGATATTTTTGTAATCACACCGGTATTCAATCGATATTGGTTTGAATACCGATATATATCGGTTTATCGATATACTGTGCAGCCCTAATAAATTGTTTTGGTGCAGATTATTGGAGAGTGTAACTTGGCACTCTCCAATAAATTTTAACATAAACAATTATGAACAAAACTTTACTAAGAGAAGCTTCACTTACTGGTTGTACGGAGACTTTAAAAAAATCACATCTAATCTTAGAAGCTAAGTACAGTGGAGCCCACTTAATTTGATATCTCTTAACTGAATAACCTTGTTAATTAAATATAATTTCCCAACACAAAACCATTTATCATATCGCCAGTACTAATATGACCTGTTAATTGAATATAGGTTTCTAGAGTAAACTCCTGTTAATTGAATAAAAAATCTTGTAACCTGTTGAGAAATTACCCTGACTCTACCCAGTTGTCCTTTGTTTATAGACCTATTTGTCCTCAGTACATCCAATACAGGCATTTAATCTATTATATCTTGTTTGACAGAGCACATGGAGCTCTGTCAAACAAGTTATAATAGAATAAATGCTAAGTTTATCTCCAGAATACAGGAAAGTGATACAATCCCTGTTAATTGAATACTCCTGTTAATTGAATAATTTTTTAGTGCAAAGTGACAATTAACAGGGTTTCACTGTTCTCAACCAATTAATGCATTTGAATGCTTCAGCAGTGATCGGAGTAGCACAAGTGTCATTTTTTTTTTGAATTAAATATAGCTCTTTGATTTATTGCATTTTAGCTCCCCTGACTGAAAGTCAGGGTGAGCTTTTCTGATCACTCTTCATCCGTCTGTCCTGTTGTCCTGCGTGGAGGTGGTGTGTTTGAGCCTCTTTCTCCTAAACCACTGGCCACATTTTAATTAAATTTCATGTAAGTAGTGGTTATATAGGGGCATTTTGATTTTTATGCAAATAAGGTTTCAGCTCATATTCCAGCAGAGGGGTGAGGAAAAAATGGCCAAATTTTTTTAAAATCTTCTTCTAATGAACCACCAGCAGCAGAGACTTGATATGTGGTATACAGAGTCCTTTTGAGGTTTAGAATCAAGTTTGTTCAAGAGATATTTGTCGGGCATTATTTGTCTTCGTTATGGGAGGGGCAAAAATTTTGGCCACGCCTAAAATTTCTATTTTCAGAACCGTGAGGTTGATTTGAACCAAATTTGATATGAGATGATAATGGGTCATAAGTAGTTGATTGATGCCAAATTTTTTTTTCTCATTGCCCTGTGGGGACCTCGGGAGCTAAAAATAGGAAAAACTGCCATATCTCCAAAACTACATGGCACAGAGAATTCTTATTTTGTATAACGCTTACTTCTATCCAGTAGAATAGAATGGTTAAAAAAATCCCTATCAGTTTGATCATAAGGTACTTTTTTCAGGACTTTGAAAAAGTGCTGAGTCAGCACTTTTAACACTGTAGGCAATGGGAAAAACCTTAAAAATCTTCTTCTCCAGATCCAGCAGGCAGAATCTTTTGATATTTGGTACGCAACATTGTGGGGTGGATCTGATTCAAGTTTGTTCAAATCGGTTCCCTAGATTCATATTTGGGCTCACTATAGAAGCTTGAATTCGAACTTAGTGCATTTCAGGCAAATTCTTCAAAAATCTTCTTCTCCAGATCCAGCAGGCAGAATCTTTAGTTATTTGGTATGTAACATTGTGGGGTGGATCTGATTCAAGTTTGTTCAAATCGGCCCCCTGGATTCATATTTGGGCTCACTATAGAAGCCCGAATTCGAACTTGGTGCATTTCAGGCAAATTTCTTAAAAAATCTTCTTATCCAGATCCAGCAGGCAGAATCTTTTGATATTTGGTACGCGACATTGTGGGGTGGATCTGATTCAAGTTTGTTCAAATCGGCCCCCTGGGTTTATATTTTGGGCTCAGTATAGGAGCCCAAATTTGAACTTAGTGCATTTCAGGCAAATTCCTTTGAAAATCTTCTTCTCAAGATCCAGCAGGCAGTATCTTTTGATATTGGGTATGCACCATGCTTAGGGGGGTGAGATTCAAGTTTGTTCAAGCCAAGTCCCTGGGGTTCATATTTGGGCTCACTGTGGTAGCCCAAATTATAACTTAGTTCAAAATGAGGAATTTTCTTTAAAAATCTTCTTCAGATCCAGCAGTCGGAATGTTTTGATATTTGGTATGCAGCATCCTTAGGGGAGGGGGGGGGGGGGGGGGGAGATTCAAGTTTGTTCAAGCCATGTCCCTAGGTCCATATTTGGCTCACTGTGGGAGCCCAAATTTGAACTTAGTGCATTTCAGGCAAATTCCTTTGAAAATCTTCTTCTCAAGATCCAGCAGGCAGTATCTTTTGATATTGGGTATGCACCATGCTTAGGGGGGGGTGAGATTCAAGTTTGTTCAAGCCAAGTCCCTGGGTTCATATTTGGGCTCACTGTGGGAGCCTGAATGATAACTTAGTTTCAAAATGAGGAATTTTCTTTAAAAATCTTCTTCAGATCCAGCAGTCGGAATGGTTTTGATATTTGGTATGCAGCATTCTTAGGTGGGTGAGATTCAAGTTTATTCAAGTAATGTCTCTAGGTCCATATTTGGATTCACTGTGGGAGCTCGAATTGTAACTTAGTTACTTAAAAATCTTCTTCTTCAGATCCAGCAGTCGGAATGTTTTGATATTTGGTGTGCAGCATCCTTAAGGGGTGAGATTCAAGTTTGTTAAAGCCAAGTCCCTGGGTTCATATATGGGCTCCGTGTGGGGGCCCGAATTATAACTTAGTTCAATATGAGGAATATTCTTTAAAAATCATTTTTTTTTAGATCCACTGGTCAGAATCTTTGGATATTTGGTATAACCTTTTCTTAGGAGGAGCAGATGCAACTTGTTGAAATCAATTCTCAAGTTTGATCTTCAGGCTACCTTGTCAGGATGAGCTATAGTGATCACTCATCGTCCGTTGTCTGTTGTGCGTAAACATGGTGTTTGCACCTGTCCCTCCTAAACTGCTTAACCAATTTAAGTTATATTTGAGGTGATTGAGATTCAAGTTTGTTCAAATTGAGTGCCTAGGTTAATATTTGGGCTTCCTATTGGAGACCAAATTTTAACTTGGTGAAAGGGGCATTGTAGCTCAGTAGGCAGAGGTGCAGAATGCAAGCCAAGAGGTCCTTGGTTCGAATCCCAACTGTGGCAACCGCATTGTGTCCTTCAGCAAGACACATCACCCCTATTGCCCATGTGGGGGCACAGTGGCATTTTGTACTTAGGCACACTGCACATCGATGGTCCATTTGTCTTCAACCAATGCTAACCCTACTTGTGTGGAGTTAGTAAGTTGGGGAGCCTGGCAGTTGCTGGCCATTGCTCGGTGGTTCTCTTCAGGTACTCCGGCTTCCTCCACCCGTAAAACTGTGACCCTGGCTATCGAAAGTGTTGTTAAACCCTAATAAATAAATAAATTGATGCAATATACAGGGGAGGGGGGGGGCAGAAAAAAAGTGCCTGACACAATGTGTGTGGGGGAGGGGGGGGGGGGGGGGGGGGGTTACCCAGGTATCAAAAACGCGTTTTTCTCCAGATCATGCAAAGTTTTTTCCTTATCCATTTTTAGCTCAACTTTGACATAAGTCAAATTTGAGCTTAAGCCATGGCCAGCCATCCGTCTGTCATCCACCTGGCCATCTGTCCGTCTGTCCATCAACAATTCAATACGGCTCGGGCTAGAGGCCGCATTTATGAACCGATCTTTACAAAACTTCTTGGGTACCTTTGTTATCACCGTGGGACAAGAACGAGTGTTTTGGGGGTCGGGTCTGAAATACAATTTGGCCGCTGGCAGCCATTTTG
>CM062294.1:66814570-66875449 GCA_031216915.1 Pictodentalium vernedei | reverse complement strand
TAAATCACGCAATGTGCGTTTTTAATTACTTCTTGTATTGTCGTGAAGTGAATTGGATTTAAATAAAAAGGGGGGGGGGGGGGGGGGGGGGGAAGGGGATAAATGAATGAACATTATCTCGTCCTCTGAGTATCTGCATTCTAATATTTAATTGCCACTTTATGTCAGTAGAAGGTGCGACTTAACCCTTTACCCAACACAGGCGATATCAAAATTTATTATTTTAAATATTATTTCTTCAACTTTTTCAAAAAATTTCAACAAAACCATATCATGTGACCCCCTCGTTGGAACGAGCTCGACGAGCTCGTTCCAACGAGAGGCGGTCACATGATATGGTTTTGTTGAAATTTTTTGAAAATAATATTTTTTCAACTGCTGAATTTGCATATTACGCGGGCGGATGCGGCCGATTCGTTGGGTAAAGGGTTAATTACTGTTGATTGCCTGTTACAAGTACTGAATCAGCCGCTGTGTGTTACAATTCTGCAGAAATCGCGATACACTACCATGCATCAGATGTGATTCTATGGGGATTTTCTGCACTTACCTAACATGCTATTATTACAAATTATTCATTTCACCTGGATGAGGGCATTTCTTTTTTTAGCTTACCTGGCCTAAATGGCCATGTGAGCTTTTCACATCACTTAGCGTCCATCGTCGGCTGGCATCCATAAACTTTTCACATTTTCATCTTCTTCTCTGTAACCGCTGAGCCAGTGTGAACTAAACTTGTCAGGAAGGGACTATGGGAGGTCTTCTACAAACGATCCTCATTTTGTTCCCGTCGGATGAAAAACATGGCTTCCAGAGGCATTCTTTGATTCTGATTGGTGGATTTTCAAAAATCTTCTCCTCTGAAAACCGCCAGGCCAAATGTTTTGAAACTTCTCATAAATGATGACTGGGACCCCCTCTACCAACGATCCTTATTTAATGTTGATTGGGTTACAAACATGGCCACAATTGTGGCTTACTGTTACTATAGAAACGCTATGAGAAATCACATTTTCACCTTCTTCTCTGGAACTACTGAGTCGACGTGAACCAAATTGGCAGGGATAGTCTATGGGAGGTCCTCTACAAACACTTCTCATTTATTACCGTGCATATCATGCAGATATCAGATGTGTTAGCTAATAGCAATAACTGGTAATCCACCCAACACTAACTGATAATACCAATTCAAGTGAAGTGGCTCAGTAGGTAGAGGTGCATGCTGCAAGCGGAGAGTTCCTCAGGTCATTGGCGACCATGTTGTATCCTTGGGCATGACACTTCACCCCCATTGCCCACATGGGGGCATGGTGGCGTTGTGTACTAAGGTGTACTGCACATCGATGGTGCACCTGTCTTCAACCAATGCTAACCCTGCTTGTGTGGAGTTGGTAAGTTGGGGAGCTGACAGTGGCTTGCCGTTGCGCGATGTTTCTCTCCGGGTACTCTGGCTTCCTACACCCCTGTAAAACTGTCATGGTCATGATTAGCCATTGTGCAGAAATATGTGACCTTAAACACCAATAAATAAATATAAATAATGCCAACACTAACGCAGTTTCGTGAAAACATTTCTTTTGAGAGAACTCATCAGAAAACAATGGTAGAAGCCTTTACAATCAATGAATAAACAAGTTCAAAATACAGTTAAAACTGGAAGTCCTGTCATGAAATGCGCACAAATAGCACGTTGATATGCGCGTTAATGTACGCGTTAAGGCCCAAGTAAAGCTATCAAATTCTGTACATATGGCCTGTGCACAAGCAATGTTTCAGCCAATGGACCTCCGGGTAACCCGGAGGTCCATTGGCAGAAACATTGCATGTGTTTGCTATGAGTAAGTAACCAGGATAACCTGCCGTGCTTTGGATGCCATTCGATATGGCAATTGTGCGCAATTCCGACGCGCAATTAAGCCTAGATAAGCGCACTATTCGTGACAGGACTTCTAGTTTTAACTGTATGCTTGGTTATCCTACAATTTATTTCAGCTCATAACAGTATCAACAGATAAATTGCCTTTGTTGGAGACCTATTCATATTGACCTGGTTATTATAATTCAACCACAAGAAGATTATAGTAACTGTATAGAATTATGTGTATTGAAATGATAAGTGAAAATTCCTCCATTATCTGGTATCTGCTCTGAAAGCAAATTGAATTTAGTCAATTTGTATTTAGTGATTTAGTAATGTAGCTGCATGCATTATCTGCTCCACACAAAAGCATTGTTGCATACACATACATGTGTACCCAACATGCCAATGTGGATCTGTTTGCCTTTAATAACATTTTGTTATACAGTACAGAGGAATGGAATCCTATTGAATCCTATTAACTGAACAGACATTCTATTTAGTACCTAAAATGTTTGATCAAAAGAAAATTGCTATTAATTATTTAACTTTATTCTGTTAAAAAACAGAGAATTTAGTTAGGTGTTTTGTTAAACAAGGTATGTGGTGAATTGAATACACAATAAATCCTTGGGTCTGAGAATTACAGTACTTAATATAAGATTATATCAAGAATATCAAGATTATTGATGCATCTTATGAGTTTTATGAAGAGACCATTTGCCAATGGCAGCAAAACGAATCGAGACAAACTAGTCTTTATGATTCTGGAGAAACATGGCTTTTCCAGATGAGATTCCATGATTTTCCATGACCCCAGCGTGTCTGATGAATTGTTTTAACTGGGCTTGCCATGATTATGCAAAAAGTCGACTAATCGTCGATCGTGCCAATTGATCGACTTTAAATTTGAAAGTCGACTTTTTCTTACCCCCGCATGTATAAACGACAGTGGTAGACCATATGGAGGTAAAGGACGGCAGCCTCAGGCCCCCCCCCCCCCCCCCCTTCAAATAAATCGTTTATTTTTCTAAGTCGATTCGGAAATGTTTGCGGTAATTACCTCCCACTTTAATGATTTTTTTTGTGGAAAATATGAAAGTTATTTTCAAGTATTGCTGCTCTCGTCATGTCAACAACATGTCCGTATTTTATACATCATCATTTCCAATAATCATTCTTTGCTCATCAATCTTTTATTTTGAACAACACGAAATGAAACTCACTACGTTTGATGAAATTTCAGTATTTTGCATCACAAAACTAGAGTTAGCTCCCTTGGGTCACTCTTTCGTGTTGGAAATCCGAAAATCACAACATTTCCCACCATTGATAAATTATTGTGAGTGTGTGTGCGGAAATGGAGGGGGGGGGGGGGGGGGGGGGGGGGGTGACTTTTTGCATCCTTAGTGCCCTTACAAGGTTCAGCAGAATAGTCCTTGTAAGTTGTAAAATCCCTCTCCCTCAGATCAGGCCTAGTTCCTTGTGGCTGCTCACTGTTATGTTTCATCTGAATTTGGGGCGTCAGGGTGTATTACTGTTTAACGGTATGGCAGACGATCGACCAACTTAACAGAATATGGTCAATGAAATGTTCATCCCGACGTTCACCAAGCTGTATAATGTGGGAATGATGGATCGTTGACTCTGTCACCATTTTATTTGAAATGTGCACGGCCACACGCCCGGTTATACCTACCTTTAGGACATTCAGCCATCTCGTTTTAGTCGACTCTTTGTTAAAAAAACGTCAAAAAAGTTGACTAATCGTCGCTTTTGGGCTCTGATTAATCGACTATGGAATTTCATAATCGCGGCAAGCCTGGTTTTAACTGTCTCACTGAAGTGCCTTTCTTGATGTCGTGAGAAAACCATCATTAATGATGGAAAGGGTTAATATCAATATCGTCGACCGACAAGTCAATGTCCGACAAAAGGAGTTATGTTTGTTTGACACATACCCACTGAGTGCTGTGGCTATTTGAAAATAGTCCATTTTATCTCAAATGTATCCAAAATATTAATGTCTGGCAGTCTGGAGAGGGTTAATATCGTCCAACAAGTTAATGACCGACAAAATGAGTTATGTTTGTTTGACACATACCCACTGAGTGCTGTGGCTATTTGAAAATGGTATATTTATTCTCAAATGTATCCAAAATATTGATGTCTGACAGCTTGTAGAGGGTTAACAAGTTTTAACAGGAATATATTTTCATGTAACTTGTAATGTCACACCAAGAACTACGAATGGCCATTTTTTCTTTAAAATCTACAAGATGTTTTCAGAGAAATCCAGGGAGAACATGAATTTTATGTTTTTGAAGGGTATGATTGTTTATCCAGCCCAAAACGGGTTAAGTGTTGTTTTTTGAATACTCTTATTACTTCCAAAAATAATTCTCAGTGAATTCTACTTCCACTTATGTTGATCTCTCCTCTCAACTTTGGGTGCTGCGGGTATGCAAACAGCCAAACACAGCCCATTTTATCAAAATTTTAATGTTTGAGAACCTGCACAGGGTTAACAAATGCTTACTGAAATATTTTGTACATGCGACTTGTAATGTCACACTTAGATCTGAGTGTGGCCAATTTTTCTTGAAAATCTACGAGATGTTTTTAGAGAAATCCTTTGATAACATGAATTTTTAACCTTTTGAGGGGTACCTCTCTGTAACCAACCCTAAACAGGTTAATGCTTGGTTTTATGAATACATTCATTACTCACAAAAATGATCCTCGGTGAATTCCACTTCCAAAGAAGGAGGTTATGCTTATCTCGCATGTACACATTGGGTGTTATGTGTGCCTAAGAACAGCCCATTTTCTTAAAATGTCTATGCTTTGCAGCCTTTGGAGGGTTAACAAATGCTTACTGAAATATTTTGTCCATGCAACTTGTAATGTAACTCCAAGACCTGCGAATGGTCAATTTTTATTGAAAATGTTTTTGGAGAAATCCACAGAAAACTGGAATATTAAGCTTTTAAGGGGAATATCTCCTCAACCAGTCAAAAATGGGTGAAGACCTCGATTTTTGAATACCCTTACTACTTACAAAAATGTTTCACTATCAGTTTTGCATCTGGTAAAAGAAGTTATGTTTCTCTGTGGCATATGCATTTGATGTTGTTGGGGTCCAAAAACAGACTATTTTTTTTTTAAATTTTGACATTTAGCAGCCCATGGAGGGTCAACAAATGCTTACCAGAATAATTTATCCATGCAACTGGTAATGTGACACCAAAACCTATCAATGACCATTTTCTCTTGAAAACCCTACAAGATGTTTGCACAGAAATCCAAGGAAAACATGCATTTTTTAAGCTTTTGATGGGCATCGCTATTAACCACCATAAAAGGGGTTAACGCTTGTTTTTTTTAACATCCTTATTACTTACAAAAATGATCCTCGGTGAATTCCACTTCCAGTAAGGGAAGTTATGTTTATCTCTCATGTATCCTTTGGGTGCTGTGGGTGCCCGAAAATGGCCCATTTCATCAAAAGTTTGATGTTTGGCAGCCTGTGGAGGGTTACCATATGCATTGCCTACTATGTTTTGTGTATCAATGGTCGTGTCACAGCCAGGTCTAGCAATGATGAATGTTTTAAAAAAAAATCTAAAAGACGCGTTTCGAGAAAGTGCTGATAAACCCCAATTTTGGCAGTTTTTTGCCAATTCTGACGAAATAAGGGTTAAATCGAAAATTCCACTTCGGTACATTTTTAGATTTTGTGTCCCTCTATAAGTGTGCAAAATTGTGTGAACATCGGTTTGAAAATGGCTTCTGAATCGTGTGGACAAAATGTGTGGACCCCCCCCCCCCCCCCCCCCCCCCCCCAAAAAAAAAAAAATAAAAAAAATAATAATAATAATCCTTAGAAAAACAATAGTCTTTTCCAGAGGGAAAAGCCTAATAAATTATGCTTGGCCTTCTGACTCTACCCAGTCCTGTCCTGGCTATATCATCCAAATTTTCCTACTGGACCTCTCCTCAATTGCACCCCCCCCCCCCCCCCCCACACACACACATCAAGCAACCTCTCTCCACGTTTCCTGCCTCTGTTTCCTCTTTGAATCCACAAACACCTTCCATCCAACCTAGTAGCTTTCATCTGGGTGACGCCAGCTGTACCAGCCTTACCCAACCTCCCCTTCAGCTCTGCAATTTCTACTTGAACACAGTACACTTCTCTGACAACTGTAAGATATCCCTACAGTTTCCACAGACCCTGTTGCTGTCAATTGGTGACCACCCCTATACCTCATATTATACTGCCTATATATAATAATCCCCTCCCTCTGCTTCCTCCACCTGCACATCCCGACTCACCTGACCCTTGGACATCCTCTACTTAACCTCTATTTGGACACCAATTGATCATTTACCATTCACATATACAAATACAATAACCAAAGACAACCAAAATACACAAAAAAGGTAATGTAATGTAAAATAAAAATATTACAATTCTCAAGAACTTATGGCCTAAACATACTTGCTTCACCCTATATTAATCCTAAGAAATGCCTACAACCAAATACAAATGAATATACTAAACACTTTTGAAGTACAACTAGATAATAAAAAATATACATGGTAACAGCTCTGCAAATAATTCCAAGATTTTTCTTCATGAGTGGTATTCAGATGGTAGGATCAGTGGTTTTAGAGACAAGTGCACTTACCTCTCATCTTCCACTTGACCTGTTAATTCTTAGAAGCTGGGAGTCAAGTTTTCTTGTCTGCGATGTAATACCAGCAGGTAATCTGGCTGTGATGGTTTGGCTATCTTTGGGCTGGGGGGAGTTCAACACTGAGCAGGTGCTTCTAGTCAAGTGTTGTCTGCCTAAATAGGCAGATAACACTTGACTAGAAGCATCTGCTTTACTGTAATTTTTTTGCGGTATGTCATGTTCAATAAATTCATTCTGATTCCCCCGGTTTCTAAGAGTTGATTACGTATTAGGCCTACGCATTAAAGAAATCATAATGAATAAAAACAATCTTTGTTTCCAGAAAATGTTACCATCACTGATATAACCCAGAATTATTGACGCATTTATAACAGTTGATGAAAGCTAGGCATTTTGTAGACTAGTGACTCCCATGTGGTTATTTGAATTTTTTAATTGATTCTCAAATCGGCCTCCCAATGCAATATGATTTGTTACTGAATTAAGCACATGCAGTCAAATTAAATTAGCCATGGTGTGCAATGATTGTGTCAAATGTGTCAAATTTATAGTAATTTGTCACATCAGGAAAGTAGGAGATACTAGTTGAAAAATTTAACATACCTTAGAAGCTAACATTTACTTGTTTATTCCTAAGAGGGCGATACTAGCTCCAGGCTTATATTTAATCTAAATTTGGGAGAATCTTTTTGGATTCACGCAAAAATGGTTGCTAGAATCCATACCTACTATGAGTGTCCCAGAATCCCATGTGGCCACCATGGTTGAAGACCTAATGTATACTGATAAGACATGTTAACCCTTTTCCCAACACAGCTTTTTAATTTTTAAAACCTAAACTGAATTGATACTTTTTAAAAAAATAAACAATATTTACTAATAAAACCTTACAAATATGGCTGACAGCCATATTTGTATAATTTTATTGACAAAGTGTCAGGATATTTCAGGTCATGGTAGCTTTGTATTGGTTAATTTGCTGCCACTGTGTTAGGTAAAGGGTTAAATTGACTTTCATGATTGTCGAAATATAAGTCTTGGGAGATAAGAGTGGAAAAATTCAACATGCCTTTGAATCTTGCTCTTACATATTACACCCCCCCAAACGAAGTTCGGGGGGGGGGGGGGGGGTATATAGAAATCACTTTGTCTGTCCATCCATCTATCCATCCATTTGTCCACCCATCCATCCATTTGTCCACCCATCCATCCATTTGTCCACCCATCCAACTGCCCATCTGTCCATCCATCCATCTGTCCACCTGTCAGTCTCAGAAATTTTCATAGCTTTGAAGGATATTAATGATATATGTACTTGGTATTAATGTTGCCCACAGTCAGAAGGTGTGTCACAAATAAGGTTTGAATGCCTGTCTACAAGGTCAAGGTCACAGACTTAGTTCAAGTTCCCCCCCCCCCCAACTCCCATCTAAAGTCATCTATAATAACAAGTTGTGTCCGACTCAGAACTTTTGAATGTCTCTATAATGTTATTAATGGTTCTTGATATTATTGTTTAATACTTCTTCTGACTGAGGAGCAGAGGAGATCCTGGAACACTTTTTATGCCCCTGACCTCCGAAGGAGGATTCGGGGGTATCTGGTGAAGCACTTTGTCCATCCATCCATCTGTCTGTCTGTCTGTCCATCCATCTGTCAATCTGTCTGTCTGAACAAATGTTTTGCATTGTAATTTCAAAGCCATCGCTCAGATTTGGATCTCATTTTGTATGCTGATAGACCTGCATGGGAGTACGAATATGCATAAGGAACGGGATCTGTCCAATAATTTTTTACAGAGTTATGACCCCTTTTTGACTTAGAAAAACTTTTTGTTTTCACTCTTTCCACTTAGAAAATTTTTCTGTCCCACAATAGCTTCAAGGTTACGTAGAACTTGCATATGGGTCAGGGGCAG
Organism: Pictodentalium vernedei; assembly: GCA_031216915.1. NCBI lineage: Eukaryota > Metazoa > Mollusca > Scaphopoda > Dentaliida > Dentaliidae > Pictodentalium > Pictodentalium vernedei. Next base: position 66,866,970 of record CM062294.1, on the reverse strand, counting down.
TGACCCATGCATTGTGTTGCCCTTGTTTTTAGAGTGTGTCACTAGGAGTATATTTTGAAAGTGGGATGGGAGAATGAAGGACATGTGGTTAGTGTGTGACACAAATGAGAGGATTAGTAGGTTTATCGTAGAGATTGGGAAGCATGAGGTTTATTTTGGGATGTTGGGAGGAGAGGAGAAGGGTGGTGATAGGGAGGCATTTGGGAATTCAGGATTAATCAAGGCCTTTTCACCTGAGAACCACGACAAATCAGTGCTGGCCAAAGTGTTATTAGCTCACCTGACTGAAAGCCAGGGTGAGCTTTTCTGATCACTCTTTGTCTGCCCATCCATCGCCCTGCGTGAAGGTGGTGTTTGAGCCTCTTTCTCCTAAACCACTGGCCACATTTTAATTTAATTTCATGTAAGTAGTGGTTATATAGGGGCATTTTGATTTTTATGCAAATTAGGTTTTGGCTCATATTGAGCAAAGGGGTGGGGAGAAAATGACCAAATTTTTTGAAAATCTCTTTCTAATGAACCAGCAGTAGCAGAGACTTGATATGTGGTTTACAGAGTCCTTTTGAGGTTTAGAATCATGTTTGTTCAAGAGAAGTTTGTCAGGCATTATTTGCTTTCGTTATGGGTGAGGCAAAAATTTTGGCCGCGCCTAAAATTTCTGTTTTCAGAACCGTGAGGTTGATTTGAACCAAATTTGATATGAGATGATAATGAGTCCTAAGTAGTTGATTGATGCAAAAAAAATTTTCTCATTGCCCTGTGGGAACCTCGGGAGCTAAAAATAGGAAAAACCTTAAAAAAACTGCCATATCTCCCAAACTACACAGCACAGAGAATTCTTATTTTGTATAAAGCTTACTTTTATCCAGTAGAATAGAATGGTTAAAAAAAATCCCTATCGGTTTGATCACAAGGTACTTTTTTCAGGACTTTGAAAAAGTGTTGAGTCAGCACTTTTTAACACTGTTGGCAATGGGAAAAACATTAAAAAATCTTCTTCTCCAGATCCAGCAGGCAGAATCTTTTGATATTTGGTATGCAACATTGTAGGGTGGATCTGATTCAAGTTTGTTCAAACCGTCCCCCTGGGTTCATATTTGGGTTCAGTATAGGAGCCTGATTTTGAACTTAGTGCATTTCAGGCAAATTTCTTAAAAAATCTTCTCCAGATCCAGCAGGCAGAACCTTTTGATATTTGGTATGCAACATTGTGGGGTGGATCTGATTCAAGTTTGTTCAAATCAGCTCCCTAGATTCATATTTGGGCTCACTATAGAAGCCCGAATTCGAACTTAGTGCATTTCAGGCAAATTTCTTAAAAAATCTTCTTCTCCAGATCCAGCAGGCAGAATCTTTCGATATTTGGTATGCAACATTGTGGGGTGGATCTGATTGAAGTTTGTTCAAATTGGCCCCCTGGATTCATATTTGGGCTCACTATAGAAGCCCGAATTCGAACTTAGTGCATTTCAGGCAAATTTCTTAAAAAATCTTCTCCAGATCCAGCAGGCAGTATTTTTCGATATTTGGTATGCAACATTGTGGGGTGGATCTGATTCAAGTTTGTTCAAATCGGCCCCCTGGGTTTATATTTTGGCTCAGTGTAGTACAGAGCCCAAATTTGAACTTAGTGCATTTCAGGCAAATTTCTTTGAAAATCTTCTTCTCAAGATCCAGCAGGCCGAATCTTTTGATATTGGGTATGCACCATGCTTAACCCTTTACCCAACGAATCGGCCGCATCCGCCCGCATAATATGCAAATTCAGCAGTTAAAAAAATATTATTTTTCAAAAACATTTCAACAAAACCATATCATGTGACCCCTTGTTGGAACGAGCTCGACGGGGGGTCACATGATATGGTTTTGTTGAAATTTTTTGAAAAATTTCAATACAGGATATATAAAATAAAAAATGTTGATATCATCTGTGTTGAGTAAAGGGTTAAGGGGGTGAGATTCAAGTTTGTTCAAGCCAAGTCCCTGGGTTCATATTTGGGCTCACTGTGGTAGCCCGAATTATAACTTAGTTCAAAATGAGGAATTTTCTTTAAAAATCTTCTTCAGATCCAGCAGTTGGAATGTTTTGATATTTGGTACGCAGCATCCTTAGAGGGTTGAGATTCAAGTTTGTTCAAGCCATGTCCCTAGGTCCATATTTGGACTCTCTGTGGGAGCGCGAATGATAACTTAGTTCAAAATGAGGAATTTTCTTTAAAAATCTTCTTCTTCAGATCCAGCAGTCGGATGTTTTGATATTTGGTGTTCAGCATCCTTGGGGGATTGGGGGGGGGGAGATTCAAGTTTGTTAAAGCCAAGTCCCAGGGTTCATATATGGGCTCCCTGTGGGAGTCCGAATTATAACTTAGTTCAATATGAGGAATATTCTTTAAAAATCTTTTATTTTATATCGACTGGTCAGAATCTTTGGATATTTGGTATAAGCTTTTCTTAAGAGGAGCAGATGCAACTTGTTGAAATCAATTCTCTGGGTTGATATTTAGGCTACCATGTCAGGTGAGCACCCTCAGGCCCCCTGGGGCCTCTTGTTATTATTACAAAACACTGTGTTGCCAAGTTGAGTTATAATAATAACTAAATATGTAATTATGAATACAACTCGGTGTCTTTACAAATCATTTTTTGATGCCAATTGAATTTTTATTAAATCAAGTTATGGCTGCTTTTCAGCAGTCATTACTTGATTTTCTGAAAAATTCAAATAATATTTAGCAGGTTGAGAGTTACTGCTTGTACATGTTTTAACTGGAGTTCTGCATATAATAACCAGAGATTGCGGCTGCTAACATTTTTATGTAGGCAGTGTATATTTCAAAGGTAAGGAGGGTATGGCAGGTTATGTGTTTGAACGGGTAAAAAACAAATGCAAATTACTTTGTGGTGTAAAATTCAAGAGATTTATTTCTTCTTTGGTGGTCATGTATCATTGTTAGTCAATAAAGATATCATTTGTCGACAAATAAGCATGAAATAAAATGTTATTGATTATGCAGCAGATTATGTTGTTATACAGTTACAACCTGTTTATTGCACTGATGGTAATCTTAATGAAATTAAAACATATATTCTTAATTGCATATCTCTTAATTGAATAAGTCTGTTAATTGAATTTACATGTATCTTTCAAACATACAACCATTTACCATATCTCCAAAACAAATTTTACCTGTTACTTGCATATAGGTTACTAGCGGGTGAATACCCGGCGTTACACGGCAGAAGAGGGTTATATCAATATACTCTCAGATACGATTGGCTCAGCTGTTTTCAAAATAGAAGGTCAAGGTCACAATTTCAAGGTCAAGGTCACCCCGCATGGGCACCCCGATAAAGTCAAAATGATCGATGGAACACTATAACCACACATGAAATTTTAGCCTGATTCGTTTTCGAAATAAAAGGTCAAGGTCATCAGTTTCAAGGTCAAGGTCACCCCACACGAGCATGGCACCCATCCCATGTTATTCACAGGGGCGAATTACCCCCCATGTACAAAATTCAAGCAAATAAAGGTAAGAGTACTATCCGAAAATGCCAGAATTAGCTAACAGTGGTTGCATCTTCCTGTCATTTTGGAAAGGGTTAATTCTAAACACTTTGTTTTGCTATAGGTAGAGATGCCTAATGAACAAATCCTCTGATGTAAGTTATGCTTTGGGGCTTAACACAACATAAGCTTTGGCCATGTAAAGAACAGTACTGTCAGAAAAAAAAAATTTATTTTCAGTGAATTTTGCAAACATCTGTACTCATTTCCTCTAATTGCAAGGTCATTGTAGCAATTATTTTGGTATGGATAGATGTAACAATGATTGTAGAAGAATGTTACTGTTACTTTTTAATCTCAAGATTTAACCCCCAAGCACAATGAAGGGGATTCCCCACGTGACATATCGCTACCACAGAGGGTGAGGGGAACGGGCTAACCCACCCCGAGACAACCCGCCCCAATGGCTGTTTTGGGGACGGATCGTCCCGAAATTGCGTCAAATCTGGGGGCGGGTCGTCCCTTTTCTGAGATTTTGTCAATTACGTGGATAATTATATAGATAATGTTACTTGTGAATCACCGGCCTAATCCTTTAATCCCTTAATTACCCCAGTCCCATAATTCTAAACGACAGTTCTGAAATTTAAAAAAAATTCTGTTCCAAAATCCAAATTACAACCAGGTCTGACTTGTGCGGCGTGAGTCTTTGATAAAAAGTTGCTCCGCGTTCAAAGTAATTTTCACATCAATTCACAGTGACACGTATGAAAAGCTGGGAATAAAATCTCAGGTGCCCTTCCATCTCATGAAATTTAGCCCAGCCCTCGTTTTTTTTTTCAATTGCACAGGCAAACGCATAACAAAAACACTTCTCCCAAAAACACTTCTCCCAACAGTGGTTTGCAACAAATTGAGAGACCTGTTTCAAAACTTCAATAAGCAACGGCTGGACCTCCCCACCCCCCCCCCCCCCCCCCATACACACACACCTAAACCGATGTGCAAATGACAAAGCCCAAAGAGCAAGCTTTTATAAATGAATGATTATCATCAATGAGATAATAGCTTTTATACAAAAAGAGCGGCCCCATATTATCATTTTAAATTAAGAAATTTAGTTTCTAAAAATCTGAGCGAACGTCCGGCCCTCGCTGCGGAGTCGCTGTCAGTTGCATGAATAACAAACCGCCCAAGCACAACTTTTTTACATGTAATAAATATTATAGCTAAAATAACAGCTTATATTAGAATTGCAAGTCGCGTTTTTTAATCTATGGGGTCGACAAATCATACGCATTGCCCCCCCCCCCCCCCCCCCCAACTGCAAGTCTCGCTTTATAATTTATGGGGCCGACAAAAAAATACGTAACGCCCCCCCCCCCCCTCGCACACATACTTGAAAAAATGAACCTAAAAATAAAAGCTATCATCTGTGGAATATGTATAGGCCTACGTTTTCTTAAAAGTATTACATAATTTACATTAGCTCACAAAAGAGAACGCAGCACACGATTTTATAAATTCGGGGGGTGGGTGGGGGGGGGGGCGACGAGTTGGGGGCATGCTGAACATCCATCCCCATAGTAGAGGCCAAACAATTGCTTATTTATGTACTACGAGAAGTGGTATGCGTTGGACGAGCTCATTACAGAATTATCCATTTATTTATTTATTGGTGTTTAAGGTCTGGTCATATATTTCCACACAGCAATAGCTAACCAAGTCCGCAACACAAATATAAACTCAAGTTTAGCGAACCATTTACACCGATGTTGTCCCTTTCGGGAGTCTTCCACCCCAAGCATTGGTTACTGGGTCCTATATTCAGCCAGCAAAACAGGGCTTGTCCACCAGAGTGAACAAGTACTGCTTTCATCCTGGTATGCCCATAGGGAAGCTCTTCATAGAAAGTTACAGTCTGTTTTTACGCCAATTATTTGAAACCCCCCCCCCCCCCCTCATTTATTTATTTATTGGTGTTTAAGGTCATATATTTTTTGCAAAACAACGGCTAAGCAAGACCACAACACAGATATTAACTCAAGTGGAGCCAATCATTTATAACCATGTTGCCCCTTTCAGAGGGCTTTTATCCCAAGCATTCATTACTGGGTCCAGGTCCTATTCAACCAGCAAAGCAGGGCTTGTTCACCCCCCACCCCCTCATTAAAGGATGAATTTAGTTTGTCACCAATTACACAAGAGCTCAGCTGATCAGCTCATAAAAAATCCCTTCGCGCTTTTTGGACGTTTCGCATCCACATCACTGGACGTTTTAACGTCTTTCAAATAAACCATATTTTTTCTGGTACGAAAGGTCTAAAGAGTTCTGTATGAAACGTCCACAGCGAGGACAAAATTCTCATTGTGGGTGAGAAACGTCTTGCTGGTGGGGGGGGGGGGGGGGGGGGCGGTGCACTGATGGCCCCCTTCCCACAAGGGTCCTATCAGGGACCTGAAAGATTCATTTGTGGCACATTCAAATACTCTGAAAAGTGTCACGCACAACATTGTGGGCTCCTAACAGAAATAGGCACTGCTAGGCCTATAACTTTTGGGTGCTGATGAATGGAAAACAGCCCCCTCTTTTCAGACACGGGCCTAAAACATTCATTTCGCTGTTACGTACTGTAAAAGGTTTTGCGGTTTAGATATGGGCCTATTTCAAAATTAGATCCCAATCATATAATTTGGGCTGGGGGGGGGGGGGGGCTATGAATTAAATGGTATCCGGATGTTTTGTACCCAGGGGCGTTCTGTACCCAAGCTTCTGAAACAAACAGAGTTTGGGACACGAAACGTCCACCATGGATACAAAACGAACTGGTACGAAACGACCTGAGTACGAAACGTCCAGATACCCGTTTAATTCATAGCCCCCCCCCCACCCCCCACCCCCACCCCCCCACCCCCACCCCACCCCAAATTATATGATGGGCTGGGGAGGGGGGTTATGGCAGTGTTTGCTTTAATAGTCTAGAAAGCAATTAAACACAGATGCGAATTGCCAGGGTTGCATGTCTCACTTTCATGTACGAGTCGACTGTGGGTGTTTTTCCTGTGGCCTCTCAGTTGCGTAGCAAGCACGTGCTCAGGTACTGCCGTCTGTCGGACCTTTTGTGTAAACAAAAATGTCGCCTGCAAAAGCACGAACTATCAAAGCAAACACTGTCAAAGGTTGGATCACACATAAACTTGCCCAATATAATGCACAAAACTGGTTGAAATTTCAAACTGATGTGAATGGGAATGTCACTCTATTAACATGTGCTTACTGCAAGAGCCAGGTCAAAGAACTCCGGCTTCATCGTTTCTTTTCACCAGCGTGGGTCGAGGGGTCGAAAAATTTCAGACTTTCTAACGCTATTGACCATGCTGAGAGTCGAATGCATAACTTTGCTAAAAGACGATATTGTATTTCTGTTGGGGAAATTCCAGAACCTGGTAAAGTTCCAGTTAATCAATCCACAATACCTCACGGATTTTCTGCGCTTTCTAAAGCACAAGTTGAACAATTGGAAAAAAAATTCCAGGTTGCTTACTTCGTGGCTGTTAACGATATCCCCATTCCGATAAAGTGCTACTGGAAATTACAGAAATTTAGAAAGGAGAGGGAGCTACTTGTACTGGTTTACAAGTTACAACCAGCAACCAGCCAAGTTGTGACTTGTAACGCAGTACTTCCAGCACCCACCCTGTGATCGTAAATTATAATGTTATAGTTTCACGTTGACTTTCAGATGGTCAGAGCCCCTCCCCCACCCACACACAGTCACACTGACACACACACATGATGACACATCTAATCACTAGTAATCAGTCTTTAGTTTAATGGATAATCTTTTGTGGGATTTGAATAAATAAACTCAATAAAATATAAACCTTCTGCTTTTTATTTTTCTAAATTCTGACCACTTTCACCACATTATCACATATGCATGTATAATTCACATCATTTAAGGAGTTTTCCAAGTAAATACAAAATAATGATGTACAGTGTACTGTACTGATACACTCATTAAACTTGATGATCTCTATTTCCCAACAATCGGGTCGGCAGGTCCAAATTGCCAAAACCGACAGTGAGTCTTTGGGCTGTGTATTGTGTGATCTTACATGAGATTACATTATTTCCTTGTGATCTCATGTTATGTCACTTATGTACATGGTCAAAGTTGAACCACAGTTTAGTAGAGTAGCCTGAGTAGTGAGTAGACAATACTGTGTCGGTATATAATTTGCAAAACCGATCTAAAATATTATGTATCCCATTCAGTAAGGTATAATTGCCAATTATGCTATGCAGAATAAGATACATCACATTTTACATTGGCTTTCAATTAATTGGTATCCGTTGACCTTTTAAATCATTTGACAGACAGTGTTACAAAATGACAGACAGAGAGGTGAGACAGCCTGTCATTTTGACAGACACTCAATTTAAAATTATTTCCAGGCTTGTTGACAGAGGTCCACAAGCTCTGTCAAACAAGATATAATAGATTAAATGCCTGTATTGGATGTACTAAGGCCAAATAGGTCTATAAACAAAGGAAAACTCAGGCGAGTCAGGGTAATTTCTGGACAGGTTACAAGATTTTTTATTCAATTAACAGGAGTTTACTCTATAACCTGTATTCAATTAACAGGTCAAATTTGTATTGGAGGTATGGTAAATAGTTTTGTGTTGGGAAATTATATTCAATTAACAGGGATATACAATTAAGATATCCAATTAAGTGGGCTCCACTGTACTTTAGTGTGGTGGAGCAGCAGGAAGACAGCTCTTTTGGCTGTGCTATTTCCTGCAGTATAAATCAGTTTGTTTATATGTTTTTATGCCCCCGAAAATTTTTTTGGGGGAATATAGTGTTTGTCATTTCCATCCATCCATCCATCCATCCATCCATCCATCCATCCATCCATCCATCTGCCTGCCTGTCTATCTGTCTGTCTGTTTGTCTCTGTCTGCCCATCTGTTTGCCCATCAGGAAGATTTTCGTGTCCGTTCCATAACTCTGAGATGCTTTGTTCGATTTTGTTGAAACTTGGCATACATGTTGCTTATGGGGAGACGATGTGTCACACACAAAATATATTTTTGTTCGAGAGACGTCAAGATCACAGATCAAGGTCATTGCCACTTCGGGGGCATTGTCACTTCCGAGTGACAATCTCTTGTTTGTATTCTATATTTTAGTCTGCAAATAAAGCTATTCATTTAAACTGAGTTTGGTTTCTGTTGTAATTGTAATTGGAAAAAATAAAAGTAATTGTAATCAATTATCTTTTCAGATAATTAACCCAAACTTGCTGAACTTAAACAGAAAGATTGAATCATGTTAGAGATAGAACAGAGGAACCCTGTTAACCTTTTACCTAATGAATCATCCGAATCCACCCATGTAATTTGCAAATTAACCAGTTAAAAAAAAAATTCAAAATATTTCAGCAAAACCATATCATGCGACCACTTATCGGAACGAACTCAGTGGGGGTCACATGATATGGTTTTGTTGAAAAGCCATTTTGCCTGTGAAAGTTTTTCATTTAACAGGTGTATTCAGTTAACCCTTTACCCAACGTAACGGCCAAAACCGGCCAGCGCGATTCTCAAAAATCGCCTGTTAATTTTTATTATTTTTTTCATTTTTTGTCTCATAAACATAGGTTATGACCCCTCGTTGGAACGAGCTCGTCGAGCTCGTTCCAACGAGGGGTCATAACCTATGTTTTTGAGACAAAAAATGAAAAAAATTAGTTATTCAAGAATTATTTTTGCAAGTGTCGTCTGCTTTTCATGTTAGGTAAAGGGTTAACAAGGATTTGGTCACTTTCCTGTTAGAGCTGTACGTTAACCAAAACCGAAGCAAGGTTTTTAGTTTTTTTTAAAAACTGAAACCGAAAACGTCGACATCCCGTAATCTAAGGTTTTTCGTTTTTTATTAAATACTCTCTTGCTGCAGAAATTCACAGAATGTAGCCATCCTAGAGTAGTGTGGTAGTGTCTGGGTACTCTCACTACTCTGGGAAGGCTACATTCTGTGAATTTCCGACATTTCAGTTTAGTTGTGTTTGCAGCTTTCCTCAAGTTGCGTGTAGGTGTCAGACCTCGAAAATGGCCAAGCACAATAAAAGTTCTGTATATTTAAGTAATTATTATATTGGCCTTCCTGATTCTTCATGTATTATAGCTTATTTTGGGCATTCATTGAGTTTCACTCAATTTCACTGCCATTCACTTATGACTCCGGACATAATGAGTTTTATTGAATTTTATTTGTCCTCACGAATAAACCGAAAACCAAACTGAACTGAGGTTTTACTCCACCTGAAAAACCAAAACCGAAACCGAAGAAGAAATCTAAAAACCTACAGCTCTATTTCCTGTACTCTAGAGAAAATCTGAGCATTTATTCTATTATATCCTGTTTGTCAAAGCTCATAGAGCTTTTTCAGACAGGATATAATCGATCAAATGCCTGAATGGACTGTCCTGAGGTCAAATAGGTCTATAAACAAGATAGAGATTGTCAGAGTAATTTCTCAACATAGTAAAAGATTTTTTGTTCAATTAACAGTTTACTCTATAAGCTATATGCAATTAACCCCCTGCACACTGATGTCGAAATCTCTAAATTTCAGTCTGCTAATTTTTCCCATGATGCAATTAGGAATTTAACCAGTTCGATCTTGTTTGACAGAGCTCATGGAGCTCTGTCAAACAAGATTGAATTGGTTAATATCCTAGTTGCATTATGGCAAATAACTGCATGTTGAAGTCTTAATATTTTCACACTAGAGTGCAGAGGGTTAAAAGGTCAGATTTATACTGATGGTATGGTAAATGGTTTTGTGTTTGGAACTTACATTCAATTAAGTTGAGATGTCTAATTGAGTGTGCTCCACTTATACAGCTATGGCCACAGAAGTGGTTTATGATAAATTTGTTTTAGTCAGTTTTAGGGCATTACTTTGTCCAATGTGCTTCTTTTCTGGATGTTATGGTTTGAAATCAGTAAGGGATGTGGATGTCTCCTTTTTCTCACTTATATTTATTTATATTTCAGGATTTTGAGAATGCTGATTCCAGTGTGTTTCTCAAGTTTGCTCCTCATAAACGCAAAATAGAAAAAGAGAGACGAATACGTCCAGGATTTTCTGCTAAACGTTATCTTGCCACATGGACAAAAGTCTGGGATGATTCAGTATTAAATAAATTGGTTGATAAAGGTATTTATTTAATAGCTCAGGGAGGTATTCAGACTGCTGAGAAGAGAATAAATAGGTGAAGAATTTCAATTTTGGCTTTTGTGTATACAGTACAGTCGTTGGTCTGGTCATATTCCATGTGTGTGCAGTGATGTCCATGCATGCGTTTACCAGCCAATAAAAATCGTCATCAGCAAAATTTTAATTAATGTGTGATACCCGATGCTTCATTAATTAATTTTTTTATTTTTTATTCCTACAGTTAAATCTTGGAATCATGTTATTGCATCCGTGGAAATATTACCCATGCATGGAAAGTGACCAGTCCACCATGGCTATACTATAGCACTGAATGGATTTGACTCATACATTGGATAAAGGGTTAATCATCAGGCCTGGCATTCTTAAAAATGCAGGAGGGCTAAAAATCGCTCTCCTTACATGGACTGGGGAGCGATTAGCTCTCCTCAAGCTTACATAAGCTAAAAGTGGCAAAATGAAGTTTTACTATTAATGAATTCCGTCTAGTGGGCTTTGTACATTCTATTTGGTGCTGCTAACCAGGTAGTCTCTGTCAGATGGTTACACTGCCCCTCCCACACCTCCGGACCTTGGCAAGGCCAAGAGGTGTGGGAGGGGCAGTCTGGCCATCTCACAGAGACCACTAACATAGCAGAGATATGAAAACCTGTGGGTTTTAGGAATATGCTGTTGTGGTTATCATTATTTTCTAAGGCTGGGGGGCTATTTTTCGCCCTCCTCAATTTTTTTTAAGGCGGGCAGTAGGCGAGCGAATAAATCGCTCTCCTGAAAATGCCAGGCCTGAATCATACTTAATTACTTGTGGTTTCACAGGCATGAACAAGTTGAAAGTTTAAGATAACGCATGAAAGGTTATGCAAAAAGATGGCATCACCGTTTTGAGCCAAGATATGTCCTTTCCCATTGCTCTCTCTTTTGTTAGTGTTTTTTTTATTAAACAGGGAGTGTGCTTAATAATTTTTTGTTATCAAAATTTGCTCACTTCTCTTTGACTTGTTACAATTTATGGGAGAGAGCCCCATGAAGCACATCCAGGGAATATGAAGCCTTTAAGTTGTGTCACCTGCACATTAGAATAAAGATGAAATTTGGTCTTCCATTACTCTGCCAGTTAATGAACACAAAAATAAAATATCCACCTTTATTGATGGTTCATTTGATCTTCCTTCCATGAGTAAAATACACCACCCATAAGATTAGTGAAAGTAGAATCCCTTAAATTCAGAGTAATTCCTGACTATTGACAAGCAATAAGTATAAAACAAAAAAGCCTCCCTCCCTCCCTCCCCCACACACACACACACACACACACCAAAATAAAAAATAGAAAACAAGCGACTGTCAGAGAAGTTTTAGGATAAATTTGTTTCAAAATGCAATCCTGTTGGAAAATACACATTTTTTTATATAATATTTGGTCATAGGTATGCTCACACGAGGCGGGTACACCAGTGGGGGTAGGCACCGGACGACAGTCTAGCTCTTGTGTTACTTGACCAAGATAATCTTATCACTCGCCAATGCAGCCGATTCGATTGAACCATCAAATTCACTGTTCATTTCATAACCTGATCACTAATCCCCATCACTCAAATTTGCAGGGACTCTAGTTGTTGTTGAGCTGTGTCGCCGTGGGCTTTAATGCTTTATGCTCATAGTCGCTCACGTGGTGACGGGCATTTTGTTGTTGGTAACCTTCCCTCCACATACTGTATGTTACTGTGATCACAAAAGTGTGAGTCCAATCAAGAAAAACAATCAAAAATAGCATCTCAGAATCAGTTAGTACTCAAACGATAAGTCGACTAGTCGATGTTGACTCTGGGCAAACCAGTAGTCGACTCTCAGTTGTGCAGTCGCCTAGTCAGAGGAGTTCAAGCTTTTAGGTAAATAGTATCCCATCTGTGCCACTGTCAGACAGTTTGAACAGCAATATTGGGCAATCAATGTATACATCTCTTACCGTCTAATAGTAGTGACAGTAGTTTGTTTTAACTGGTACTAGTAGATTGCTGAATTATTTTGGGCTATCAGGATATGTGATTAATTTGCCATGTTGCAATTTATGGAGAGTGCCTATAGGTACTCTCCCATAAATCGCAACGAGGCAAATTAAATAAGACTATATAATTTCACTCTTAGCATAATTGGAAGCACATTAACTGAATAATGTTCCAGTAAGTTGCTGTATATGAATGCCCAAGTGAAGCCAAATTTGGACCTTCAGCACTCTACCAGAACACCAACACTGTTATAAGGAGACAAGTTATCACCAATGATTAGTCAAAGTCGACTTGACTTTTGGGTATTCACTAGTTGACTTTGGAATTCACTAATCGTTTGAGCACTAGAATCAGTTTTCTCACATTTCTTTTCCAACAGGTGACATTCTGTAGTGCTTAGATTCTTAGGTGTGCGATCACACTTACACACCTGTCACGTGCCTCACTCAATCACAACAAGTGTGAAAATAGGCATGCCTCAACCCTTCCTAATATCACTTCTGTACACTGGTGTGATGGTTAATCACTTTGCCAATAAAATTCCTATACATTATATATGGCTCTTGATTCATAAAACTAGAAAACAGTGTTCAAAGTTCAACAGCTGATCCTCCAGTAACTCCCCCACCCCAGTCACCCACATACACAGGGAGACACTTTAGAAGAACCAACACATTGGACCAATATGCTGATCAATATGCTGAAATGTCAAGCCATTCTCACACTGGGGCTGTTACCTACCTCTTAAGAACACCGTGATATGAAATGAATTTACGGAAATGTTCATTCTCTTCTACCAACCATATAAGTCCCCATTGAACTTGGATGTCAACTGCTGTGGGCTGGAAAGCACCCAACAGAGTGATGCACAAAACCTTAAATAAATAACCAAAATTAAATGTGACTTCAAGAACTTGGCACCAAGACCATAACAAAATTGTCAATTGCCAGCCCCTCACCATAGCTCATGCTAGGTTTTAGAAATGGTAGTCATAACTAGCTCCTTCTGGTCATTACATTTTCCTCCCATGTCCCATCCCTTCTCGGAAGTGGGAGAATTTGTCCCAGCTCTATAGACATGAGAATTTGAGGACACTCAGACAGAGGTTCTTCTACCCTGTTTGGGAAAGGATATGGGGTCCATGCAATTGGGAAAATTCCTGTCCAATTGGGAATTTGTTTGGAAGAAGAAATGCACCTTCATATTGAGCTGAGGACATTAATACAGAAGCTACTGCATGTATTGTTCATGTAGTAAGTTTTATAACAAAGAGTCATAATGAAATAATGATCAGTCTTTGTAATCTCTATTATAAATTGTTGTATTTGCTACACTTGGACAGTCTACATTCTGTGGCTCAGCAGTTGTTTCTGGGTAAGACTTGGCTGCCTATATAGGCAGCCAAGACTTGCCTAGAAACAACTGACAAAGTTCTTGGGATGTACCTTGCAAATGTATCTAAAAACTGCCTGTTGAGGGCACCTGTTTTGTTGGAATAAAAAGTGATTAAAGTCCAATTAAGTCCATAACCCTTTACCCAATGCAGACGATATCAAAATTTATTATTTTAAATACCATTTTTTGAAATTTTTCAAAGAATTTCCACAAAACCATATCATGTGACCCCTCATTGGAATGAGCTCGACGAGCTCGTTCCAACGAGGGGTCACATGATATGGTTTTGTTGACATGTTTTGAAAAATAATATTTTTTCAACTGCTGAATTTGCATATTACGTGGGCGGATGTAGCCGATTCGTTGGGTAAAGGGTTAAAGAGTTAAAAGAAGAATTAAATATTCATTTGAATGAGGACTGAGATGGGAAAATTTTTGGTTTGAATTGGGAAAAATCATGTCAAAATGCCACTGGGAAAGGGTCCCATATTCAGACTCTGTAGACACCCAAAATGACCCGTGGAGGACTGATTTTGTAGTGCTGTGGGAAGAAAGGCAGAAATATAATTTCAACTAGATTACATGGCAGTTGTAATCCAGTTAAAATTCTCTGTCTTCTTTTATGATCGGGAGCATCCTGATCAACAAAACCTCTCACACCTGGGAAGTGAAACATCACTAAAACTCCAGCAGAGTGAAGATTCAACCCAGGTAAAAAACATTCTATAAAAAGGCCAAAGTGGGTCATCATTGGTTGAGATATCGGATCTGGGTCACTTCACATCAGCCTTCAATCTTCAGGTCGAGATATCGGTGTTGGGTCACTTCACATCAGCCTTCAACCTTCAGGTCAAGATATCAGTGCTCAGTCACTTCACATCAGCCTTCATCCTTCGGTCTCAGGCTGATATGAAGTTTCCGAAGGCTGATACCTCGGCCGATATGATATTTAATAACCTCTTTATTTATTAGACCAAAACAAATACCGTATTTACTCTATGTATTGGGACACTCTATGATTTGGGACACACATTTTTTCCAGAAAGCTATATTACCTTATGCTCCAATGTTTGGGTCATTTAGGAGATTTGTTTCCTGTTGGCCCGTCGCTAGTAGCAGACGACACTCATAAAAAAAATTCTTGAGTAACTAAAATTTTCATTTTTTGCTTCCAAAACATAGCTTATGATCCCTCATTGGAACGAGAGCAATACGCTCATTCCAATGAGGGATCATAAGCTATGTTTTGGAAGCAAAAAATGAAAATATAAAAAGAAATTGGTCAGCGATTTTCGTAATAAGTGATGGAAACGAATCACACACAACTTTATTCAGCATTAAATCAAGACCAGGCTCTGTTCTTTCCCCATTTTCTAAGAATTGTGACACCTGTGAAAATAATTATTTTTAGCTGTCCCAATACATAGAGTAAATACGGTAATTATAAAATGTTTTCAGATCTGTTACAGTTTTCTGACAGTGTTATTGTTTCTTTTCAAAAAGTCTGAAGTTTCTCATCTTCCAGTGTCAAAATGAAACTAATGGGCTGATATCTCTGCTGATATGAATCTAACAAAGTATTAACCTCTACATAATGCGATACTAATATAGAAGAAGATCAACAATACAACCTGTATTAGACCTTGATATGTTTTCCATTTTTATGGCATTTATATATTTATTTTTAGGTTACATAACTGAAAGATCACTCTTCCAATTCAACCCACTGCAACCCAGACTAAAACGTCCAATCAATGATGATTTGTCAAAGTATCCTGCACCATACCGACTCATGCGGCAGATGTTACAATCTCCAGGAAGTCTGGGTGGTTTTACATTCTACAGAGTGAACACAGAGTATGATTCATTAGGTCAGTATATACATATTATCGCTACAGTAAAGTTATCTGGGGCGTAGTCAGTAACCGGTTCTCATCCGATCACCGAAGTTAAGCAACGTCAAGCCCGATTAGTTCTCGGATGGGTGACCATCTGAGCGATCGATTCGGACTCCCGCATTGTGTCCTTGGGCAAGGCACTTTACCCCGATTGTCCACATGGGGGCACAATGATGCCATGTACTGAGGCGTACTGCACGTCAATGGTGCGCATGTCTTTAACCAATCTTACCCTGCTTGTGCTGCAGTGCGGAGTTGCGATGTCAGAGAGCTCGCAGCTGCTCGTCGTTGCTCGGTGGTTCTCTCCGGGTACTCCAGCTTCCTCCACCCATAAAACTGTGATGGTCATGCTTAGCCATTGTGCATAAGTATGTGACCTTAAACGCCAATAAATAAATAAATAAATAATCTGGGTCGTAGTATCACGTCAAGTTGAGGAGGTCAGATCGCTGGATCTGGCGATCTGACCTCCTCAACAAGACGTGATGCGATGACCCAGATCACTTCACTGTAGCGATAAAAGGTTTATTATATGACTTACAGTTCAGCATCACAAGCCAACACTAGCATTAACAATTCTCCCCAATCTTTTGGTAAATTGGATTGAAGTGAAAAAGAGCTATTTTTGTTTACACTTATTTTTGTAACAGGTGCACACTTCCGGGGAATACCCAGATGCGCATGAATATGTAACAAAGTGAACAGTCAACTTTCAATCAAACCGGACTGCCATTCGAGCGCACCCATTCCAGCTCGGTGTAAAGTACTCTCTGCGACTGGAACAGCTAATTATGCAAATCTGAATGCACCTGTAAATAGTCCATCATGCTATAGTGATACAGAATCAAATTCCACACTGTGGATTTTTCGGGGAAAGGATCATCAGACAGTAGTGATATTTAGCGGTTAAATTACATAGTCATATAATAATAACATAAATTATCAAGTTGTTCACCTGATTTCAGAATTATTGACAGTATATTCATTATTTGTAAGGATCATGGAAACTAATGCTGGAACGATGTGCATCCCTAATGATACAATATGTATCACAATTGACTCTACATGATACTAGGGCAGCAATGATACATTTTCTCTTGATACGATTCTTATCATGATACGATTCCCATGATTTGATATGTATCTCGAAACACTCGACATTCATAAAAAAGTGAGGACACAAGAAGCAAATCTGCAGTTATGGACCACCAGGTCTCCCAGTAGTCCATAACTGCAGATTTGCTTCTTGAGTCCTCGCATTTCTACACAACAACTGTGCTGGCGAGTAGAGAGAAAAGTCTAAAATCCACCCACACAATGCGCAAATAACAAATCATCATGCAGTTTTGGGTCAAGCAGCTTTATTTTAATGAAATTAGATTTCTCAAACTTCTTGACAACAAAACATCATGACACACTCTTTTGTTTCCTTGGAATTTGTGATTTGTTGGATCATACTATACTGAGTCAAAAAAGAACATGTCGTGTACGCTGCCCATATGAACACAGAAATTGAGACCCCACTAATTACACTACGAGGTGGGGTCTCAAAACCCCACCACGTGACTTCAATTTGTCTATAATTAACTTGTGTTTTTTGCAAGTGCAGTAATCAGGTTTATTCTTCCACCAAAAATAGTTTCAGTTCATTGTTATTTAGTGATTGTTAGGTATTGCACTTAAGTATAAATTTAATACGTATGCTCCATACATGTCTTTTGATAATAAAAAGCATTAATATGGCAGAAAAAACGATCAAAATATGGAGTTTGAATTGTGTTTTTAATCTCGCATGAATATGTCAAACTGTGTGATGGAATGTTCAACTGACGTCGGTTTATCTTTTGATCTCTCTGTCACCGGCTCTTAATTAGATCAAATTTTTTCACAGTCAGTGAAATATTACTTTTACTCTTACTTGAAATATTAAAAAGATAGTTCAATATTTGACAAAGTTATTGAAAGCTATTGCGATTCGGAATGTTGTTCATCAAAATCGATTCAGAACTCGAGGAATTACGAAAATATAAATATTGTACCGTACTGAAATCATGGATGTGAGTTGAAAAAATTATAAGTTAACCAGCACAATATCTGGACATTTCCCAGACGGTCTTTTACCTAACTGTAGCTATTCACGGGGAGAAGAATCATGCTACCGGTACTGAATTTTGAATAAATTGTGGGTTGGGGAGGAAGGGAATCTGATTTACGATTTTAAAAGTTTAGTTCAGAGTGGAATGTTAAAATGTAAATATATAAACTACATTAACGAAAAAGGAATGCTTGTGGTGGCCCTGGGACGTTTCAGCCCAAGACGCTTCGGAATCCATATATTGAAGCGCCCGCATGCATTAGCAAGGAAAACTGGCCAAGATGGGGGGGGGGGGGGGGGGGGGGGGGGGGTGGGGGGGGGGGGGAGATGGGCAAGCGATCAATGATATAGGCCTATTTGTGCGTGTGGGTTTATAGGAGTCTGGGGCCCAATTGCCTCGTTTCGGGGATGGGGAGGGAGGGGAGGGCTATTTACTTCACCATTTAGGAGTGGTATGGATGACTGAATCTTACACTGCCAAGACACTGAAATTTTTGATGTGCTTGGCTGCACGCAAAAATCAGGGGTGGCGTCAGAAAATCTCCGATAGAGGAACTAAAATCTCCTGTCTGAAAGACCTATTTTAATTTTGGGGTTTTCAAGACACGTGTGGGGGGACAAAACAAAAAAATTATAATACGAAATTTCGGGGCATGTTTGAGCTAGGGTTACGATGTATGGTGGTCTGGCTTGTCGATCGGCATGTCATTATTGGAAATAAAAAAAAATATTATTTTCTATTGATTTTATTTACATATGGTTATAATTATGATTACTGAATTAATAAAAAGTAATTGAAAATATTGATTTGTCTCTTATTTTTTCTCTAGATTGTCATGTGCAGAGGTGTTAAAACAGATGTTGGTTTGAAGGACAGCTCTGTGCTTTGTCGCACCACTCAAATGTCATTTCACACCTTGTGCAAGTGGTAGTTTAATCTGCTGTACCTAATTAATCACTTCAATCCCGACTACTTTTATGTAGTAGCCGTAGAATAATATTTTATTAAAGTGTCACATTTCAATACACATGCATAATATACATACATGTAGAGTATTTTCAAAATATTTGTATGAAATCCAGCCTATGGAGGCTTATGAGACACATTTTCATCAGAGGTAGGTCTTTTTTTACAGTAGTTCATAAAAAACAAAAAATCAACAAAAAACCCAAACCCGAAAAACCAAAACACATGCACTCACACCAAAATACACACCCTTGCGGACACCCCCCCCCCCCCCCCCCACACACACACACACACACACAAACACACAGAGAGTAATATGCAGACATACGCCCACATGCACTTGCGTATAATTTCGTGTACTAATTTTCTTTCACTTTTTCTTAATCGCCCCCCCCCCCATCACGTATATCTGTCTCTCTATCTCTTTCCCACTGAAGCGTACTCTCTCTTAGAATGGCACATTCGCAGATATTTTAATTCTCCCCTCCACCCCCCCCCCCACCCCCACCCCCTGTGAAATAATCATTAGTTTCAGTCTCGAGTGAGATACTTTTTGGTATCCATTCAAAAACACTATATTTTCTTTTTACTATATCCTTTTTATAAGAATCTTTAATTGCGTTGCCCGACAAGAGTAAGACAGGAAAGAGGATGTGCTGGTCGAGTTGACTCAACGTCGTGAACTGGTATCACTTCGATCATTAGCCGTGCACCGTGGGTGCTTTCGTGACGTAGGAGGCTTTTTTGCCCCCACTTCCCACCCAAGAAAAACACGGTTCATCACGTGTTGGCCTACAGCTGTAAACAAAATGTGAAATTGGGAACTTCGCGAATATTATTTGTTTTTCTCAAGTCTGATTTATTTATTTCCTCGATCAAATCGATCGCGCAAACACATCAGTTTAGTTTCGAAAGTGACGAGGACTTTGTACTTAACCAAATGGAACTGACTGTTCTATTCCCAATTTACAATTTCAAACCACAGCAATAGACGCCGTCTGCCTCCTCCAAATTCCAATTTTAATTTAAAATAAATTATCTAATACCAGTAACAAACGCAGTTGTCTTGCCAGTTGACGTCACAAGACAGTATTTATTAATCAGCAGAGAAACTGACTTGCGAAAGCAATTAAACTAATCGTTAACGCTCGTGACCACGGTGGGTCACAGTGTTTTGAAAACTGTCTTCCACTGATCAAACACTGCGGTCCACTGGAACTCCACGGAGGAGAACACACCGCGGCGGCGTTTTTGTTTCAATCCACGTTGAACGTACTGCAATGTTAGTTATAAGAAACCAAATGAAGTTGAAAGATTAAAAAAAGACAACTCATTTATGTAAATATCTATGTGCAAAAAACAAACTTATTTATGTTAATATCTATGTGCAGTGTATTATGTTTCTATAGTTTATGAAATAAAATATATCAAAGCCAATGTTCTTGTTATTGTTGCTCTGTTGTCAATGAAGATAAGTAATTAATTGTACACGCCCACTCATAAATAGTTCCTCTATAAATAGACAGCACTAATCTAAATTTAGCATCAATAACTGGGGTATTTATTGACCAGTCTCATATGGGTACTGTACACGTAATGAAAGTATAACAGAAACTAATGTTAAAAAATAGCATAAAGGATGAAATATAATAGTTCTAATGTTGCATGTTTGTGGACAAGAAGTTATGCTAAGAGTTTAATGACATGTTGTTGTCCACCCAACCATATACAATTTTGCTACGGATTTCAAAATAGCATGTGCTACCCGAGAATGTCAAATTGAATTGGTGACCGACGATTTTTTTTGTTTTATGTTGTGCTAGAGAGCCTGGGTTATTGAGAAAACATGGTAGTTTTTGTCTTCCGACATTTTAAAAAATGCCAATGTTAACCAAAAATCAGAGGTTGTGTGCCATTGGTATGCATGAGGCTGTGATACCTCCAGATGAGCTCGCTGCTGAGTTTCGGAGTAACTGTGGCCACTATTTACAGTCTTATTGGAAGGCACAGAACCACTGGATCTACTGCCAACTGACCACCTTGGGTTGACCAAGACTTACGACCCCTGAAAAAGACCAACACATCAGGATGTCTTCCTTCTTGCGATGAGGACAGCAGCAATTACTCCTGGTAGAACTAAAAATAGAATCAGTGTGCAAACTGTCCGCAACAGACTTGCTGAACACGGCATCTGAAGTAGGCATCCATATCACGGACCAATCCTTACCCAACATCATCGTACCATCAGAATGGAATGGATACCTCAGCTGTTCACTGGACTCAGTAGCGTTGGAGCAGAGTTCTTTTTTAGAGACGAATCACGATTTTGTCAACGGCGCACTGATGGTAGGGCAAGAGTGTATCGCCGACGAGAATGGTTTTCTGATGCTTGCATGCAGGAATGTGACCGTTTCAGCGGGGGTAGTGTAATGGTTTGGGCAGGAATTTTGATGGTAATCTAAATGGACTGCGATATAAGGATGAAATTCTTAATGCTGTTTTTGTCCCATTGTTCAACGCTAATGTCAGGCTGCAGTTATTCCAGCCAGACAATGCCCGATGTCATGTGGCGCATATCTGTCGTGACTTTCTTGAGGAGCAGAGCATCGAACTTCTTCCCTGGCCCCCACTTTCACCAGATTTGTTGCCAATCGAGCATCTTTGAGTTCAATTGGACCATCAAGTACGACTTCATGATCTTCAGACGTTAGGCAATTTACATAATGTTCTAAGGAAGGAGTGGAACGCAATACCACAGGGTGACATCCAGAGTCTTATCAGGCCCATGCTCCATTGATGTCTTGCCATCCAAGAAGCAAATGGTGGACATACACACTATTGACTGCATGTTTGAACTTTTCATTTCACCCCAATTCTGAATTGCGATGTTCTGACGTGACACTTGCAACAGTATGAACATGAAATTAAGCAAATTCATATAGCTAGACTCGAAATATGAATTTACAATAATTTGTTTGGGATTAAAGTCAATAATACTAAAAAAATTGCTCCTTGAAGTTTATTATACTTTCTTTTTTGACTCAGTATATATAAAGGTTCAAGAGCTAGGCTAATGGTTTGTGCTATTCATTGCTAACAAATACCTGAGAGCAATGTAAATACAGAATGCTACAATCCCGATTTCAATGGGAAACTACATATAATGGATGTGAATAATCAACAATGAGGCCATTTTGAAAGTGTCATTAACAAAATATTCATGAAATTTTGGGTTCACATGTATCGTGATACAGTGCAAGCAAATCATGATACATATTGTTAGAGAATGAATCGCGTTATTAATCTTTGCAGCCCTACACGATACGAGGTGTAGCATCATACACAAATTCTCTCATGGCATGCAACTACAATTAAAACTAGCTATGTTTTGGAAGCAAAAAATGAAAATCTAAAAAAAAATTGGATGGTGATTTTCGTATATAGTGATGGAAAATGAATCACACACAACTTGATTCAGCATAAAAACAAGACCAGGTTGTGTTTTTTTCCCCATTTTCTAAGATGTGGGACATCTGTGAAAATATTTATTTTTAGCTGTCCCAATACATAGAGTAAATTCGGTAAGAACAAATCTGTCAACAAAAGAGCCGATATGTTTATGCATTTCCAAGTGAAAGGGGTTTCAACTCTCTCTGTTGTCTTCTGCATTTGTAAAAACAAAACAATTATTCACACATTTGGTCCAACTGATTGTGGAGCGTAAGAAATGCGTCCACAAATTTGTTTCCAATATGTTTCTGTTCTGTTTCAAATGGGATAAAAACATTATCTCCACCAACATGTATGGTATATGGAGATTTAATACCTGGATGTCTCATCTAGACACCTTTCCTGTGGCTCGATGTTTAAAAACTGACGTCCAGGTATTAAATCTCCATATACCATACATGTTGACGGAGATAACTTGTAATATCCTGTGTGTTGGGCAAAGGATTAAACTATTTTGTTTCTTACACCTAAAAGGTGAAGAAGATGAAGAGGAAATACAACTGGACTCTCCCAAGAAGGAGATTACGAGAGAACCTCCAAAGCACATACAGGTAGTGAGTACAAAAGAGGGAATACAGAAAGAAGTGAGCTACTCGAATTTGGATAGAGAAACACAGAAGGAGGTTTTAACAGATTTATTGGTTAAAAGTGCAATACACCATGCTCTCCAAAAGCAACAGGTTAGTGATACACTTTTAGGTTAAACCAATCATTCACAGGCAGGCCTTAAAATTTGTCCTGAATCAAAACTGTTCTCCCAAACTCCTGAAGTGACAAATAAATTTTTATTTCTCAAATAATGAAGGATTTGAGAATACTGTTATGCTCTTGGCAGTGCAAGCAGTACATATTTAAAAAAAAATGTTATTATGTCCCCGCCCTTTTTAGGATGTTTGGTGGGTATATAGTCGAGGTCTCTGTCCATACATCCATCCATACATCCATCTGTCCATCCATCTATCTCTTCATACAAACATTTTGTATTGTAACTCTGGCATTCGTTGTCGAATTTTGATGTCCTTTGGTATGCTGATAGACCAGCATGGGGGAAAGGATATCCAAAAATTGTGGGTTTTGTCCACATATTCATACCAGATTTATAGCCATTGATGGACTTCAAAAAATAGTAAAATGAACGTTTTGCATTATAACTCTGCCATTGTTTGTCAGATTTTGATGCCTTTGGTATGGTCATAGACCAGCATGAGGGACATGATATCCATATATTGCAGATTTTGTCAGCACATTCCTACCAGAGTTATGGCCCTTGTCATACTTAAAAAACTCTACAAATGTTTTGTATTATAATTCAATCATGTGCTGATTTTGATGTCCTTTTGTATGATGAGAGACTAGCATGGGTTAGAAGACATTCACATTTTTCAGCTTTTGTCCAGACATACAGACCAGAGTTATGGCCCTTGTTCCTCATGTAAAACTTTCCATACAAAACTTTTGTATTATAACTCTGGCATGGGTTGTTGAATTTTGATGTCCTTTGGTGTGGTGAAAAACCTTTCTGGGAGAAAACCATATGTCCGGTACAAATTTAACCTGTTAATTGAATATAGGTTATAGAGTAAACTCCTGTTAATTGAATAAAAAAATCTTATAACCTGTCGAGAAATTACTCTCACTTTCCCCTGTTTTCCTTTGTTTATAGATCTCTTTGACCTCAGTACATCCAATACAGGCATTTAATCTATTATATCTTGGTTGACAGAGCTCATGGTGCTCTGTCAAACAAGATATAAAAGAATAAATGCTAAGTTTATCTCCAGAATACAGGAAAGTGACACAATCCTTGTTATTTGAATACTCCTGTTAATTGAATAATATTCATTGGCAAATGACTATACAATTAACAGGGTTCACCTGTATTGCCTGTTATTGTCTAGTTTCACTACGGGTCGGCCGTAAGTTAAAGAGTACTTTCCTTCTTATTCCCATCCTATTATTGTTTTATTGTTTTCATTACAAGTATATGAATAATGATTGTCATATTATTTTGAACTTTGGGTCCTTTCATGTACCTGGGTTGTAAACATTTCTTATCATGTCTATTGCCGTTTATTGCTTCCTTGGGTATCATATTTGAATTATGTCTCCCCTTCCCAGAAGGGAGACATATTGTTTTAGTGCATATTCTTCTTCTTCTTCTCCTTCTTCTTCTTTCTTTCTTCTCATACAATCTTTGTCCGGGGCATAACATTTTTGTCTTTTGACCTAGACCTTAGATATTTGGCATGTGGATGTATCACCATGAGCCGGTGTGTCGCGTACCATAGTGACCTTCATGTGACCTTTGACCTGAAAGTCAGATTTATGTGCTTTTTAAGGGAAACTTTGTCCGGGGCATAACTTTTTTGTCTTTTGACCCAGACCTTAGATATTTGGCATGTGGATGAATCACCATGAGCTGGTGTGTCGCGTACCATTGTGACCTTCATGTGACCTTGACCTTTGACCTGAAGGTCAGATTTATGTTTTTTTTAAGGGAAACTTCGTCTGGACCAGAACTTATTTCTCTTTTGAGCTAGACCTTAGATATTTGGTATGATTGTCAATATTATTCATGTATATATAATTTGCAGTGCATTAAATAGAAAGGAAGGGAAGACATATGTTTTAGTGTGCAAAAACAGTTTCTAGTTATAATGTTCATTTTATACCTTTGATCACATTCAATATCTTAAACTATACCCCAACAGATTCTGGTAATGAACAATAAGTCATCGGCAATAGCCTTGGGGACAAGGACCACTGTCATTTTGACTGATACAAGGTCATGGGGTGGACCAACCTGATTAGGTTTGGCTGTGGCAGCCCACAATAAGTTCATGCTAGCGGGAGAGAGAAGGTACTCTCCCGCCGATTCATTGGCCTTGTCATTAAGTGGATCATCTGGTATAACAAAAAGCACTTTCACCGCTGTCCTGAGGAAAACACAAACTCAGGCTTCAGAACATCATAGACTTTGCTGAGTAGACAGTCCTACTGTAGAAGCCATCGCTCATCTCAAGGTCAGAATCACCATTCATGGATTCATAAACTTTATGATCTGGAAGAAGGCAATAGAGGTAGTCAAAAATGTTTCCTTTCCATGTTTTTTACACAGGGATCTTTCTGGAACTGAAGCCAGATGGTTCCTTCCGACTAGTCATAGATCTCAGCTGGATCAACAAGCTCCTCCTTGCACCAGAGTTTTATAAGGAAATCATCTGGTCATAAGGAACAGCATCTGAACCAATGACTTTGTAACAAGTATTGACCTCAAAGATGCATACTTTCACCTAATGGTTCATCCTTCATTCAGAAAATACTTGAGGTTTGCCATAAATGGCAAGATTTACCAGTTCCAGGCTATATGTTTCTGACTAAATTTTGCTCATATGGCGTTCACTTGGATTATGGACTCAGTCATGTCACATTTTAGAGCTTTTTCGACAGTCCTGACTTTGGCTAACATGGACGATATCCTTAAGAGGCATTTTCACAAAAAAATTCTTCAGGATATTCAGAAGCTCCTAAATCGCTAACAGTCACTGGGGTTTCTCGTCAATATACATAAGTCGGATCTAACCCCTTCAACCACCATTTGGCATCCTGGAATGAATTTCATTCAGACTCATCTGAATCTTGTCCATCTTCCCTTAGCCAGAGCTCTCCTAATAAGAACATTCTCCCTCTATTTTATTCAAGCAGTGACAGTGACTGCGAGGGAATTTGAGACTTCTGGGTCTGTCCACAGCAGTTGTAGACTTGATTCCAGTCGGATGTCTCTGATTCAGCAGGCCTCTCCAGTTTTACTTTCCAGAAAACTGGAAGGCTGTGTGTGATCAAAAAGTCTGGATCACATAACTTGCCTTAACCCTGCTATCAAGGACAAAGACCATGCACTTGGACAAACTTGGATGACACAGGGGATGCCTTTCGGTGACCTCCCCCTCCCCCTCCCCACCCCCAAACACACTCTAATCTTGGATGCCACTTTGATTCTGGAGAATCTCAATTGCCATGGGCAATGGAATCATCAATAGTCTCATCTCTACACCAATCTGAAGGAGATGCTTGCTATTCTAAGTTTTACTCGCTAGAAAAGTCACCTTCAATTTCTCAAGTTTAGATTCTTTCAGACAACTCAACAGTTGTAGCTTATCTGCAGAACTAAGGTGGAATCCAATTCTTTCCAATGTTCAATCTAACAGAAAAGATTGTTTTGTTCACTCAGAATGAGTCTTCAATCCCTATGAGGAGTAACTGCATTGTGTCCATGGTACTGCACTTAATCCTAATTGCCTCAAATGGGGGCACAATATGCTGGGTCCTAAGGCATACTGCAAGTCAATGATGCACTTGCCTTCAACTAATACTAACCCTGATTGTGCAGAATTAGTATGTTGGGGAGTCGGATTATTGCTCGCCACTGCTTGGTGGTTCTCTCTGCAAACTTCAGCTTCTTCCACCCATGAAACTATCCGACACAAGGTGACCCTGGCTGTCGAATGTGTCATTAAACCCCAATAAAAAATGTTAAACATGATGATTCATGCATCCCAAATGAAACTAAATTCACCAATCCATATATTTATTTGAAAAAATATTTTTTCTTCAGGAGATGATGGCAGGATCATATGCAATAGATGATTATGATAAAGGTGAAGAGGAAAGTCGAAAGAGTGCCTCAGTTCCTACATCAGTACCAGAGTTTGATATGAAGGAGGCTGTTGAGGTAGGAAGATTTGTTTATATGTTAGGCTTAAAAAAGTAAATCTGTTTCTCAAGCCCACCCTCATGGTCCTTTTGGCTGCCACATACTCTCTTTTTATAACCAATGCAAACTTGAAAAAATAAATATTAAATGGTTTATGTCTGATATTTGACTCAAGTTAATAAACTTTATAAATTTGTCCCTTGAGTGCAACAAGGCTTTGCAATGCTTTCGGATTGCAAAGCCTTGTTGCACTTAAGGGATGTAATACACCACCAACCGTGCTATTCTGTAGATTATGAAGCTCAAAACATAAAAAAAACCAAGAATATGAACTTCTGATGCAAAGAAATAATTACAAAAATAAAAAAAACGCCTGCCTGCATGCAATTTTACAAAACCTGGCCTGAGAAACAGAAGATCTACTTTGTGTGGCCTTATATTAACTTATAATCGTATATGGCTGAATATTCCAGGATCTCATGTTCTATATTTTTCTTCAAAGGCTTTGGTATACATGGTAGTGACATTTGAAATAATTAGCTGCAACAAGCAACTCAAAATGTGGCAATATCTGTTGGTCTGTCTCTGTCCATTTCATTCATCTGTACATCTTTCAGACCAACCAGAATCAATATTTTGTCATATATGCTCAAGCTATGTCGTTAATCACAAAACTTGTGCTCAAGTTAGCACTGGAGGAGTATGTCAGCTCCTCTGGTGCAATTTTTCTTGTATTAGGTAAAGGACCAAATGCTTACATTGGGAGTACTGAAGCAAAGTACGATCTGTAAAGAAAATTTGAAAATCTTAAATGCAAAAGTTTTCAATCAACACAATATGTTTCGCATAAAAGTCAAATACCATTGGTACCAAAATATTACTCGGAGCATGGTGGCTGATTGGTTAGAACATTGAACTTCAGATCAAAAGGTCAGTGGTATCCTGACCCGCATCCTGTGTTGGGTCCTTGGGCAAGACACATCATTCACATTGCCTATGTGATAGCAAATTGCCACTGTGTACTGAAGTTTTGGACATGACTTTGGTACTTTTTCATTTAACAGATGTTAACACTGCTCATACCCTGTGAGAACACAGGTAAGTATGATAGTGCTTGTTTACTGTGGTAAACAATATCTGTATTTTTATACTGTACCAATGACCCAGACTTAGCTGGTGCTAACTCTAACAAAACCAGGGCCAAACACAAATTTTGCCCCCCAATCCCCAAAATTTGCATCCAAAACCAAAAGAAATCATGTCCTATAGGACCTCCATACTTCGCCCCTACTGCACATGCGCAGTGTCAAGGACGTTCCGAAATTAGTGCCAATTATCATTCTCTGTTTGGCCCTTCATCAGTCAACATCTCACTGATCTTTGTGCTTGTAAATCTCAGTTTAAAGGATGCCAGACTCGTAATTATTGGAGAAATGGTGATTCTAAAGAGGATATAGAAGGAGGAGAGGAAAAAGGAGTGACAAAAAATAATCAGGGCTGTACTTAAAATATTTTATGAAATTATGTTAAGTTGCCTATTTTCGAGGCATGGGCCTCTTGTTGTCATTCTTGCTAAAATGTTGCACTGCTTATTCAGTGTTTCCTCTCTCCTGGCCTTCTAAGTCCCCCCTTGCAATTCTCCCATGCTTTTGGCATATTTTTGAGAAAGTTCATTTCTAAAATTCTCCTGGGAGAGTTGCTTGGTTACAGAATGTTTTCTGTTATTTTCCCCATATTTACGTTTTCACCCATGGGTGTATAAACGTTGTGTTCTGCATCTTCCATCTGATGTTCTGCAGATTCTCCTCTGGGAGTCTCTGTCTTGCGTCAGATAGAGTGTAATTTTGATGACTGATTTCGGGCCAGTTTTTTCAGTGCCTGGAGTCATGTTTTCTGGTGTTTTACACTGTTTGTTTACATTGGCAACAGCCTTTTTTGAGGGGGGGCTGTTTGCCTTTGGTGTAGTTTATCTCACTATAAGATACATTTCTATTATCCGTAAGTGTCGCATTAATTATTTAATATAAATTTAAAATTTTTGACCACACTTAGCCATCGGATCCATCGGGGCTCAACGTTACTTTTCAGAAACTTGGGTTTCGCTGAAAAAATATTTTTCAAAAATTATTTTGATTTGCAATTGTTTTTTCATTATTAATGGATCATGTTATTATGTATCTTTGTGTCAGGGGTTTGTGCGAGTAACTAGGACTTGTTGTTGACTTTTCACAATGAAAGGATATTGTTCAAATTGTAATGGGAAGAAATCTTCCTCTGACTTTCATGATCATTGTATTAATTGTAGTCAGTTTTCTCGCACTAATCCCTGTTCTATATGTCAATATTGGGATGACAAACATTGGAAACGTGTGTCACGGTATGTTGTTACTGGAGAAAGGGCTATGCCGGCTCTTTCTCCGCAAGGTCACTCTACTCTCTCAGTTTCTATTTCAGAGGAACAAGAACAGGGTGATGTTTCCATGTTATCTTCCGCAAGTGCGCTTCCGTCGTCACAAATGAATACAGAGCTAGCGGCAAAAGTGCTCATGGAGATTAAACAAATGTCGTCCGCTAGCTCGCCCGGTGTAGCGTCCATTCACCGAATGGTTCGGCAGCCGGGTTCGTCCGATGCGGTCCAGGAGGAAATGTTGGGTGATGCGAGCACTATAAACATTCAACGTGCACACCCAGTGACGGCGGATAGTAGGCGAGATCAGAGGAAGCCTTTGAGTCCGGTTCCTAGCTCGTCCAGGTCCAGCCGGGCCGCGAGCGCGAGAGGCCCCTCTCTCGTACAACAACATCTGGGACCAGATGTTGTGGTACAAAATGTGTCGCAAGCAGAGCATACGTCCATTGCTCGGGACGCTCCATTGTATAGGCAGTCCGCGGAGACTGCTCAGGCTTCTTCTTCTCGTCAGCGCACACGACCGCACCTTGGCTGCGTGACCACCGATATCTTACCAGCTTCGGCGATCAGGGATTCTTCGGCGACCAGGTCACACCATCCGGCAGCCAGGGACACGAGGCCGATGGACTCCGGACGTTCGCATAGAAAAAGTATGCGGGAGCCATCAGATGCGGAGCTGCCCTCGGCGAAGCAGCGAAAGACTGCGCCTCCACAGGTCTCGATGCCGGACGTACTTGTGCAGATAGCACAACTTATCACAGCATCCCAGCAGCCGACAGAAACGGTGTCGGATCGGGAATTATCCGACGGCGCTGGGTCGGTACGCTCCGCCGAAACATCGGGGGCGGACGACCGGGAGCATCATGAGGTCCGACCGGATGGTGAAAGGGATACAGATGATTTGGAGCTATCCCTTTCGGAACAACATAAAGCTGCCGTGGACTTCATCCGGCACTTTCTCCCTCAAGTTGTTCCGTCGGGCCAGACTGCTGTGGTTCCGGACAAGAGGATTATAGCGTCATTGGACTCTGAATTTTTCGAGCGGTTCAGGGACATCGCTCCCGAGTTTCCGTCGCAGTCCAATAATGTTGCAAGAACATTTGAATTATTGAACGACGCTATATTTAAACTTGCTTCCAAAACGGGGAAAGCAGGTTTCTTGTCCGCCAATACTCTCAACCTGCCTTTCATTAATGCAAGGAATAAATTCGACACGGCAGGACAGGGTATTCCGAGAGTTCCTCTGCGTATGGAAGACTTAGAGCTATCATTACGGTCGTCGGCTTCTATTCCAACCGCCGTGTTGGAAACAGCTATTTCGTCTAACAGAGCCAGTTTAGATGCCTTATCTTACGCAGATCACCTTACTAAGGCGTTATCACTGCGCCTTCAAGGGAAAGAATTTCAGGATATACAATCCTCTTTAAGACTTCTTTCAAGGGCAGTAGCTTATTCCACGTGTAACTCCGCCCTTTCAGTGGCAAACCTGGAGTTGGTTAGACGTGACGCAGCCCTAGCTACATCCACACTCGTGGATACTAAGGTGAAGAACTCTCTCAGAGTCGCTTCGGTCTCCGGAGAACTTCTCTTTGACAGCAAGCTTTCTGCTATTTATGATAAAATTACAAAGAAAGCTTCGGATTCTCTGTTGTTCAAATCTGCTTCTAAGAAGTCGGATACGGCAGACAAGAATAAGACAGGCACTTCTGGGTCTAATGCGCCCAAGAGAGGTTCCTATAGAGGTTCTGGTGTGTCCTCTTGGTCTTATTCGAGAGACCGTCAAGGTAGCGACTCACGTTTGGGACGTCCTTTGGGCCGGGACAACCGGTCGGACGCCCCGAGGTCGACGGGACGAGGTGCGGGTCGTGGAGGACGTGGTTTCTCCTACCGCAGGCCTCGCAGGTCCAGGAGGTGATGGCTTAAACCTCTATCGCGTACCGGTTGGCGGAAGGTTGTCGAGCTTTTCACAAGAATGGGCGTCGATTACGGACGACCCTTGGGTGAGAGGAGTGACTTCGGAAGGTCTAAAGATATCCTTCAAACGAAAGCCTCCATTAACTCGAAGTCCAAAGTGGACTCAACTTCCGTCAAATCCGCAGAAAAGAGACGCTCTATTATCAGAGGTGCAGTCTCTTTTAATGAATAACGCGGTAGAAGTCGTAGAAAACCAGGAGACTCCGGGATTCTACAGCCATCTGTTTCTGGTTCCGAAACCAGACGGCTCGTTCCGTCCAGTCATAGATTTGAGCTGGATAAACAAGCTGATCGTCGCTCCGAAGTTTTATATGGAGACGATTCGGTCGGTCAGAGCAAGTATTCGGGTGAACGATTATGCAACAAGCATAGATCTCAAAGATGCGTACTTTCACGTCATGGTACATCCGACATTCAGAAAGTATCTACGCTTCGCAGTCCTAGGAGTGGTGTATCAATTCCGGGCGATGTGCTTCGGATTGAATCTAGCACCCTGGGCTTTCACTCGGGTAATGAACTCGGTAATGATCTATTTCCGAGCTCATTCGTCTGCGGTAACGTCGGCCTACCTGGACGACATTCTTCAGAGGTACGGCAACGAGTTAACGCTTCAGAACGATGTTCAGAATCTACTTCTATTGCTCCGACGTCTCGGTTTTATAGTAAACGAGGAGAAGTCGGATCTGGTGCCGTCGCAAGTCATTCACACATCTGGGAATGAGCTTCGAGACGCACAACAATCTCGTTCGTCTGCCGTTAACCAGAGCGAAATTAGTCAGTTGTTACGCTCGCTATTGTCTGCACGCAGACAAAGTCACAGCGAGAGAATTTATGAGACTGATAGGTCTGTGCGGAGCCGCTGCTCAGATCAAGTGAAACGAGATTCAGACTTGGGCAAACATTCAGTGGTTAACTCAGGGAGTTCCGCTGCAGTTGCCGGATCCGAGTTTTACCATTATGACGGATGCCAGTCAAACAGGTTGGGGTGCATCATTGATCCCAACGGATTCGAGATGCCAGGGTCTTTGGGATCCGCAATTCCTGGGCAAGCACATAAACATCAAGGAAATGATGTCAATTTGGCTTGCGTTACGTCATTGGATGGACATTATTCACAATGCTCATGTCCAAATCCTATCCGACAATACGACAGTAGTGGCGTATATACGGAACCAGGGAGGCACTCATTCAGTTCCATTGTTCAATCTAACGGAAAGAATCCTTCTGTTTACGCTAGAACATCAGGTTCTTCTTTCGGTCCGTCACATACCGGGTTGTCTGAATGTGCTAGCAGACTCCCTTTCACGAAAGGGTCGCTTGTGGCCGTCGGAGTGGACTCTCAACAAACAAGTATTCAATCAGATTTGCTACCAATGGGAACGGCCAATGATAGACTTATTTGCGACACATCTCAACAATCAGTTGCAGACGTATGTGTCTCCGTGTCCGGATCCAAGAGCATTTGCAGTAGACGCTCTGTCGATCCCTTGGGACGGAATGATAGGATATGCGTATCCTCCAGCGCCGTTAATTCAGCAAGTATTGCTAAAGATAAAACAATCTCAGTGCAAGATTCTGTTGGTAGCATCTCTGTCTCCACAGAGACCGTGGATAAATCTACTCAGGTGTCTGTTGTGGGACCTACCGCGAAAGCTTCCTCCACGGGAGGATCTTCTTTCGTAGGGGAAATCGCGTCAACTCCATCACAACCCACAAGGTCTCAACCTTCACGTTTTTCCGTTGTGCGGTCCTTCTTGCATGGCAAGCACTTTACAGGACGAGCAGTGGACGCAATTTCTAACTGTAGGAGGACCTCCTCTTCGCTAAACTATGCGGCTAAGTGGAAGGTTTTTCGTCGTTGGTGTAGGGATCATTCTGTAGATATTTTCGATCCCTCTATACCAGACATTGCAAACTTTCTAGTATACTTGTTTGACGAAATCAAACTGCAGCCTGTTACTATTAAGGGTTATAGGTCTATGTTATCTGATACCTATGCACATCATGATAGTTTACAAATTGGATCTAATGTCTCTTTATCTAAGTTGGTTAGAAACTTCTCGATAAATAGACCCAGAACTCTTAGGTTAATTTCTAAATGGAATTTAGCTTGGGTTCTTCTTAAATTGAAGGAAAAGCCATTTGAACCTCTTGGGACAGTAGATTTCAAATTCTTATCTTATAAGACAGCTTTTCTCTTAGCTTTCTCTTCTGCTAGAAGAGTCAGTGAGCTTCATGCACTGTCGGTGGATGATTCTCACTATCGTAGTGTCGAGAACACTATCACCTTCACTACTAATGTGGTTTTTTTAGCTAAGAATCAGGCTCCTAATAAATATCCGGAACCTATTGTTATTAAGGCTCTTCCGTCTTCAGACGGGCGTAGGCCTTTACTCTGTCCTGTTAGAGCGTTACGTATCTATAAACAGAGATCTCAGTTTATCAGAAAGTGACGAAAACGTTTCTTTCTGTCTTTGATGGCTAATAGAAGGGACATTTCGGTCCATTCTATTGCTAGATGGATTCAATTAACTATCCGTACTGCTTATGAGAGTTTATCTTCTTCTCAGCAGTCTGTGCTTAAGATTTCTGCTCATGAAGTAAGAGCTCTTGCTACTTCTTGGGCTTATGCTAATAGTATTGCTATTACAGATTTAATGAAGGCTGCTTATTGGTCTCAGCCATCCACATTCACGAATTTTTATCTCAGAAATATTGAGTCCATTTCTGGAAACCTGCATTGTTTAGGTCCGTTATCTGTTGCTCAGAATGTCGTCCACTAAACAGTTGCGACTATAGTTATGCAGGCTTTCTGTTCCGGCAGTGACTCCGTCCGGCTGCCCTCTTCGCTCTGGGCTATTTGACCCAGGGCAAGGGGAAGGGGGGGGGGGGGGGGGGGGTGTTCCCTTAGGTCACCTGCTTTATAGTGAAAAGCAAGGGAATGCCTCCTCCAAAGTCAGTATTTCTGAGTCGCTTCCGGGATGGTTTTAAAGTGTAATATTAATGTTAAAATTCATTCATGTCATATTTTTAAAGTGTAGCTCGGTGTGAAGCATTTGTATATGTCAAGTGTCAAACGGGCTTTAATATACAATACTCGGACACTTTTAAAAGATTATAAAGAGTCTCAATTCTCTGGACTAACTTTATTTATTGGCTTACTTTAAAAATAATTAGTATAAAGGGTTATACTGGATGTTAATAGAGAACATGAATGTTATTGTGCTCAATTATGAAGGGTATTGTATCTTTCTAATTTAATATTAAATAAGAAAGATACATGTAAAGCCTAATACTCCTTTTCTCCTTAAGGGGTTGCCTCTATATTATATAGTTGAGCTTATTGGATTTTCCTCTATGTCCTATGCCCTCCAGCCTTTTTACTATTCAGCTAAGTCTGGGTCATTGGTACAGTATAAAAATGTTAAAAAATTTATAGTAATTTATATATTTTTTATACTTACCAATGACCCAGACGGGGATGGCCCTCCCAGGAGTTGGGAACTCTTGCCTCCCCGCTGAGTACATAGCGCTGACCAGGCACTGCCAGTAAGAATGATAATTGGCGCCAATTTTGGAACGTCCTTGACACTGCGCATGCGCAGTAGGGGCGAAGTATGGAGGTCCTATAGGACATGATTTCTTTTGGTTTTGGATGCAAATTTTGGGGATTGGGGGGCAAAATTTGTGTTTGGCCCTGGTTTTGTTAGAGTTAGCACCAGCTAAGTCTGGGTCATTGGTAAGTATAAAAAATATATAAATTACTATAAATTTTTTAACTTTTCTGGTAAAATAGGACCCAGTAACCAGTGCTTGTGGTGGAAGTCCTCTAAAATGGGCATCTTGGGTATAAACGATTGGCTAAACTTGACTTTATATCCATGTTGCTGTCACGATAAGGCTTTGTGCAGAAGTATGTGACCTTAAACACCAATAAATAAATAATAAACAATGCTGCTCATATTCTGTAAATTTGGAGAGTATCCAACATTTACTCATCATTGCTCAGTGGTTCTTTCTGTATACTCCGGCTTCCTCCACCCATAAAACTCTTTGATATGATATGACCCTTGCTGTTGAAAGTGTTGTTAACCCTTTACCCAATGCAGACGATATCAAAATTAATTAATTTTAAAATTATTTTAAATTTTTACAAAATTTCAACAGAACCATATCATGTGACCCCTCGTTGGAACGAGCTCGTTCCAATGAGGAGTCACATGATATGGTTTTGTTGAAATTTTTTGAAAAATAATATTTTTTCAGCTTCTGAATTTGCATATTATGCCGGCAGATGCGGGCGATTCGTCAGGTAAAGGGTTAAATCCTAATAAAACAAATGCCTTTGAAGAAATTAGCATCATGTTATCAGGAAATGAGACAAAAATAGATTCAGAGAATATTCTCATATTTTGAACCATACATAACTATATCGAACAAATGATGAGATTCCAATGATTACCCGAGTTGTAGAATAACTTACCTCAATCAGTCATTACACACCAGTATCAGACTGAAGAATCCCTATCAAGACTCATGCCACAAGTTAGATTGACAGAAACTTTCTTTGATAAGAAACTGTGTCTTGGACAAACTTCACAACTCTTCACTTGTTCAAGCACCATTGTTGGTAAAATAAGAATGTATAAATTATTGTATCGGTGAGGTGTATATACAGAGAACGACACGTGTGTGTGACAAGCCAGAAAATGAGCAGACTGTCATCTGCAAAATGAGGTCCCCAAAGGGTGAATTTAGTGATGCTACCCTGCACAGCAGGGTAGCATCACTAAGTTTACCCTCTGTGAACCTCAATCTGCATCAGAGTCTCAAAACTAAACGGAAAGAGGTACAAAGGGGATAAATTGGCCACTCTATGGGATAGCATCATCAAACTCACCCTCTGGGGACCTCATTCTGCAAATGTCAGACGGCTTATTTTCAGGCTTGGTGTGTGAATGGGTTAATCAATATGGCACGAGTGCCAGTGTGGAAGGATAGAATGAGAGGCCACAGGCCTCGAGTTTTATCCATCTTCGATGGCACCAGTGCCATATCAATTAACCCATATTCACACATGCGTGTCGTTCTCTATTTATTACATGCCTTCACATCTATAAAAACAGTTTTTAGAAGGATACTCAGCAATTCATTTGACAACTATCAACAAAAAGAACACATTTTTTGCCAACCAAATATACATGGGGAACCTGTGTTACTATTTCGTCCCCTGAGTTCCAATGCGTTCTATTCTATCTACTGGTACAGTACGTAGAGAGTGTATTACCTCTAAATTACCCGCAGAGTGGAGATTCCACCCAAGCAATAATTGCGAATTTCTTGCAAAGCATAACGATCACAAGCAAAGTTCCAGCCAATGGACCTCCGGGTTAAACCCAGAGGTCCATTGGCTGAAACATCGCAAGTGGTTTTTGCCCATATGTACAAAATTTGAAAGTGATACTTTGGGTGATAACTCCACTCTGTGGGTGATTTTCTTACAATCCACTCTCCACGTACTGTATATAGAACACATTGGAACACAGAGGATGATTTTTAGCTATCATAAGCGATTCAAATTGTAATTGCATTGCACGATTTATAGAAAATTCCAATTTTCACTTCTTTATAAAAATTGTCTGACCATGATTTCCATTCCGCACATATGTTTTAGTGTTGCTGTAGATGGGGATTTCATAGAACAGGCATGTAATAAATACATAGGCATATGTCTGTTTACCAAACCATTTCATGATGAATAAAATATTGTTTATAAAAATAATATAGAACAAACAAACAAACCAAAATATTATCTCCAACACTGCTCAATAATCAGGTCGAATTTGACATGATTGTACAGTAAATGGTTTGGCATTTAACAATTTATGGAATAAACAGAGTTATTTTATTAACACTGAACTCTGTTGTCAATGTACTCTAAAGTTCAAGTAGCATTTTTTCCATAATGCAACTATAAATTTAACTAATTCATTCTTGTTTGAGAGAGTTCAATGAGCTCTGTCAAACAAAACTGAATTGAAAAATTTCTTATTATACCCCCGCTTCGAAGAAGTGGGGGCTATATAGGAATCGCCCTGTACGTCTGTACGTCCGTCCGTACGTCCGTCCGTCCATACGTCTTTCCGGACATGAAATTCTTGTGTGCGCAACTCCTCCTACATTTATCAATCAATTTGGACAAAACTTTTCAGACATCATCACTACTAAGTGAACATGCGCATATTCCAAGATTTTTGATCTGCGACAATTTTAACCAGGTTATCTCCCTTTGACTTAGATTTATTGTGTCTTTCCATCCAAACAAATTCTTGTGTGCGCAACTCCTCCTACATTAATGAACCGATTTTGATGAAACCTTTCAAACATCATCTCTACTAAGTGAACATGTGCATATTCCCAACTTTTTAATCTGCGACAATTTTAACCAGGTTATCTCTCTTGAACTTTGATTTAATATGGGTTTCTACATGAAATTCTTGTGTGCGCAACTCCTCCTACATTTATCAATCAATTTGGACAAAACTTTTCAGACATCATCACTACTAAGTGAACATGCGCATATTCCAAGATTTTTGATCTGCGACAATTTTAACCAGGTTATCTCCCTTTGACTTAGATTTATTGTGTCTTTCCATCCAAACAAATTCTTGTGTGCGCAACTCCTCCTACATTAATGAACCGATTTTGATGAAACCTTTCAAACATCATCTCTACTAAGTGAACATGTGCATATTCCCAACTTTTTAATCTGCGACAATTTTAACCAGGTTATCTCTCTTGAACTTTGATTTAATATGGGTTTCTACATGAAATTCTTGTGTGCGCAACTCCTCCTACATTTATCAATCAATTTGGACAAAACTTTTCAGACATCATCACTACTAAGTGAACATGCGCATATTCCAAGATTTTTGATCTGCGACAATTTTAACCAGCTTATCTCCCTTTGACTTAGATTTATTATGTCTTTCCGTTCGAACAAATTCTTGTGTGCGCAACTCCTCCTACATTAATGAATCGATTTTGATGAAACCTTTCAAACATCATCTCTACTAAGTGAACATGTGCATATTCCCAACTTTTTGATCTGCGACAATTTTAACCAGGTTATCTCCCTTTGACTTAGATTTATTATGTCTTTCCGTTCGAACAAATTCTTGTGTGCGCAACTCCTACATTAATGAATCGATTTTGATGAAACCTTTCAAACATCATCTCTACTAAGTGAACATGTGCATATTCCAAACTTTTTGATCTGCGACAATTTTAACCAGGTTATCTCTCTTGAACTTTGATTTAATATGGGTTTCTGCATGAAATTCTTGTGTGCGCAACTCCTCCTACATTTATCAATCAATTTGGACGAAAGTTTACAGACATCATCACTACTAAGTGAACATGCGCATATTCCAAAATTTTTGAGCTGTGGCAATTTTAACTAGGTTATCTCCCTTTAACTTAGATTTATTATGGGTTTCTACATGAAATTCCTGGGTTTCTACATGAAATTCTTGTGTGCGCAACTCCTCCTACATTTATCAATCAATTTGGACAAAACTTTTCAGACATCATCACTACTAAGTGAACATGCACATATTCCAATTTTAACCAGGTTATCTCCCTTTGACTTAGATTTATTGTGTCTTTCCATCCGAACAAATTCTTGTGTGCGCAACTCCTCCTACATTAATGAACCGATTTTGATAAAACCTTTCAAACATCATCTCTACTAAGTGAACATGTGCATATTCCCAATTTTTTAATCTGCGACAATTTTAACCAGGTTATCTCTCTTGAACTTTGATTTAATATGGGTTTCTACATGAAATTCTTGTGTGCGCAACTCCTCCTACATTTATCAATCAATTTGGACAAAACTTTTCAGACATCATCACTACTAAGTGAACATGCGCATATTCCAAGATTTTTGATCTGCAACAATTTTAACCAGGTTATCTCCCTTTGACTTAGATTTATTATGTCTTTCCGTTCGAACAAATTCTTGTGTGCGCAACTCCTCCTACATTAATGAATCGATTTTGATGAAACCTTTCAAACATCATCTCTACTAAGTGAACATGTGCATATTCCAAACTTTTTGATCTGCGACAATTTTAACCAGGTTATCTCTCTTGAACTTTGATTTAATATGGGTTTCTGCATGAAATTCTTGTGTGCGCAACTCCTCCTACATTTATCAATCAATTTGGACGAAAGTTTACAGACATCATCACTACTAAGTGAACATGCGCATATTAAAAATTTTTTTGAGCTGTGGCAATTTTAACTAGGTTATCTCCCTTTAACTTAGATTTATTATGGGTTTCTACATGAAATTCCTGGGTTTCTACATGAAATTCTTGTGTGCGCAACTCCTCCTACATTTATCAATCAATTTGGACAAAACTTTTCAGACATCATCACTACTAAGTGAACATGCGCATATTTCAAGATTTTTGATCTGCGACAATTTTAACCAGGTTATCTCCCTTTGACTTAGATTTATTATATCTTTCCGTTCGAACAAATTCTTGTGTGCGCAACTCCTCCTACATTAATGAATCGATTTTGATGAAACCTTTCAAACATCATCTCTACTAAGTGAACATGTGCATATTCCAAGCTTTTTGATCTGCGACATTTTTAACCAGGTTATCTCTCTTGAACTTTGATTTAATATGGGTTTCTGCATGAAATTCTTGTGTGCGCAACTCCTCCTACATTTATCAATCAATTGGGACGAAAGTTTACAGACATCATCACTACTAAGTGAACATGCGTATATTCCAAAATTTTTGAGCTGTGGCAATTTTAACTAGGTTATCTCCCTTTAACTTAGATTTATTATGGGTTTCTACATGAAATTCTTGTGCGTGCAACTCCTCCTACATTTATCAATCAATTTGACAAAACTTTTCAGACATCATCACTACTAAGTGAACATGCGCATATTCCAAGATTTTTGATCTGTGACAATTTTAACCAGGTTATTTCCCTTTGACTTAAGATTTATTGTGTCTTTCCATCCGAACAAATTCTTGTGTGCGCAACTCCTCCTACATTAATGAACCGATTTTGATGAAACCTTTCAAACATCATCTCTACTAAGTGAACATGTGCATATTCCAAACTTTTTGATCTGCGACAATTTTAACCAGGTTATCTCTCTTGAACTTTGATTTAATATGGGTTTCTGCATGAAATTCTTGTGTGCGCAACTCCTCCTACATTTATCAATCAATTTGGACGAAAGTTTACAGACATCATCACTACTAAGTAAACATGCGCATATTCCAAAATTTTTGAGCTGTGGCAATTTTAACTAGGTTATCTCCCTTTAACTTAGATTTATTATGGGTTTCTACATGAAATTCCTGGGTTTCTACATGAAATTCTTGTGTGCGCAACTCCTCCTACATTTATCAATCAATTTGGACAAAACTTTTCAGACATCATCACTACTAAGTGAACATGCACATATTCCAATTTTAACCAGGTTATCTCCCTTTGACTTAGATTTATTGTGTCTTTCCATCCGAACAAATTCTTGTGTGCGCAACTCCTCCTACATTAATGAACCGATTTTGATAAAACCTTTCAAACATCATCTCTACTAAGTGAACATGTGCATATTCCCAATTTTTTAATCTGCGACAATTTTAACCAGGTTATCTCTCTTGAACTTTGATTTAATATGGGTTTCTACATGAAATTCTTGTGTGCGCAACTCCTCCTACATTTATCAATCAATTTGGACAAAACTTTTCAGACATCATCACTACTAAGTGAACATGCGCATATTCCAAGATTTTTGATCTGCGACAATTTTAACCAGGTTATCTCCCTTTGACTTAGATTTATTATGTCTTTCCGTTCGAACAAATTCTTGTGTGCGCAACTCCTCCTACATTAATGAATCGATTTTGATGAAACCTTTCAAACATCATCTCTACTAAGTGAACATGTGCATATTCCAAACTTTTTGATCTGCGACAATTTTAACCAGGTTATCTCTCTTGAACTTTGATTTAATATGGGTTTCTGCATGAAATTCTTGTGTGCGCAACTCCTCCTACATTTATCAATCAATTTGGACGAAAGTTTACAGACATCATCACTACTAAGTGAACATGCGCATATTAAAAAATTTTTTGAGCTGTGGCAATTTTAACTAGGTTATCTCCCTTTAACTTAGATTTATTATGGGTTTCTACATGAAATTCCTGGGTTTCTACATGAAATTCTTGTGTGCGCAACTCCTCCTACATTTATCAATCAATTTGGACAAAACTTTTCAGACATCATCACTACTAAGTGAACATGCGCATATTTCAAGATTTTTGATCTGCGACAATTTTAACCAGGTTATCTCCCTTTGACTTAGATTTATTATATCTTTCCGTTCGAACAAATTCTTGTGTGCGCAACTCCTCCTACATTAATGAATCGATTTTGATGAAACCTTTCAAACATCATCTCTACTAAGTGAACATGTGCATATTCCAAGCTTTTTGATCTGCGACATTTTTAACCAGGTTATCTCTCTTGAACTTTGATTTAATATGGGTTTCTGCATGAAATTCTTGTGTGCGCAACTCCTCCTACATTTATCAATCAATTGGGACGAAAGTTTACAGACATCATCACTACTAAGTGAACATGCGTATATTCCAAAATTTTTGAGCTGTGGCAATTTTAACTAGGTTATCTCCCTTTAACTTAGATTTATTATGGGTTTCTACATGAAATTCTTGTGCGTGCAACTCCTCCTACATTTATCAATCAATTTGACAAAACTTTTCAGACATCATCACTACTAAGTGAACATGCGCATATTCCAAAATTTTTGATCTGTGACAATTTTAACCAGGTTATTTCCCTTTGACTTAAGATTTATTGTGTCTTTCCATCCGAACAAATTCTTGTGTGCGCAACTCCTCCTACATTAATGAACCGATTTTGATGAAACCTTTCAAACATCATCTCTACTAAGTGAACATGTGCATATTCCAAACTTTTTGATCTGCGACAATTTTAACCAGGTTATCTCTCTTGAACTTTGATTTAATATGGGTTTCTGCATGAAATTCTTGTGTGCGCAACTCCTCCTACATTTATCAATCAATTTGGACGAAAGTTTACAGACATCATCACTACTAAGTAAACATGCGCATATTCCAAAATTTTTGAGCTGTGGCAATTTTAACTAGGTTATCTCCCTTTAACTTAGATTTATTATGGGTTTCTACATGAAATTCCTGGGTTTCTACATGAAATTCTTGTGTGCGCAACTCCTCCTACATTTATCAATCAATTTGGACAAAACTTTTCAGACATCATCACTACTAAGTGAACATGCGCATATTTCAAGATTTTTGATCTGCGACAATTTTAACCAGGTTATCTCCCTTTGACTTAGATTTATTATATCTTTCCGTTCGAACAAATTCTTGTGTGCGCAACTCCTCCTACATTAATGAATCGATTTTGATGAAACCTTTCAATCATCATCTCTACTAAGTGAACATGTGCATATTCCAAGCTTTTTGATCTGCGACATTTTTAACCAGGTTATCTCTCTTGAACTTTGATTTA
The DNA here is from genome assembly GCA_031216915.1 of Pictodentalium vernedei. Taxonomy (NCBI): domain Eukaryota; kingdom Metazoa; phylum Mollusca; class Scaphopoda; order Dentaliida; family Dentaliidae; genus Pictodentalium; species Pictodentalium vernedei. Next base: position 66,823,625 of record CM062294.1, on the reverse strand, counting down.
ATATGGGTTTCTGCATGAAATTCTTGTGTGCGCAACTCCTCCTACATTTATCAATCAATTGGGACGAAAGTTTACAGACATCATCACTACTAAGTGAACATGCGTATATTCCAAAATTTTTGAGCTGTGGCAATTTTAACTAGGTTATCTCCCTTTAACTTAGATTTATTATGGGTTTCTACATGAAATTCTTGTGCGTGCAACTCCTCCTACATTTATCAATCAATTTGACAAAACTTTTCAGACATCATCACTACTAAGTGAACATGCGCATATTCCAAGATTTTTGATCTGTGACAATTTTAACCAGGTTATTTCCCTTTGACTTAAGATTTATTGTGTCTTTCCATCCGAACAAATTCTTGTGTGCGCAACTCCTCCTACATTAATGAACCGATTTTGATGAAACCTTTCAAACATCATCTCTACTAAGTGAACATGTGCATATTCCAAACTTTTTGATCTGCGACAATTTTAACCAGGTTATCTCTCTTGAACTTTGATTTAATATGGGTTTCTGCATGAAATTCTTGTGTGCGCAACTCCTCCTACATTTATCAATCAATTTGGACGAAAGTTTACAGACATCATCACTACTAAGTAAACATGCGCATATTCCAAAATTTTTGAGCGGTGGCAATTTTAACTAGGTTATCTCCCTTTAAGTTAGATTTATTATGGGTTTCTACATGAAATTCTTGTGCGTGCAACTCCTCCTACATTTATCAGTCAATTTGGACGAAAGTTTACAGACATCATCACTACTAAGTAAACATGCGCATATTCCAAAATTTTTGAGCTGTGGCAATTTTAACTAGGTTATCTCCCTTTAACTTTGATTTAATATGGGTTTCTGCATGAAATTCTTGTGTGCGCAACTCCTCCTACATTTATCAATCAATTTGGACGAAAGTTTACAGACATCATCACTACTAAGTAAACATGCGCATATTCCAAAATTTTTGAGCTGTGGCAATTTTAACTAGGTTATCTCCCTTTAACTTAGATTTATTATGGGTTTCTACATGAAATTCTTGTGCGTGCAACTCCTCCTACATTTATCAATCAATTTTAACGAAACCTTTCAAACATTATCACAACTAAGTGAACATACGCATATTCCCAAATTTTTGATCTGCGACAATTTTAACCAGGTTATCTCCCTTTAACTTGGATTTATTATGGGTTTTCAAATGGGATTCTTGTGTGTGCAACTCCCCTACATTAATGAACCGATTTTGAATACATGTTGCACATTGTAAATGTGTTTTTCCAAATGTAAACCATATATGTGTGGGCTCTTTAAGTATTCAGTGCTGTTCTGTGGAAGGCCACATGCAAATACAAATTTTAACAACAAAAAATGATCTTTATGTATACATTTCCTTATGGCCTTCGCCTACATGATCAGAAGTGCATTCCTCTAAAAACCCAAAGCGGGGGTATTAATCACCTTCAGTGATAGTTCTAGTTTCATTATGCATAAAATATGCAGCTTGGAATTTATCTATTTCGACATTAATCTGGAGAGGGTTTACAGTTAAAACTAGAAGTCCTGACATGAACTGTGCTCTTATCTAGGCTTAATTGCACGTAGGAATTGCGTGCAATTGCCATATCAAATGGCATCCAAAGCATGGCAGGTTCTCCTGCTTACTCCGAACAAACGCAGGCAATGTTTCTGCCAATGGACCTCCGGGTTACCCGGAGGTCCATTGGCTGAAACATTGCGTGTGCACAGGCCATATATAAAGAAGTTGATAGCCATACTCTGGTCATAATGTGCAGATTAACGCGCAGATCGACGTGCTATTTGTGCGCATTTCATGACAGGACTTCTAGTTTTAACTGTATCACTATACAATTAGACAGGATCTACTACACCCTGAAAATGGAGTAGTGTTTGTTTACTTTGGTAAAAAAGTAACCAATGAGTGAGATAGAAGCCCTTTAATGTGGGCAGCAAAGGTATAAGAAATTGGATAAACTTGATTTTATCCCAATGTTGTGGTCATGAGATAACTGTATATGCTGACACTGACTTTAAGCACCAATAAATAAATAGGTTCTACTGGAACAATTTTATCAGAGGTTTTTATCAAGTTTACAATAAAAGCACTCGGATTCACAGAACATGAGACACAACTCTGGTCATGGACATGTCTGGAAAGTTATAGATTTTTGGACTCCAGTACCTGAAAAAATATTAAAAATGTAAAGGTTTTGAAATGTTGCTTCAAACGAGCCCAGTTCGTATAGCCCTGTAAGGTAAACAGAAGTGCAGAGCCTTTTTTTTTCACCCAAATCATGTTTTAATATGTCACTAAAAGTGACAAAACAACCAATTCTTCTAGAACAAACATGCAAACTGTTCAAGATGGGATGGAATGCTAGGGCACTTTCATTGGTGACCAGTACATTAATAAATTTAAAAAAAAAAAAATGCAGCAGCGGTTTTACTGGATAAGAGGGTTGAAGAAAAAAAACCATGAGTTAGGCCTAAAAAAAATAAAAAATCAGGCCCTCCCTCATAGTCCTTTTGGCTGCCGCATGCTCTCTTTTTATAACCAATGTAAATTTAAAAAAAATTATAATTAAATGGTTTATGTCTGATATTTTACCCAAGTTAAAAAAATTGATAAATTTGTCCCTTCAGTGCAAGAAGGCTTTGCAGTGCTTTAGCATTGCAAAGCCTTCTTGCTCTCAAGGGACGAAATACACCACCACCCATGCTATTCCAGATTATGAGGCCTAAAACATATACAAATAATGTCCTGAGAAACAAGATCTACCTTGTGTGGCCTTACTCATGAGCATCCGGTTGTAATATGTATATGTTATTTATTTCAAAGAAGAATCTTTAAGCTCATCCCCACCCACCCCCCCCCCCCCCCCCCCCCCTTGAAAGAACAATGTTTTGATTCTCACGCAATCCCACACTGAAATTGAATCCCCACGTTGGCTGTTTTATTCTCTTGTTCTCCCAATACTAGTACAAAATAGTACTGAAATGGTTAAGCGGATAATCGGTTTGAAACCAGTTACCTACCTAACCGATTAAAAAAAATGTCAACCGATTATTTGAAATATCGATAGTGATCGTCATTCCACAGTTAAAACGTAGTAAATCTGCCGTTTCTCCTTTGGGATAGATTACATCTCGAAGCAGTGCTATATATATTGAGAAATAATCGCCTTTGGTGTTCAAGACTTTGTTAATGATCGGCAATTTCTGTGAGTACTGATTAACCGCAGAAACTATTCCATAGTATGTATACAAACGAACGTTGTCGAGTACTCAACAACGTTCATTTGTATACACACTACGGAATAGTTTCTGAGAATACTGCTTTCCAGTTCCTATAGTTTTGATCCCTGATTCGGTGAAATAATGGCTACGGTTAACCGGATATTATCCGGTTATAGCTCTCGGTTAGATGGTTAGGAAAATGAGCCAACCATTTCAGCCCTAGTACAAAATCTGTAGACTCAAAACTTCTTATATTTTTTGATTGGTGAATATTTATTTGCAAGTGTACAACAAAGCATGATTAAATTACAGTTTGCTTTATTGTTCTATCAGAGGCGGAGGAGTGATCTCCTAATTGAAAAGTTTCAATGGTGGAGCAGTTGCTTTCTGTAAAATGATTTTTGGCCAAAAATGTTGTTCACACACCTGCACAGACCAGTGCATTAAAGGTATCAATTCTGTTCTGAATCCCTCTCAATGAATAAAACTTAATTTCATTTTGCAGCAAGAAAACATACAAATCTTTTCTTGGAAATGAAACCCATGACCATTTTTGAATAATATCATTTTTCTGTATATCATCTTACCAGTGTGGCTGTCATCAATGTTTTCATTCCAAAGTCAGAGAGTGGGTGTTAATATTTACAAGGTTGGGACTCTGAAATATGAAGAGCATAACTAAAGATTTGAAAGAGTTTTAGTTTTAAAATTAAATGAGTTTATTTGTATACTTATGTTCTTTCTATAAAAAAGCATAAAAAGACAGTGGAAAGCCTATCAATCCATGCTCGTTATGTGCAAGAAAAAAATCAGATTAAATCCTTTCCCTCCCTCACTGACTTAACCCTTTACCTAACATGAAAAGCAGACGACACTTGTAAAAATCTTCTTGAATAACTAATTTTGCATCAAAAACATAAGTTATGGCCCCTCTCTGGAACGAGCTCATCGAGCTTGTTCCAATGAGGGGTCATAACCTATGTTTTTGAGGCAAAAGATGAAAAAAGATGGAAAAAATAATGAAAATTAATTGGCCACTTTTGTGAATAGCGTTGGCCGGTTTTGGCCATTACGTTCGGTAAAGGGTTAAAAAAAATATGACATCAAATAGTCCAGAAGATTTCCAATATCAAGTTGGAATGTTCAGTAGTATGCAGTGAAATATATTTTGCTACAGTTGTACCATTTTCTTATCAACTTTACAACTTGCATTTTGCTGTTTTTTTTTGTAAAAAGATACATCAAGGGAAGTAAGTCAACTGTTGTATGAAATCTTTCTGGTCTGCTAACATATCAAGGGAGATAATTTTATTATTGTTTCAGAAAACAGTTGTGTTGTTATTTCAAACTTATCATCTCACTAAGTAAATGTTCAAAGTTATGTGTTTACCTACCGTATCTCTAATATATCTTGCTTTGAATAAGAGAAATATAAGCTTTTGTATTGAGCATAATGAATACAATATATTTCAGCCCTATTTGTATCCGGTTGAGTGCTAGAAGCCACAATCATGGCTCTATTGAAAAGTGCTGTGAGCCATTTTAGTGTTTTAGCATTGTGTGCATTAGTATGTTGTTTGCTCAACAGTAGAAAAAATGTTTGTATAAATTGTAGGGCTGCACGATATTCAAAACTGAATACCAGTATCGGTATTCAAAAAAATACCGCGGTATACCGGTATATCGAAAACTGTTCAGATACCTGAACATAAGTACCACATCGACACTTGAGGCATCACAGTTGGAATGAATCAGCATACCTTGATGATGCAGTTCGAAACACCTTTACCCAATGCAGACAATATCAAAATTTATTATTTTAAATGATAGTTTATCAGATTTTTCCAACGTTTCTACAAAACAGTATCATGTGACACCCTTATTGGAACGAGCTCGGCGAGCTCGTTCCAATGAGGGGTCACATGATATAGTTTTGTTGAAAATTATTTTTTCAACTGCTGAATTTGTATATTACGCGGGCACACACGAACGGTTCCTTGGGTAAAGGAATAATATTATTCATTCGGGCTACAGTTAAAACTCAAGACATCTTGAAAATGAAATTGTGAGTAAATAAATAATAACGATAAACCAATATTTTTGTAATCACATCTGTATTCAATCGATATTGGTTTGAATACCGATATATATCGGTTTATCGATATACTGTGCAGCCCTAATAAATTGTTTTGGTGCAGATTATTGGAGAGTGTAACTTGGCACTCTCAATAAATTGTAACATAAACAATTATGAACAAAACTTTACTAAGAGAAGGCTTCACTTACTGGTTGTACGGAGCCTTTAGAAAAATCACATCTTATCTTAGAAGCTAAGTACAGTGGAGCCCACTTAATTTGATATCTCTTAACTGAATAACCCTGTTAATTAAATATAATTTCCCAACACAAAACCATTTATCATATCGCCAGTACTAATATGACCTGTTAATTGAATATAGGTTCTAGAGTAAACTCCTGTTAATTGAATAAAAAATCTTGTAACCTGTTGAGAAATTACCCTGACTCTACCCAGTTGTCCTTTGTTTATAGACCTATTTGTCCTCAGTACATCCAATACAGGCATTTAATCTATTATATCTTGTTTGACAGAGCACATGGAGCTCTGTCAAACAAGTTATAATAGAATAAATGCTAAGTTTATCTCCAGAATACAGGAAATTGATACAATCCCTGTTAATTGAGTACTCCTGTTAATTGAATAATTTTTTATTGGCAAAGTGACAATTAACAGGGTTTCACTGTTCTCAACCAATTAATGCATTTGAATGCTTCAGCAGTGATCGGAGTAGCACAAGTGTAATTTTTTTTTTTTTGAAATAAAATATAGCTCTTTGATTTATTGCATTTTTAGCTCCCCTGACTGAAAGTCAGGGTGATCTTTTTTGATCACTCTTCATCCGTCTGTCCGTCGTCCTGCGTGAAGGTGGTGTTTGAGCCTCTTTCTCCTAAACCACTGGCCACATTTTAATTAAATTTCAGGTAAGTAGTGGTTATATAGGGGCATTTTGATTTTTATGCAAATAAGGTTTCAGCTCATATTCAGCAGAGGGGTGAGGAAAAAATGGCCAAATTTTGAAAATCTTCTTCTAATGAACCACCAGCAGCAGAGACTTGATATGTGGTATACAGAGTCCTTTTGAGGTTTAGAATCAAGTTTGTTCACGAGATATTTGTCGGGCATTATTTGCCTTCATTATGGGAGGGGCAAAAATTTTGGCCACGCCTAAAATTTCTATTTTCAGAACCGTGAGGTTGATTTGAACCAAATTTGATATGAGATGATAATGGGTCATAAGTAGTTGATTGATGCCAAATTTTTTTTCTCATTGCCCCGTGGGGACCTCGGGAGCTAAAAATAGGAAAAACCTTAAAACTGCCATATCTCCAAAACTACATGGCACAGAGAATTCTTATTTTGTATAAAGCTTACTTCTATCCAGTAGAATAGAATGGTTAAAAAAAATCCCTATCGGTTTGATCATAAGGTACTTTTTTCAGGACTTTGAAAAAGTGCTGAGTCAGCACTTTTTAACACTGTAGGCAATGGGAAAAACATTAAAAATCTTCTTCTCCAGATCCAGTACCAGAATCTTTTGATATTTGGTACGCAACATCGTGGGGTGGATCTGATTCAAGTTTGTTCAAATCGGTTCCCTAGATTCATATTTGGGCTCACTATAGAAGCTTGAATTCGAACTCAGTGCATTTCAGGCAAATTTCTTCAAAAATCTTCTTATCCAGATCCAGCAGGCAGAATCTTTTGATATTTGGTATGCGACATTGTGGGGTGGATCTGATTCAAGTTTGTTCAAGCCATGTCCCTAGGTCCATATTGGGCTCACTGTGGGAGCCTGAATGATAACTTAGTTCAAAATGAGGAATTTTCTTTAAAAATCTTCTTCTTCAGATCCAGCAGTCGGAATGTTTTGATATTTGGTATGCAGCATTCTTAGGGGGTGAGATTCAAGTTTATTCAAGCCATGTCTCTAGGTCCATGTTTGGATTCACTGTGGGAGCTCGAATTGTAACTTAGTTACTTAAAAATCTTCTTCAGATCCAGCAGTCGGAATGTTTTGATATTTGGTGTGCAGCATCCTTAAGGGGTGAGATTGAAGTTTGTTAAAGCCAAGTCCCTGGGTTCATATATGGGCTTTCCTGTGGGGGCCCGAATTATAACTTAGTTCAATATGAGGAATATTCTTTAAAAATCAGATCCACTGGTCAGAATCTTTGGATATTTTGGTATAACCTTTTCTTAGGAGGAGCAGATGCAACTTGTTGAAATCAATTCTCAGGGTTGATCTTTAGGCTACCTTGTCAGGATGAGCTATAGTGATCACTCATCGTCCGTTGTTTGTCGTCCGTAAAACATGGTGTTTGCACCTGTCCCTCCTAAACTGCTAAACCAATTTAAGTTATATTTGAGGTGATTGAGATTCAAGTTTGTTCAAATTGAGTGCCTGGGTTAATATTTGGGCTTCCTATTGGAGACCAAATTTTAACTTGGTGAAAGGGGCATGGTAGCTCAGTAGGCCGAGGTGCAGAATGCAAGCCAAGAGGTCCTTGGTTCGAATCCCAACTGTGGCAACCGCATTGTGTCCTTCAGCAAGACACATCACCCCTATTGCCCGTATGGGGGCACAGTGGCATTGTGTACTTAGGTGCACTGCATATCAATGGTGCACTTGTCTTCAACCAATGCTAACCCTTCTTGTGTGGAGTTAGTATGTTGGGGAGCCTGGCAGTTGCTGGCCATTGCTCGGTGGTTCTCTTCAGGTACTCCGGCTTCCTCCACCCGTAAAACTGTGACCCTGGCTATCGAAAGTGTCGTTAAACCCTAATAAATAAATAAATTGATGCAATATACGGGGGGGGGGGGGGGGGGCAGAAAAAAAGTGCCTGACACAATGTGTGTGGGGGGAGGGGGGGGGGGGGTTACCCAGGTATCAAAAACGCGTTTTCAAATTTGAGCTTATGCCATGGCCAGCCCAGCCGTCTGTCGTCCACCTGGCCGTCTGTCCATCAGCAATTCAATACGGCTCGAGCTAGAGGCCGCATTTATGAACCGATCTTTACAAAACTTCTTGGGTACCTTTGTTATCACCGTGGGACGAGAACGAGTGTTTTGGGGTCGGGTCTGAAATACAATTTGGCCGCTGGCAGCCATTTTGTACAAGATTAGGTGCAATCAGATTTTTGCACAGAACTTCCATATGAAAGCTCTGATTTGAAAAATTTTTTGTATGAATGTTTAATACCATGGAGTACATCACATATCATGCGGGTTTTTTTCTCGTGCGTAAATTAAGCAAATTAGACTAACTTTGATGTATTTAGTGTTACTTTCAGCACTGTAAGTGCAAATGCCAATACGGCTCTCGGCTAGAGGCCGTATTTATGAACTGATCTTTATGAAACTTCTTGGGTACCTCTGGTATCACCATGGGACGAGAACAAGTGTTTTGGGGTCCGGTCCGAAATTCAAGATGGCTGATGGCAGCCATTTTGTACAAAATTAGGTGCAATCAGGTTTTTGCGCAGAACTTCCACATGAATTTGCTGATTTGAATAATTTTTTGTGTGAATGTTTAGTACCATAGGATACATCACATATAATACAGGGTTTTTTTCTCGTGCAGAAATTATGCAAATTAGATGAACTTTGATTTTTTTTCAGTGCTACTTACACACAGTAAGTACACATGTCAATACGGCTCGGGCTAGGGGCTGTATTTATGAACCGAAACGTCTTGGGTACCTTTGTTATCACCTTGGGATGAGAAC